>OW964556.2:24762705-25362705 GCA_943138885.2 Tholera decimalis
GCATCTTTCCTCAAAAGGTCGCCTCAGACGGTAACCTACAAGGTTCCCATACTTATATATTTTTAACCAGTATAGATTGTATGGACTTTAAAAGAGACGGACCCCTGAGTTTGTTTCGGTGTTTCTTCTCAGGGTAGTCACTTAGGAAACATTTACCTCATGTAGCTTAAATTTACAATTATTTTTTTTTATTAAAAATAGGTTCGCGTTTGACCACCATCTCACCTGATGGTAAGTGATGATGTGGTCGAAGATGGAGCACGCTTACCTAAAAGTAACCTATTCACTCTTGACTTAAAGACTCCTAGGTTATAGCTATCGCGAAACACAGACTCCGGCAGGGAATTCCACTCCTTAGCCGTACGCACAATGAAGAAATTCCCAAAACGTTTTGTGCGTATGGGTGGGAAAAAGAAAAAAGAAGAAGAATTTCCTAAAATATAGAATTGTACAGTCATGAAGATATTTAAAATATAAATATTCCCACATCCGAACTGTCCAAGTGTCCACACCCGACCTAGGTACTTTGATAACGAGTCGCGATAAATGAACGCTTCGATTCGATTCAGCTAAGATGGATGCACAAGGAATTCATGTGATTCTACTATATACGGACTTGGGTAACAAACGTTTAATTTCCGTCGAAACTATATAAATGATTTTGTATCACTAGTAATGAAAGTCATAATTTAGCTATGTATTCTACAAACAAAGACATAAAAATGCGAATATACCACAGAACAGCTTATGTTAAAAGGCGAGCTGAACACAACAGAAATATTTACACGTTAGTGGGAATTTAAAGTACACAACGAAAACTTTATATTACTTACTACTAGCAATCGCGCGGGCTTCTCTCTTGTGGAATTTATCACGATAAAAACATAGCCCTCCTTTTTTACAGTTGGGTAATAGGTAGCCTACATGAAGCTACAAGCTATTTTCATACCAAATTTCATCCAAATCCACTCGGTATTTTCGCAGAGTATCGCGTATAACGAAAATCTTTCCCGGTTTATAATATGATATTATAATATCGGTATAGATAGTCGAACACTACCCCCTAAGATTTATGCCTTGCCGAGCTTTGGGGATAGGATTGAAATTATTGCACACTAGCGCTGCCCCGGCCAACTTCGTAACGCCATATTTTTTGTAAACTTTCCCTGGTCTTGGCACATACCACTTTTAATACATTACGCATGAATTTATGTATAAATGTTTATGTTAACTAAATGACAGGAATGAGAAATTATTTCCCTGAAATCCCCCTAATGGCCTATCTACCATAACGAAGGAGATACACACTAAAGAGGTAAGTTTAGGAGAAGATATTATGAAAAATGGCAAGGATTTGCACTCAAAACAAGCTACTTCAAACGCTCATAAGGAAGTGTCAGTAAACCGATGCGTTCTGCAGAATATGAAGCCATTCCAGCCGCCTCCAATCTCAGTCATCTGGTAAAGGGATTACGTATGAATAGAACTGCTTCAAGTGTGATTGCCACGAAATTCCCCTTACGTTACCTTCTCATTATCGAGTTATCATCCTCCTGTCTTCCATATGTCTCAATCAGCCGTTACCGTACAATTTAACCCATTTCTAACCGACGAAAACGTTTTTGAACGTCCATTTCAGCGTTTTATTTTGTCTTAGCCTTTATCTCTCTAACACAGTTCATTTTCTGATTAGCTTATGCATTATTTTGAAAGCATAACAAATGTAAAATAAATCTGAATATTATTATCCAAATCACATACTCCTCCATCCAAGTAATTTTCGTAAAAAACTTTTTACCAAAAAATTAAACCGACTCCCAAAAACACTGCAAAGTGAAAAATAACTTTAATTTCGTTAGTTGGTGTCTTTAGTTTTGTATTTTCGTTTTTGGCACCGACTTCCGAAATTAAAGTTATTTTTCACTTTGCAGTGTTTTTGGGAGTCGGTTTAATTTTTTGGTAAAAAGTTTTTATTTCATTCTTTTTAGTTGGTCGATTTTTAATTTACCTAGTTAAAAGAGCCTAAATGTCAACTACTTATAACCTTTTACAAAATATTGCTTTTCCCAATGCTGGGCCGTTAATTGTTGAGGAGTTCTCCTGGTACTTCACCATCAGCTCTACATCATCCTATGCATTGTGACGAACATAAAGTGCTTAACATCCATATTCGAGTAATCGAATCGCAATCCACGAAATACTTATTATTGAGTAGGTTCGGCGGCCATCTGTGGTCTTCATCATCAGTTCCACTTCCCCAAATGGTATTTTTTGAGAGCAACTGCACAAATTACTATAAGAAATACCGAAAACGCCATAGGTGTGCTTATAATATTTGAAGAGTTCCCTCGATTTCTCCAGGATCCCATCATCAGATCCTGACCTGGTGACAATGGGACCAATTTCGAAGTATACTCTTTCAAACAAAAAAATATTTTTTCAAATCGGTTCAGCCGTCTTCGAGTAATCGGTGATCATACATAAAAAGAAAAAAAAAATATACGCGTCGAATTGACAACCTCCTCTTTTGATCGTCGGTTGAAAAGTAGTACCAACAACACTTCTGCTTTACATATTAATAAACAAAAAACATTTAATTCCTATGTCCAGAGATCCCTTTTTTTTACGTGGTAAAATCATCAAATAAGTCCTCCCACCCCGGGCAGGGCCGGAGGGACTGTCAGACTTGTACTGACTAAAATCCACGGTGTTCCTTCAATAGCCCTTTACGTTCCGGGGTCACGGTAATGGGATAAGTCCCCCGACCCCGGCAGGCTTCGGCCCTCTACAGGGGGGGCCTCGTCATATTGCTGACGCTCTTTGAGGCGCGCGTGTAACACAACGCGCCGTCGGCGTCGACCCGGGCATGGTCCATGGTCGGACAGCGAGTTGCCCTTTACTCGCTGTCCGCATGCCCGCGCCTACGGTAGACGGAGATCGTCGGCCGACGTCCGACGCCGTGGGCGTCTACCACTGCGGCTGGGCTGGAGGGAGGACGCCATCCTCTCCCTCACGCGGCCCGCCTCCTCCTTCGATAGCATGACTGCTTCGCAGTAGGAGGCGACCGCTTCCCACTCCGTCTCGCCCCGCAGCATGGCCTCGACCAGTGCCGTGCGCGAGAGGTCTCCGCCTATCGCCGCCGTGAGGACACGTCGGTGCTCTGCCCAAGCGGGGCAGTTTTGCACCGTATGCTCTACTGTGTCTTCAGGGCGATCCTCGCAGTGGTGACACCCAGGCGTTTCTTCCTTCCCCATCAGATACAGGTACCTCCCGAAACTTCCGTATTCGGTGAGGACCTGCGTCATGCGGTAGGTCAGGACGCCGTGACGCCGATCTAGCCACTCCTCAAAGAGGGGTCTTACCGCCGCAATTGCGGCGTGCCCGTCCAGAGATCCCTAGTGGCAATTTCTAATTTAATATTATATATTAGATTATAAAGATGAGAACCAAACCTCTTTTGAATACATCTCTACTTCTCGCTTAATTGGCGAACGTAATCTAAATATAATAAAGTTGTCAAATATAATCATGTTAAATAAATAATTTCGAGGTTGATACTTTGTGAAATCCACGTAAAACGTTAATTTCGTAGATGTGAATTAGTCGCACTGAACTCGTAAACAGATTATGTGTTAATGGGTAAGGAACGAACAATAAATTAGCAGCTTAGAGGGGGCACGGCTTTTAGAGGAGCGACATCATTTAACGTTGACTGTGTTCACTGATCGGTGGGGTGATAAAGAAAGACAAATTTTATTAAATTAAGTAATAAAGTGATAACATTATGTCTAAAACTTTCCAAGCCTCACTCAACAAAAAATATGTACCCATTTGGTAAGTTTTATTTCGTTATTAACCCCATCCATGTCCTAAATTAAATATTATACAACAACAGGTACAGGTAGGCAATAGGTACATGTACTTGGAGTATTACGTTTTCACGGCTGCCTGACAATTCATAGCTATGAAGATGCTTCGGACTTCTAATCACAATTATTATTATTTTTTATTGATCGCTCGCGTTTGACCACCATCTCACCTGATGGTAAATCTATCATCTAGATGTAACCTATTCACTCTTGACTTAAAGACCCCCAGGTTATACCAGTCTATCAGGAAACACAGACTCCGGCAGGGAATTCCACTCCTTAACCGTACGTACAATGAAATTATTCCCAAAACGTTTTGTGCGTATGGGTGGGATGTGATTACCGTTTGTCTTGTAGTCCGATGATGGAACGGGCTTGGTGGAATTAGATTGTGCAATTTCATCGCACACTTCCCGAAATGTAACCGATAGACTTGCAACTCGTTGCCGATCAAGGCGGAGCTTTGACTCAACTAATCGTCATGTATTTTATCTACCTATATCATTTTACAAATTGTTAAAACAGAATTAAAAAAGATAGGCCTTCCGTTCTTTAAAGTTCTGTTTCAAATGAAAAATATTCATGAAACAGAAGACATAAATATCACTTTAAGTTGGTTAGTTTGTTAAACAGAGGAAGAACTACTTGAAGATCTCCCTAGCTCTCGCTTCCGACACGGGAAGGAAGGTCTATGATCTGGCGATTTATAAGCCGTTCCATTATATAATATTTACAGAATATTTTTCCCACCTAAATCAATTGCGGTATGTAAGCGTTACAAAAATCGAAAATGGCTCCGTTGATTTCTTTTTTAACCGACTTCTGAAAAAGGAGGAGGTTCTCAATTCGGATGTTTGTTTGTTTTTTTTTTTTTTTTTTTTTTTTATGTTTGTTCGGGCATAGCTCCGTCGCTCGCCAACCGATTTGAAAAATTCTTGTTTTGTTGGAAAGGGTATACTTCCCAAATGGTCCCATGAAAATTTTATCGACATCGAACAAGCCGTTTCTGAAAAATCAACAAAAGTCCAAAAAAAATATTTACATTGATGACCTTTTCGGTTACTCTATATTGTGTTTTTTGTTCGCGCGTTTTTAGTTTTTTGTAGTTGACATTTTGGCTTTTATAACTAGATTTATTACAAATTGACCCACTAAAAAGCGTGAAAATAAAAACTTTTTTGCAAAAAAATAAAACCGACTTCCATATCAAAACACTACAAAGCCAAAAATAATTTTAATTTCGGAAGGCGGTGTGAAAAAAAAGAAAATACAAAACCAATAACACCGACTACCGAAATTAAAATTATTTTTGGCTTTGTAGTGTTTTGATATGGAAGTCGGTTTTATTTTTTTGCAAAAAAGTTTTTTTTTTCGGTTCACCTCGTCAGTTTAGGAATAAAATCGGCCAAGCGCGAGCTGTTCTGTACAAAGCATGTTTTTTACTTTAATCATAGACTTCTTAATTTCTTATAGAGTTTCACGTAATGTATAAATAAGGAATATCTGTATTATTTTTTTAATATTTTAGACTAAACAGTTAATCATATCTATTCAATTTAAATCTATAACATTTACATAATAACTTCAAAGCTATTAATTTAAAATATTTAATGGAAAATAGTATTGAGGTGCTTTTAATGAGACTTCATACAATATAATAATCACACTGTACAGTTGGAAATCCTTTTTATTTTAATATCTAAATTGTATTAAAGTTAACAAGAAATAAAATAAATACACCCTTTGCCTTCCCAAAGTGACCACATAATAAATATAACCTTTACTTATTAACGTTGGTCTAGCGGTCGCAAGCGTGATTTCTTTTTTTTAAGGATGGGAAATAATCCATTGACTGCCGCCCGATCTGGGCAAAGCGGGAGGATGTGTTAGACGTTTACTGACGACTAAAACCCATCCGTGTTCCATCATATGCTCTTCGTGTTCCGAGGCCGCGGTAACTCTTTCGAACAATTCTGCAACCCCGGCAGGCAACCCCGACAATTTTGCTGACACTCTTTAAGACACGCGTGAAACACGACGCGACGTCTACACGGGCCTGGTTTCAGTCGGGCGGCGAGCTACCCATTGCTCGCCGCCCGCAGGCCTGTACCTACGGTGGCTGGGAGTCAACGCGACTCCCGACACCCGGAGCGTCTCCTGCGGCGGCTGGGGCACTAAGGCTGTGAGGGCCTTGAGACCAGACTCTCCCTCACGCGTCCCGCCATCTCCTTCGCTTGCATAACTGCTTCGCAGAAAGCGATGACTGCTTCCCATGCCTCCTCACTCGGGACCATGGATTAAACCAGGGCCGGGAGTGAGAGGTCGCCGCCTATCGCTCCTACGAGGACACGGCGGAGCTCTGCCCAAGCGGGGCAAACCTCCACTGTGTGTTCCACCGTGTCCTAAGGGCGATCACCTCGCAATGGTGACACCCGGGCGTTTCCTCCCGCCGAATACGACACAAGTAACTCCCGAAACAACCGTGTCCGGTAAGCACCTGCGTCGGCGGAAGGTGAGGTCACCATGACACCTCGTTAGCCACTCCTCAAAGAGGGGACTTACCGCCGTTATTGTGGCGCCCAGCGCTGGGTTACAATAGTCAGTCTTCCCATGCCGCTATGATCTCGCGCCGGAGCTCCGTTTTCGCCCCGGCTCTCGAGCGGCAATCCGTCAAGGAGGTTCGCCGCCTTGCCGGAGACCGTGTTTTATCCCCGGATCATCCGGATGGCCATCACCCTTTGGGGAAGCGTGACTGCTGAGCATGAGCTGCGAAAAGTGCGAAAGTGCTTTTAGGTTTTTCTATCCAAAATTTCTCAGTAGTAGCCCAGAGTTGGCGGTGTGATACCCTGGTGCCTCGGAAAGCACGTCAAGCCGTTGGTCCCGGCTGACATTTGGACATCTTTGACAGTCATTATAGCAAGTTAGAAGCCAGTAAATCTGACACTGGCCAAGGGGTATACAACGTGTAATTTAAAGGGTATATACATACCAAGTGCATGGCTTCTTTGGATGATAACAAATGATATGGCAAGGGTTTTGTAATCCTAAGTCTACATGTGTAGAACTTATTACAAATTCCAATACACTGATACCAGAGACAGAATTTTTCAAATTAAGAAGAACGAAAAGAATTATCGTGTTATTGGCAAGTGACGTGGAAAGTTATTGACCCTCGTAGTGCTGTGACACGTTTGTTATTACTGGTATTCAAGAAACATATGAAACCGATAATTTGGGGTCAATTCTGTGAGTCACTTATTTTGAGCTGAAACTTTGCATAGAGACTCCATACCAGCTGTTGTCTTCAGCCCTTTTGGATAGATATGGGGTTTCCGTTACACGTTGTAGAGCTTCCCAGCTACTGGGATGTGGAGGTCAGACAGGCAGTATCTCCATGTAAAACACTAGTAGTCAGCTGCATCCGGGTAGACTGAAAGCTGACCCCAACATGTGGTTTGTTAGTTGGGAAAAGGCAGAATAAGCAGATGATGAGAAAATGATTTATTATTTACGTCAAGCATCCGCGTCTCATAGAAGTCCATTGGGACATCTAGTGTTGAATCCAATCAAATCCAATCAAATTTTTCGAGCAAAGGTAAAGATGTTTCTGACCTAAGATATGTGATGTCCGATTGCTGAGGCTAATCGAGTCCTATCCAGACTTGTTATGAAAAAGTTCCGAAACATTTCTCACCTGGGCTTGACTGGATGAATGGATTCGGTCGTAAGCATAATATATGAAATAGTGGATTTTGAATTTCTTTTCACCGTAAAAGGGTATGACACATAGGCGTAGGAAGGAGGGGAGCCGGGTGGGCCGTCTGCGCGCCCCAGAATGGTCTGGTACCCACCCGAGAATTTTGACTAACAAACAATTATGGCTGATAAATTAAAAAATCTGGACATGTGCGAGTCGGACTCACTCATGCAAGGTTCCGTTATGCGATACATGTTAAATTAATTTATGTGAAAATTTTCATTTCGTATGTTAAGAGTTGACGCAACTTTGATAAGCGATCATCGCTTCTACTACTGGGGGCTAGGCCCCCCCTGGGAAATATCTCTAGATACGCCAATAGTATGACACTATGTAATACAAAACCACTGTATAAAAAAATTGGCCAAGTCCGAGGCAGACTCGCCCTAGAAGGGTTCTGTAGTAACTACGTAAAAAGACGTTGTTTTTCATAGTGTTTGTATAAAAAACAAAGTTATATTTGCGGTTATCGAAAATGTACTATATCTCAAAAACTGCTGACCCGATCTCATTCAAACTATTTTTGTTGAAAGTTTTTATAAATATCTACATCATAATTTTTTTTAGATTTGTCACTCCATTATTATAGAAGTTAGAGGGGAGGGGACACACATTTTACTACTTTGTAAGCATATATCTTTACCCTTATAGTTTCGTCATGTCTGTCCGTCTGTCTCTCTGTCTGTCTGGCCGTCCGTCACAGCCATTTTATTCCAAAACTATTATTATTAGTTAGTTATTTAGGACTCGCGGATCGCGAGCCAATCTCCGGGCACCGTAGGTGCGGGTCTGCGGTCGGAGAGCAGGAGTAGCTCACCGGCCGGCCTCAAAGAGCAGTCAGCAGCATTGACGGGGCCCGATAGGGCTATTGCCTCAGGTTTGCGGAAATGTTCTAACGAGATACCGTGGCCCCGGAATGCAAGGGCAACTGAAGGATCAGGGTGGGTTTTTAGTCAGTAGAAGTCTGACACTCCCTTCCGCTCCACCCAAAGCGGAAGGAATCATTTGATGATATTCCGACAAAAAAAGGGATGGAGAATGACTGCATTAAAGAGCAATTTTGGCACCGACTAACGAAATTGTAGTTCAGATCAACGAAAAGATTATGTCTCATGTGGATGGTGATGTTGTCAAGTATATGTCCGTCGACAATGTCATGGATATTGAGCAAGTGACGTCGTACCCTGTAGAGTTTCTCAACTCTCTGGAATTGACAGGGTGTCCCAGTCCTGTTGATGCAGGCTCTGTAATGGCACGCGACTACAAATACGTACCTTGGACGCAATGTTATGCAACCAATAATTAACATAAATAAACATTCCCATAATCCCGACCGATTTGCCATCCCAGTTTAAAAGACTCCAATTTCCCCAAAACAAAGCTCATGGACAGACACTGAAAGTCGCGGGTGTACATTTAGAAAAACACTGCTTTTTCCATGGGCAACTGTATGTGGCGTGCTTACGAGTATCAAGCCCACAAAATTTACATGTTTTTTGTGAAAACCAGAAACGCAGTTTACAAAAATGTATTGTAATTTTGTAAACTACGTTTTTGGTTTTAAAAAGGTAAATTTAAAATACTAACTGTCTGTCTGTTTTTGGGGATGGATGGACCCTGGTGACGGTTTTTTTTTTAAATTTATATGCGTTTTTACCCACCCAAAAAGGTGTACCGATTGGCAACAAGAATTATTAACAAAGTGTAATATAACGCGGGCGAAGCCGCGGGCAGAAACTAGTAGTATTATAAATGCGAAAGGAACTCTGTCTGTCTGTTTGTTACCTTTTCACGCCTAAACCGCTGAACTGATTTAGATAAAATTTGGCATGGGTATAGTTAAGGACCCTGGGAAGGACATAGGATAGTTTTATCCCGGAATTCCCACGGGATCGGGATTTACGCGGGAATACCCTCCCACGCGAACGAAGTTGCGGGCAAAAGCTAGTAATTTAATATGCAGTAAAACATTAGGATTAAGTCTTTTACCCGACTGTTTATATAATTAAGTTATTGGCTTACAAGACATTTTCATGCTATTTTATTATTAACTCCAGAAGATAGTTTTTTTCACGCTCACCTGATGGTAAGTGATGATGTGGTCGAAGGTGTTATTTTGTTTTGTGTATTAAACTTATAAAATCTGTCACATAGAGACGTGACATCTGATTTCTGGGACTTGACTACGTAGCGTACTACTACATGCAATGGTATGCTTTATTTTTATTTATAGGGCCCAATAGCTAATCCATAATTAAAATTATTTTAACCTACCTAATACTTTGCCCATTGTCTAACTGAATATACTAGCAATTGTTGCTCTACCCAGAGATAAACCGCAAGCGCAGCGTACCGTCTCATGGCCACCAAGGCGCATGCGCCGATCTCCCCCTCCTGTGATACACTCCCACTACTAGACGCTAGAGTCGCACTTTGTTTACCAATTGCCTTGCCGCGATTGACGAACCAGTCAGGGCAGTCGGTCCGCCAGCTCAGCCGACCTCGCTCGCTCTCGCGGTCGGTCATCATTCACAGTCGCGCGTCGCCAGCGACGCACGCGACGATAGTCACCGCGTCATGACCCTGTGACGTGATAGTATGAGTAAAATCGAAAATTTGTCGGAAGCCGCCGCGCCCAGCGTGGCGATCCACGTGGAGCAGTATGATGCTCAAGACAGGGAGAACTCCAAGCTCCTCGACCTTCACGCGCCAGCACAGATGATAACGCCCTCTGGGCAAATGCGCAAAGTGAAGAGCTTTAGTGATACACACCGGATTCGTGATGTGTCGACAGCATCAGGTGCAGCATCCGCGCGGTGTCTACGGCCTTACGAACAAGTGGCCATATATCCTGAAGGATCTGACAGCGGCACCAACCAGTATGGCGCCCCATCAGTCCGATCACTTGCCTCGATCGGTATGGGATGTACGGATGGTCGCAAAATGGTTATAAGACGGGTACCAACATCGCCCACGGAATTGTTCCATCTAGTGCGTCCTCCTACGTGAGTACCTCTGCGAGTGACATCCTCTAAGTTGCCATTATTCAATTGACTTCTATCAACCATTCACATCTCCCCTTCCTCCGTGCATTACAATACATCACAGTAAAATTATAACCTAACTTAATATTATTCAATAGATACAAAGTAGTTCATGCGTGAATAAAGTATTAAATACTAATTGCTATGAAATTTTAGGCGTCCTTTATTGTTTATTATGAATTTATTTCAAACTGGCATTTATATATAACTACAGCCTACATATAGCTCAGATTACTCGTCATTGGTCACATGCTATGTTTCATTCAATAAATTTGTGGAATTTTTTATTTTACTAAGACAGAAAAGATGATCTGCAAGAAAATTAAATTACTATAAAAGGCCCACGATTAAACGTATATTGAACAAACGGTTAAAAGGTTGTTGATACCTAATAGTTGTATAAGTATCTATATGACTAAAGTATGTAGGTAACTGACATCAATTTTGGAGCTGGCGCCAATTGTTGAACAAAAGATTTATGAAGATATTGGTCACATCTTGAAAACAAAACTGCAGACAGTTTCATGTGTCGATAATAAGTGTAAATGCACATTAGTTTATGAATATTAATGTTATTACACTCCAACAGTGAATAGCGAGCTATCGGTGATAAATTAAGTATGCAGTGTGCCTTAATGCTACCAGGCAACACTATTATTAATATACGTAATTATATCAATGTTATCGTCATAATATTATGTAAAACACTCATGAATTAGGTACCTACGGTACTTATGTTTTATATTAGTTTATAATCTATGTATAGGTAGTGTACAGCTAGCTGGTACCTACATCAAGTATCGGTGGCGGACACATCCGATTTTTTTAAAGCTGTCAAAACATTTATTTGTGGACACAAATACTACAGTACTATCTCACCAATGTTAAATAATATGAATGTGTAGTGTAGTTCTCATTTCTTACATTATTTCCTATCCTAAACTCTATATTGAATCTTTTTTGAAATATGCATTGGTTCATATTTTTATTGTTACATAAATAGGTTTTCGAATTGAATCATAAATGCTCTCGCATCATTAAAAATATTATATAATTGGGAATAAAGGTAGCTCACCCACAACAACATTAATACTTCCTGGCAATGGCAAGATGTACTTACACATGATACCTATGTATAATAGGTAAGCTAGTAGCAAAAAAGGTATTTTACTGAATCGATGGTGATTCATGGCTTTTCGAGTATTTTTATTTTTTATAAAAGCTTTATTATATCAGAATCAGAATTGTGAGGTACAATTCAATTCTTTCGACAATAAAACAGCTAAGAAACATGGATTAATAATAGGTTCATGTATAGTAGGTAGGTAATGTACTGATGTACATATTGTGTATAAGACAATGCTTCTTGTCTTATACACAATTCAAATAGATCAAGCCATACATTTATCAAAACACAAAGTGGCTCGACTGTATTTCAGTCTTATGAGGTGTCAAGCCTAAATGAACTGGTGGCATTGCTGCTAACTATGGAACAAAGGTGTCCAATTAGGTACTTATCATAAGTGGCTCATACAATGTACGCTGTGCCCTCTGCCTATTACAAAGAGTTCCGCATCTCGCAAATATGAACCTACTATCGAGCAGCAGTTTGCACTTATTAAGTCTCATACTAATTGTGACAGAAAAATGCTTGGTTTTTATGCGTAGGCCTATTTAAGACATTATCATACTAAAGTAAACAGAAACCCATTGTCTGATTGTTTGCTCCCATTCATTTAAAAATAGCTTATCTGATTGATATGAAACCTTCAATGTCAAGAGTCAAACCATTTAACACTTAAAATTTAGTTCCTGGCAAGAGGTATATTTTTCTTCAAGAAAAGAAACTGTTATATTGTCATACGGTCAGTTAACTGCACCATTACCATAATAACTGAATACGTTAACATAATTTTCAGTTACTAATAATAACTCATGCTATTGTAGATTTAGAGAACCCAATTAATTTTATTAGTAAAATATCGATAAAACATAAGTTATATCACAAAAAGCGTTATGGCCAGTCATTTATCAAGGTCGACTGCCAAGCATCGGTCAGCTCACTTCACAAACGTTGCTTACTTGCTTCGCCAATGTATATTCTAATGGCGTCGGTGACCGCTAGCATCTTATGACTCGGTAATTGGTCGTGCATGGAAAAATAAATAACAAGACGAAGAAAAGTGTTTTAAGATTGCCTGACCTGAGTCTTGAATCTTCCTCTGTAGTCAAAGATCACACGGCGGTTAAAGTAGTGTTAATAACTTGTTACTTATAGACAGGTAAGCTTAGACTTTCTATGTATATGACCCCATCGAAATGTGGACAGTTCTGGATTCTAGGGTATTGAATTAATGAAAATTATCACATTTAGTTGTGGATGCTTTTGTAATGCGGCCAGGATGACGAGCCCGATCAACGATAAGACCAGTCCTATCTAACTGCCAAGAGGTGCAGTTAGATATCCCCTAAACTGGTTAATAGCTGAGGGTGGCCTAAGATCTTAGACCACGCTCTATAGGAGACTAACGATAAAGGCCGGTACATCTCAAACCTTCCTTAACAATAATAATAAGTTAATTTGCACATAAAAGTTAGTTTGTTACATTTCAGTTTTGCCTTATTGGTAGTATGTACAACATAGAAATGTGTCGTAACTGGCACCTTTGCCAAGTTAATAAAATAACTTGTGCTAAGGTCGCCAGTCCCAACCCCAGCTCACTTGTTTATGAAAACAAATGTAAACAGCCTCAGAGAAGAAATTATGACTTTGTCATAATATTTGCTTGAACAGTTAGAAAAAATACTGCACAGCAAGGAGCAATCTTAACATGAATGTGGGTGTGTCTAAAGTCATAAACCTTTATGTTACAGAGTCCGATCCAAATAGAATCTCGAATCTTCGATCCTCGAAGTTAAAAAGAAATACCAGAAAAAAATATCAAAAAGACGAGTCTCTTTCAATAAACTTTGATAAAAAGACCTACCGAATATACGAATATAATTATATAAGGTCAGGTGGGGTAAGAGGAATATATTTTATTTTCAGTAAAAAAATTTGACTGCTAGGAAGAACAGCTAAAGTCTTTTAAGATCTTTGAAACACACAAAACTTGCCTTTATGTATGTATTAGCTTCCCGTGGGCTAAATGTCATTATGCTGGTATCAGTTTTTACGACGATATTGACGTAAATGTTAAGATTAAATAAACGTTCCTCTTCCCCCTCACATGGGATAAGAGGGACAGTCATTGTATTTCTTAAGATTGGAGTTTGATTTAAAATATTCGTTTCTAAATGTTCGTTAATTTGTAGGTAGAACTGCTTCAGTCAATATTAGATCTTACTATCGAAACTTACAAGATATATTTAAACAATTAATTACAACAAATATACAAAATTATGTACTAAAATACAAACTACAATAAAGCATCAAAAATTTCATCCTCAACGCTGTCGGCTGGCAACGTACCCAAGATACTGGCGGCATTGCCTCGTTGTATGGCAATGCTTAGCCGTTGACCAAAGAAATAGCCAGCCCTTGGGTCGCGGGAAGCGTCAACGAGCCTTTTCGATATTTCTTTAAAAAGGCTGTGAGCACACGGGCCCCATGGTCCGAGAGTTTCGACCCCAAACGGCTTTCGATTCAGGAATAAAATCGAATATCGAACTTTCGATGAAATAAGGTATCATTTGGAATGAAAAAGATGAAAAAGTCAATTCGGGGTAAGAGGGACATACAGGTTCGTTCAGGGGTGGCAAAGTAGAAAGAAGTCAACCAGTTGTATTTCTATATTTATTTAATCATACAAACAGTAATAATTAATAATAATAATGATCATTAATTATTAATAATAATTCCTGCATAACAAAATATTACAATTAAAAAGAAAGGGACTTATACAAAACGCATGAAACTTTATTTATCTAAACTAATATAATAAAAACAAAAGATTAGATTTTTTATTTGTTTGTTATGATTTAACTCAAAAACTACAAGAGCGATTTAAAAAATTCTTTAACACAGAATGCTGCATTATCCCTGGGTAACACAGGCTATAAATTATACGATAAAACGGCAATTTACGGGAAAGTTAAGTTACACGCCGACAAAGTCGCGGGAAATTTCTAGTTTAGTTATAATTTAAAATTGTAGTAGGTACAGAACAGTCGATTCTTTTTATTTTGTCTACCTATAATTATCAATTATTCAATTTGTGTGTTACCCCTGACATGGGGGAAGAGAAACATAAATGTTCCCCTTTCACCATGAATAGTAAGCCTCTCACCCCAGCTGTTGTTTTTGGAGATTAGGATTTTCAAGCGAAAGAAACTCATATTATTAGTTGTTTTTAAACTAAAATGATTAATGAAAAGAAATACTTAAAGTTTTCTCCGTGTATCATTACATTTAAAAAAATTCCAGCCCTCTTTTTTCACCAAACTATTGGTTCGCAAAAAAACGCGCTAACTTTGTGCTAGTCGAATTCACAACTGTCAAACGTGTCTTTATTTTTTTTTTTTGGCTTCTGAGTCACGTAGCGAAATCTATTAAAAACCGTTGAAACTATTTCGCCTTCACTATTTTATCGACGGAAAGTTTATAGCCATAAACACTTTGGTGTACTAGTTATGGTCCCTAGTCCTTCTTCCCCCGGTGTCCCTCTTACCCCACCTGACTTTAATATAATAATATATTTATTTGACAAAAAAACCTTACAAACTTCTTAAAACTAGCTTATTTACAATTTGTGAAAGGCATACATAAATATTTCGACTCTGCCTTCTAAACTAGGATACCCTGGGTCTTAGGAGGCAGTGTTCTACTGTCTCTTGGACTTCGTTTTAACCCTTAAAGTAAGCGTTCAATCGCTAGATATACAGATAATATATTTTTTTACACAGTGAATATAAACACAAGAAAAATAAGTGAGAAGAATAAGAGATTAACTATTTGTAAGCGTGGGAGTGTGTGTTACGAGTGTGTAAGAGAGTAGAAACCGTGAGAGTGTATACCTATATGCGTGAAACGTGTGCGTGCGTGCGTGTATGTGCGTGCGTGTTTGTTTGTGTGAAAATATTTTAGGAAACTACCCTATTAGGGTAGTTTCCTAAAATATTTTATTTAGTCCGTCACGTAGTTTAACAAAAAACATTGGACATGTATTTTTTATTTTTTCACGTAATTGAAAAATTATGACGATACAGCAAGTTGAAATTTCGCGTGACGTCACACCTCGGTATAATTCTTAGCAAGGTGTGATATCAGCAGCCCCGACTTCTTTACTTTGAAGCTTTCCATTTTTGTGATTTTTTCTTGAATTGAAACAGCAAAAAATACGTGACCAATATTTTTTGAAAAACTACCTGATGGACTAAATAAAATAATTATTTTGTAACACAGGAAACTACCCTACATTTTGTTTTCGAATGGTAATATTTTTTTAGCATGTATGAAAGCTACACTATTGCGGGCAACGGGAATTCCCTCTGTTAGTTAACATACTGTATACTACATTTCAAAAAAAAAAAAAATCAAAGACGAGAATTTCTTCCAATAAACTTTCATAAAAAGGCCTACCGATGAATTCATTTGGATTGGATAGCACTTAGAAAGCTTTATCAAGTCTGGTGATCTGGTCATCTGTTGTTAACTACATACCTGCAATCTGAAATGATTAATGTAGAGCGGATGCAGTTTGCGGTTAAAGCGGCCTAAACGTTGTACTTTCCCTAAGATTCCGGGTTTATACTATTACTGTTGTTTAAAAAAACACCAGGGTACATAGCGTTTGCAAGATCTATTTATTTGATTGGCCGCACAGGTACCACCTTTATTGCGTTCCAAGTCTGACAATCCCATCCAAGCGCATTGAAAGTTGCCCTGTTGAGAGGTCTAAGAGTGTCTACGCTAAAAGACATTACCAGAGCGTTGTCCAACAGACAACAGCACTGGTCATAAAAAAGGGATAAAACATCTTAAGAGCGCGTATAAAGCAAAATTACCAATTTTCTATTTGATTTTACATGAAAAATTCCAGACCAAATCTTAAAATAAAAATATATGAATAACTACATCATATTTTCAAGGGCTCTCTCTGATCAAAAACATAAAATAATAACATTTCCTTGGTAGAAAAAAATCACGAAATAACCTCTAATTCTCATGTTTTTCCGTTTTGTACTCGATATGGTAATGCCTATTGCGACAAAAATTTGATAAATAATTATATTTAAATAAGAGTAAAGGCTTTGCTTAGGCATTTTATGTAATTCCTTTTAGTTTTGGATTTATTACGATAAAACACTTTTGGCGCATACTACGTTTTTATTCCGCGCAAGAAGTCATCTTCCGTCGCTCGTTGCGGGAGCTTCAAGCATATTTCTATTTCACACATCAGTCGCTACCGCTCTGTTGAGACGAGAGGACTACGCTCAAGTGTTTTAGCTGCGCCGAGTTATAATCATTTCAATCGTAATTGTTGTTGTTGTTCGAACTAAATAGTGAAATGGGAAACAAAAAAAAACATTGAAAGAGAACTAAAAAAGTTACAAATTGACAGGATGGCTAATTGTCGAAGGTAAGTTTGTGAGTTACTTGTTTGTTATATACTGAAAAAATAAAAATACATTTTATACTTTCGAGAAAGTTTATGCAGGTGATTTTAGATTTTATTTTGTGAGACACAAGATCTAAATTCGTTTACCTACGCACTTTCGTGGGCCGAGTAGGTGACTAGACATAATAATATGTGGGGACATTTCACACACGGCTGTCTGACCCCAAACTAGGAAGACCCTGTACTATGGGTGTCAGACAGCTGATATACATAGACAAATATATTTTTAAATACATACATATATAGATAAACAACACCCAGACACGACGATATCAAAAATTCGTGGTAGGTACTTTATTAGATTATTAGGATAATAGGTAATAAATTACATTCATAATAGGTAGCTATTTACTTTTGCTATTTTGTTATGTTATTCTTCACGATACAATTTTATGATCATTTTCCCATAATGTAGGTAGTTATGAGATCTTCTAAAAATCTAGATACACGGATGGACAACAATAATGATCTTGCGAGTATCCTATATAAAAAAAAAATTATCTACCTATACCACTTCTTATTTAATATTTCTATGGTCACTCGTAGTCGTAGGTAACGCGGGCAGAATAGTATATGCAAAATAAACACAAGCTTTTAGTTGGTATCCGTGTTTGTTCGATGAAATATCGATTACGAACCTATTTAAGTATGCCCATTAGGTATTTAAACCCTATTTTTGTAGATCAATTTATTGTGGACGTGATTGTATAACAAGGAATTTGTTTTGAAATAATATTTTATTTTCAGATGTGGCCACCTCGCTCGCCAGATTTAAACCCATTGGACTTTTTTACTGGGGCTGTTTAAAGGAGGTAGTTTATAAAGAAGAAATCACTTCAGTTGAACAGCTGCGACAACGCATACGTTCGGCTGCTGACGAAATATCGTCAGCAGGATTTGCGCGCCGATTGAGACGGTCCTTCATAAGAAGGTGTAGAGCGTGTATAGCAGCTGAAGGAGCCCACGTCGAACATCTTGTATATTTTCTTTTTCAATAAATTTGTTTAATTACTAATGTCTTTTATGGTGTCAACAAACCCATAGTGATCAAATTTTAAGGAAATTCTCATTCTCTTTGAGTCTAAAATTAGTTACAGCAGTGTTAAAGTAATTTAATTTTGAAATCAAATTTGTATAAAAATTCTCCTTTAAGATTCGAACAGCAATAACTTTGTACTTTATCAAGATACTGGTTATTATTATACCATTTTAGAATTTGCATTAAATAGGCAATTATCTTTACTTATAATAAATCTGTAGAGAGGTCAATTCTGTACATGAAATATATTTTTCAACAGTATTATAGATTGACATATTATATTTCCCTACTAAATTACGAAAGTTAATCTGTGTGTTACATCTAAATCACTGAACCGTGAGGAAGGACATAGGCTACTTTTTTTTACGAAAAACGACGGAAACGTGGACGAAGTCGCGGACAACAGCTATCTATGCTAATATATAAGGCTGAAGAGTTTGTTTGTTTGTTTGAACGCGATAATCTCAGGAACTACTGGTTCGAATTGAAAAAAATATTTTTAATTAAATACTCAATTTATAGAGAAAGGCTATAGGCTATATATATCATTACGCTAAGGCCAATAGGAGCGGAGCACCAATGAAGAATGCTTCAAAATCGGGCTTAAATTTAACGTTAGCCCAAAGTAACTATTCCACGCGGACGAAGTCGCGGGCAAAAGCTAGTCTAAAATAATGAGCCACCGCAGTGTAGTACATTTTTTTTCGATATAGTCTGGCGGGAATAATTCCGAATCATTCCCGTCGTATACTTCGGAAGTATTCCGAAATATTCCGAAACTTTGGGAATATTTCAACTGCCAAAAGAAACCAGGAAAATCGACCTTTGAAGTCGGTTAATATACCAAAACCTGCTCCTACCTAAGTATAACAAATACTTTTCTGAAAACCGCATCAAAACGTGTTTGCTTGCAAGGTTTGCCTTTAATTGTTTTTATTGGCTGGGCTATTAAACGCGTTAAGTAGGTAGGTAATGATTAATACCTACCTATGCGACTCGCGAATACTCGCGATGCGTACAGAGCTACATACAAACTAACCAAAAACATAGGTAACCCTTTTTCAAAAAACAAATAAAATATGCTAGGCCTGGTTTTTTTTTCAACTACTGACATTTATAAAAATAGCATTCAATTTCGAAATAAGTAGAGTACCTACCTAGAAACAAAAGAATAAAAATCCTGTTAATCGCAGGCTAACATATCTACCTATAAAAATATCAACATATACTTAATCAATCCCATTTTAAATAAAACTAGTACTCACGCGGGGCTTCGCTCCCGTGGATTCTATCACGGTAAAAACATAACTCTCCTTTTTTGCAGTCGCGTAAAAAGTAGCCTATAACCTTCCTCAAGCTTCAAGCTATTTCCATACCAAATTTCATCCAAATCCACCCAGTACTTTCGAAGATTAGCGCGTTCAAGCAAACAAACAAACAAACTTTTCCGCTTTATAATATTAGTATAGATAAACATTTATATTTTACTCTTGTATCGTACGTAGTCTCGCACTGAACAATAATTAACCCACCCACCACACAACAAACAAACACGTTAATTTCGATTGAATTATTCGGGCGAAATATTCGGAAACATTCGATTGCGGGGTACGAATCTTTCTCGCGGGGGGAAAACTTCTCCGGGGAGCATCTCCCCTCTTACCGCACCCCGCACCGCCATCGCAGCGCGGCGGCAGCGGCCGGCGCACAGAGGGCTTTATTTAAATTCATTTTGAATAATTCTGATTTAAAGAAACTTTCCCAGAAGTATTCCGGAATTATTCCGAATTTTTCAGAAGTTTTGCAACTATAGATACAGGGGCCCAAAATTGCGTAATTCCGTAGAAAAAAATGTTAAAATTTAAGAATAACTATTTTTTGCAATATTGATTTAGAATATAATAAAAAATCTTGATACTGATCTGATAATACAAATATTCAGGACTTGAGACTTGACTTGACTTACAGACACGTAAGCACGTGATCTGTCTATAATTTTTAGGTTCCGAAGTACTGCCTGATTTATGGAGCAGGTGGGTTATTCCTGTAGTTAGGAATTGAGGTAGCGATCCTAGCTCTAGGGCAGACTGGAACTGAGCGGCCAAGCGAGCGTGCGAGCTTAGAAACCATTTTATCCAGAAATTGTGCAGCCCGTCCGGCCCTGGAGATTTCCAGTTAGATAACGGACGGACTGCACGGGTTACATCTTGGGGGCTGATCGTAATTGCCCCCATTTCTGGTATAAGATCGCACGTGCGCTTGATCTCACTCATCCAGTCACCCTCAGTGTGACTGACAGGAGCCGACCAGATGCTGCGCCAGAACGAACACATGGCGTCATCATTCGGTAGGCACGTATGGATCATCACGTATCCGCAAAATCCATATGTCTCATATAAAAAATAAATCGCATTCAGGACTGATATAAAAAAAAAAACAAAATGAAAAAAATATCACCAATTTTAGAAATGGTACCTAATTTTGTAAGAGTAAGTACGATTTTTATTTAAAATATTAAAAATATCAATAATTTGGTCATCCATGGGCATATGACGATATAAGTGGGGTAAATGATAGATATTATCTGGCCAATCGACAGTTTCAGAGTTATCCATTATTTACGCCACACCAAAATCACGCGCCAAAATAATATTATATTATACATAATATAATATTACCTTTTGGTATTGATTTTATATTGATTCGTGTTCAGTATCAGTGGTATAGTCACCTCCTACTAACTTACTATTTACGTATTATTCGCGTACACATAATAACATTTCGTAATATTGTATAACGCAGTCATACTTTGAATACAGTTGTTTCATCTGAATATTATACGTATACTTACTACAGAAGATACGCGTCGAGCGAGCGCGTAGGTACACGCGCGATCGTATTCGATGTGAGGAGCGGGTAGGACAGTGCGGGTGAATTCTAAAATTTTGCTGGCTTTAGGCGCGCTCTTAAGGCCTGGCAACGTTCAATTCGAAAAAGCAATAACGTAGTTTCGACCATGATGGAACGGAAAACTTAATTGGTGCACTAACATCGCACCCACCCAGGCAGGGCTGCCCTCCGTTCCCCGGATATGTCTTAGTAGGTATGGAGAGTGTCCAGGGCGGATTTCCCCAATAAGCGTCCAGTACATTTTTTCATTTTCATTTTTTCCATCTTACAGGCCCTAAAAAGCACGATCTTTAATATTTTCCTATGGTATTTCATCTCATTGTTTGTGGTATGTTGATAATATAAAGAGACTATTACATATATTCAAAATGTTCTACAGCTCTATGGGTAATTTTATCACTTTATCAGTAAATAAAAAACATAATTAATCATCGTTGCTTTTATTCTTTACTTCAAAATTTTTTTTTTGCGAAAAAAGGAACCGACTTCAAAAACCATAAAAGCACTAAAAAGTTAAAAATAATATTATAGCCTACCTATTTTTAATTGATATATTTTTAATCTAATAAAATATGGGTAGCGCTAGTAAATATGCTTCTCGTATAGGGCATGTAATATCGGAAAGTTTTCAATTCCGATACTGATTTCCGATATTAGATCTCAATATCGGAATTCCGATATTAATACCGGAATTTCGTTATTTCTTAAGAAATTGCAAATTTTATTTATAAATTGCACAAATTCAAGGTTGGATTGTGTACAATAAAAAAACATTTTTAAACCGTGCCTATTCTTTAATTTGGTTCAAAAATTGGTTGCTTTTAAGTATGTCCACTGTATTAAATCACATATTTCTCATTATTTTTTAATTAGTAATAAGTATTTATTACTAATTCAACTACCTGACTCATTATCAATAAAACATCTTATAATTTAATATTTGCAAGCACAATCTACAATTTGGAACAACAATTATATATTATAGGAATATATTTTTTCGATGTCGTCAATCGTTTAATAAAGTATATACAGGCGAAAATAATAATAAATTATAGGGCATCGAAAAAATCATCAACATCGCTATCAATGGGAAAAGTGCCCAGAACACTGGCCGCATTGCCACGTTGAATGGCAATGCTGATTCTCTGTCCAAAGAAAAGGCCAGCCCTCTGGTCACTTGTGGAGTCGACTAATCGATGGCGATGTCACGAAAGAGTCGATGAGCACTCGGACCTCATGGTCCTAACGTTTCAACCCCAAACGGCTCAAACCTATAGCACCCAATTAGGTTGTTGTATTTGCGCCGTTTGAGATTTTCTGCACCTGCAGCTGCCGCACCAGCACAGCCCGCCGTACTGAGAAGATGGGATGGCGCAAGGGTGTCAACACAAGTACCATCCCACACCAAAGGCCTACCCAACTTCCAAGGCATTATAGTCATCCTGTCTGGTCTCTTCCCATCATCGCGTGCCAAGCCGTTGGGTTCTAAAACAGATGGTACTCCAGCCGTGACAAGAGCCCGACGGATGACGTCATTTATGCTGGCATGTCGTGCTATCTGACCAGAGCTTCTGCTTCAGGAAAGGCCATGATGGCCGAAGCGATTGACTGCCGCACCGCATTGACAGCGATGTGGAGCACCGCTGGAAGCACCCAGATGTAGAAATGTAGCGATCCGGAACGTGTTATCACTTAACGAAGTACCTATATTAAGTGAAGGTAATGCTTGTAGCCAAAGGCCCGACTCCCATTCACCCACAGCCAACAGGCGCGAGCGCTCAGCAGTATTGGTTAACGTATTTAAAAGGTTATTCCGTACCAAACTGCAGAGCGGCTCGTCCCATTGTCTCTTGGGCAATGCTGTATTCGGCCAAGCCATTTTCCAGGTATTAACTGCATCGGTCGAACACAGCACCTCGTAGTTAATCTACAATTGTGTTAAAATTTTCTTGGTTAACGTCTCAGTGCTGCAGACCGAAGACAGAATAGCCGGTAGGCTTATACTGGAAATGTTGCGGAATATTTTTTAACATATTTCTCATAATTATTCTATACTTATTACTAATTAAACTATCAAACTCAGAATCTACAAAGCTTCTTAGAATTTAGGAAAATCAAAAAGTAGGAATAACAATTATTGGAAATATTTGTTTAAATCATATTTCTCATTAATTATCCTATATTTATTACTAATTTTTTTAACAGAGTTTTGTTGATTCTGAGTTTGGTAGTTTAAATTACTTATAAATAATTTAAAATGTGCAAGCGAAATCAACAGAAATAAAGGACTAGGTATGTTTATATGTTAAAATCTCATTTTTCTTGGTAATATATTCTCAAGAACAACAAAGCGTCAACCATTGTCGGATATAAAAATTTGTCCGATTTCGATATTGGGTCACCCAGTATCGGAATTGTAATATCGGAACTTTCGTTCCGAGATTCCGATATTGCGATATTCCGAGATTCCGAGATTCATGCCCTATTCTCGTATGAGAAAACGGCGTCGAACTAAAACTGAGAATGAAAAACGATTCTATTTTTATTATTCGTGGTACACCTGGAAAGTGCATACCGTTACAATTATTTATTATGGTTGTTATGGAGTTCAGGTACCTGTCTCTTGGATTCATCATCAGATCTGATAGTAGAATGGTTCTTATTGAACGCAAATGCTTCACTTGTTTTAGAAAATACCAAAATAGCTTTTAGTTTTCTTATAAAATTTGAAGAGTTCCCTCGATTTCGCCAAGATTCCATCATCAGATCCCGACTTGGTGACTATGGGACCAATTGGAAAGCATAGGCTTCGGAACAAAAACAAAAGAATTTTCCAAATCGGTTCGTAATAAATGACGGAGTTATGCGCGAATAAAAAACGCAATGCAGAGTGAACGAAAAGACAGTCAACGTAGATTTTTTTGTCAGACATTATACAAGTACTCACCCAACCTCCCACACTGCACACTCACACACACACCTCAATTCAATGATTAGTTATTTCGATTGACCCTATATTTGTTAGTACCATCTAGTGTTAGTAATTAGCCTTCTAACAGTAATAACCTAATAACAAATTAAATTATAAATCTAAGCTGCATAGGACACGCCGATCCTGGTGTATGTCTACTCGACTCGGTTAGGATCGGAGAGTCCTGTATTTTATATTTCTATGGAGAGTCCTAACTATCAGCCAGTATACTCAGAATAGTGTTGGCCTATGTACTTCAGCCCTATATGTTTCTTTTTTAATATCTCGTTGTTTTTTTAGGTTGAAAGACATTTATTTCTTCAAAAAGAATATTACCTACACTATTACAATATTACTTACACTTACGGATTCAGAAAAGTGACCAGTTATGTATAAAATCAAGTGACCATACCACGGAATAGATGAATAAGGTTGGAATGGTAATGTGGGTGAGGCGAGCGCGCCACATTTATGATACGAATATCATAGCTCGACCGATTAATTCATTCACCGCGTTTAGTGCGCTTCGGAATACTTTGGAACACAGAGCTCTGCTTTAAAATGCCGTGTTGCGCAATTATAACCTGTAAAACAAAAAGTAAGACCGCAAGTATAGAGCGAGGAGGTATATCTTTCCATCAGTAAGTCAAAAATAACATTTAATTACAATTTTATTTGTAAAAAAACATACAAATATTCTGATCACTATGAAATTCCGAACATTAACAACATTATTGCAATAAGTTACAAAAAATATACATTGCCCGATGTGTACTCGCTTAATCAACGCAATGATCAAGTCCGTTTACAATGTATTGCATCCTCTCACTTTAACCAATGACGTTTCGTCCTTTGCCCTGATTGGCCGTGATGCACGGCGCATGTTTATCGACAGTGAGTTACAATCAATAGCAAGCTCTCAATTTAAGTGTGTGTAATTTATTTGTGTGCGTAATTCGCATACGTAACGGGCCTCTTGCTTGTAGTTGAGCTGTGGGAGTGGGAGACAAGCGGCGACATGTGTTCTCATAGAAATCAGGAACTATTTCCTTTCTAACCTCTTTTATCTGTTCTGTGGACCATACTCATACTCATACATAACAAAAGTAAAGTTTTCGCAAGCTGCAAATATATTTAATGTTTTTATTATCTTACTATATTCTATTTAGTTTTCTTTTTTCTTCAATTAAGTATAGCACATCTTAAAAGGTGTAACTTTTGTGCTACAGAATCTCTTAGTCCAAGAGCCGAGGCAACACTGATGTTTGTTAGCACACCTAAGGTGTGGGAAACAAATTATTCCTCATTATTCTTATAATGAATATGAAAAATAAAGGACTTCAAGCAGGACGTATTCCCGTTATAATAAGCATGCGATGCAGAAACGTGAAAACAGAAGGTAAAAAATAAATGGCCGCATGCCATTTAAAAATACGTAAGAACGTACTATTTCACAAGTTTTGAACGCAATGATAAATAAAAAGACAAAGGTTTCTTTGTTATTCGATTTTATCTGATGATGTCACGCTGGTACTCGTGCCCATCGTTCGTAAAAACACTATAGGACAACATGATCATCAAGCGTACTGATTTACTCTCGTGTATATGGCTCGAGGTTATTGACAAAAAAGTATCGTTGATATTCAAAGAGTTAGCATCGTATTTGTTCTGTCTCCGTAACATCTGTAAAAAAAGTGGTTAAAAGTTGATCAATCCATTAGTGCTGTGTATCATTTTAAAGCTTGTGGAACGGACTAAAAAGTGATATATATATAACATATCTGGACTCCATCGGTACCGTGAGTGAACAGTGAAAAATTTTTAGAAAAAATGTTCAATGACTTGCGTCCCTGACCTAGGGCAACCCGCAGTTCGGCTGCTTCTATGCACACACGCTCAACACTTGGCGCTTGTTCTAATATCTTGAGCTTATGCTACGCGTTTACAGCAGAATTAGCTTACGCCACGCTTCCTTGGAATAACGCAACTGCATTCTTACCGTCGTCCTAGATCATGGTGCGGTCGATCCACATGCGCCGTTCGTTAACTTGTACCTACACTTGACAATAGTTGGCGCTACTGTTAACAAATAAACTACATAATTTTTTTACTCATAATATCTAAACAAGATGCCGCAAGTGCAAAGATCCCCATCCACCTGCTGCAGATCCACGCGCCACAACAAATGTAATAGACTCGAAAAAGGCAGCGACTACTCCAGACCATACTGGCACCAGCAACGTCTCCTTTCGCACGAAGCGGCCGCGTGTGGCCGACTCACCTAACAACCTACCAGCTGAAGAGAATGCAGGTGATGAAGCCGCGTTTCTGGCTCATGATAGTCAACAACACACTTTAGATGGAAAACTTATCGCAACCATTCGCCGTGACATTGAATCTGTTGTTGCCTCTCAGTTACAGGTATCATTTAAAGCATACTTTGAGGATGAATTTATTAAAAATAAAGACAGTCTTAAATTACTCAGTGAAGTGAAGGATTCGGTAACTTTTATGAGTCAAACGTTTGATGAAATAAAGGCTGAATTTAACAATAACAAGGAGACTATCAAGCAACTACGTTCAGAGAATGACACCCTCAAGAAGACTGTATCGGACTTATCGGAGCGTGTAAACTCCCTAGAGCAGTACTCCCGGCAGGATAACATAGAAATCAATGGTATTCCCGAAAACAAAAGTGAAAATCTTCTTAGTACCGTATTACAGCTGGGGAACGTGATATCTCACAGCATCCAAGAGCTAGACATCCTATTTTTTGCGCGTATCAGGAAATTGGATTCCCAGAGTGAACGCCCTCGCTCTGTTGTTGTTAAACTGAGGAGTATTAGAGTCCGAGATGGGATCCTTGCATCGGTCACTAAGTTCAACCGGGCTCATCCACAGGATAAACTAAATTCCTTCCAATTAGGATATGGCGGCATTAAAAAGCCGGTCTTTGTTTCTGAACACTTATCACCCTTAAATAAAGCTATTCATGCGGAGACAAGAAAAATGGCACGTAAGAAAGGTTACAGGTACGTCTGGGTTCGCGACGGACGTATTCTTGTCCGTAAGGATAACGGTGCAAGTGCTAAGCAAATAAAATCCCTGCAAGCTATCTCATTGTTGTAAGTGGATTAAAATCTACACGAATACAAAACCGTGAGCTATGTAATAACATTTACATCTTCGACACCTCATACAATATTTATCGTAGGGACAGAGCCACTAGTGCCTTGGGATGTAAAGAAGGCGGCGGAGTACTGATCGCAGCATCCAAAAAGTTTGACTCTGCCCGTGCTTGTCAATGGGAAACAACAGCGGAAGACCTCTGGGTTAGACTAAAATTAAATAATGGGAAGAAAATCAACATCTGCGTTGTATATCTACCTCCACCAGTAACTCAACAGCAGCTGGACTCCTTCCTGGATGTAGCATCGAACATAATAGACACGACAGGAGAAGTGGTAGTTATACTTGGCGACTTCAACCTCGGCTCCATAAACTGGGAACTTGATCCTAGCATCACTAATGCAACTATAACTGTTCCTTCTAACTACAGCAATAGTTTAGGATTTTCGCTAGTTGATTTCATGTCTCTAAACTCATTGCAGCAGTGTAACTCTGTAAAGAATTCTAAAAATAGAATTTTAGACTTGGTTTTATCAAACGTGCTGACAGGAGTAGTAAAAAAAAAGTGACACCCCAATTTGTAGAGTTGACGAACATCATCAACCGTTAGAAATAGATTTTCAGTTTGTAACGATCGCTACACTAAAATCTAAACAAACAAACTCCTTTAACTTCCGAGCTGCCGACTAGGGAACAATCAATAGGAAACTTAGCGATGTTGACTGGAGACAGCTATTGGAATCGTGTTCTCATGTTGACCATATGGTCACTATTCTTTACGATCACTTAAATACCATCATTAATGAGCTCGTTCCTAAACGGAAGCGTCTTAACTGCAAATATGCACGGTGGTATACCAAATCTCTAATCAAAATTCTGAACTAGAAAGAGAAAATAAGGGACCGTTTTAGGAAGTACAGTAACCCCCGTGACAGATCGAATATAGAATTCTTAACGACCCGGCACGTGCTCTTATTAAAGATTGCTATAAGAACTATGTCCATAGAATGGAGAGCAATTTTTGGTACAACCCAAAAACTTTTTGTTCCTTTGTCAAAGCTAAAAACACGTGATCGTCTACAATTCCATCTGTGATAAAACTGAACGATTCGGTGGCTACCAAGGGCGAAGATATTTGTAATCTTTTTGCTTCGCAATTCTCCTCGACCTTTACTACGGTTGCCAGTAATGGTGGACCATCCACTTTGAGCTCACATTGGTTTCCTCAACACACTCTCAGCAAAGTTCACTTTACTGAAAGAGATGTCCTTAAAGCCCTTCAAAGGCTAGATATTACAGAAGGTATACCCCTGATGGGATACCTCCGATTTTAATCCATAAATGTGCTCGCAGCCTGGCCCTCCCACTGACTCTAATATTCAATAGGTCCCTAACTACTGCCCTTTTTCCGTCAGAATGGAAAAAAGCAAATGTGGTCCCAGTGTACAAAAATGGAGACAGATCTAATGCGACAAATTATCGTCCCATTTCAATGCTTTCTATTTTTTCCAAAACGTTTGAGTGCCTAGTATGCCCCATCCTAACAGCCCACATAAAAGTACAGATTACACCACAGCAACACGGGTTTTGCAGCAATAAGTCAACCACAACCAACTTAGTGTCCTACCTGAATGATCTGTCCGCTTCCGTGGATGCTGGTCTACAAGTTGATGCCCTTTATACCGACGATATTGAAACTAAAAAACCATGGTGTTCATGGAAATCTCTTAGACTGGTTTAGATCATACCTTGATAAGCGGAAACAAAGAGTGGTGGTGGAAGGTTATCACTCCTCAGAATATGCTGCCACATCTGGAGTACCATAGGGATCGCATGCTGGACCTATTTTATTTACAATATTCGTAAATGATGTACCAGACTGCTATCGCCATAGTCAGTGCTCACTTTTCGCAGACGACCTAAAAATTTATCGCAAAATTGGCTAACTCGAAGTTACTTCAATGTGACCTCAACTCATTGCAGTCCTGGTGTGACATGAACGGTATGGTACTAAACGTCAACAAGTGTCATCATATCACATTCACGCGTAAAAAACACATAATACCAACGCACTATTCACTCGCAGGAAGGTAAAGACCATTCGAGATTTGGGTGTACTGTTTAGTTGTGCACCTTTCATTTAATCCCCACTTCGACAACATTATCGCAAAAGCGGCTAAAACGACGGGATTTATTAAGAGAACCTGTAGGGAATTTAAAAGCACGATCGCCCTTAAATCACTGTACACTTGTCTGGTCCGTAACATGTTGGATTATGCGACCCCGGACTGGAACCTAATTTATAATGTCCATACAAACCGTATTGAAAGAGTTCAACCTAATTTCACCCGGTAACTCAGATTTAAAGACCACTGTTGTCCTTACAGAACTGACTACACGCAGCGTATGCGACACTTCAAACACTACAAGAACGTAGAACTTTAGCTGACATGGTTCAATTATACAAAATTGCTAACAGCTTAGTATCTACTCCCGATCTGCTTGAAAAAATGTACTTAGAGGTACGGTCGGCCAAGAAAGTGGTGTACCAGTTTTGATTTAGTTTCCCGGTCATCGAAAATTACAACAAGGTTCGTTATAAAAAGATATTACTGAAAGAGACAACATTATCATGACGTAAACCTATGTATTTAGTATTCATACGTCATATGTCACATATAAGTACATGACATTTTAACCTTTAGTATAAATGAAAAGGACATTAGTTTCTACAAAGCAATTGAAATGTTTCCAAACAAAAGTAATAAAAACTATTTAGACAACCGAATTCCATTTGAAAAAGAAAACTGACAATTGACATTTTGTCAAATATATGCAAAAAATCGATATATTTTCCGTGTTATTTTTCAATCAACTGCATATAAAATCATCTCAATGCCTGCCAACTTGACCATTGCCGAAAGAGCACAAATAATTGCCCAATTTAATGAGGGAAGCAGTATCAGTGCGATATCCCGGAATTTGAATATATCGAGGCGTTCTGTCCGCTTTTGGATTCGTCGTGAAGGAGAGGAGGGAAGTTTGTTGGATCACAGAAGAAGTGGTCGCCGGCCTGCACTCTCCAATAACGATAGAGAATTCATGAGACGGGAATATGAAATCAATGGTTTTAAGCCCACAAAACATTTTGCGGAGATGTTCGATGTGAGTGCCCAAACAATAAGGAATCATCTACATTACATGGGGTTGCACCACAGGCATTACGCCAAGAAAATATATTTGACGGATGCTCACAGACTTGCTCGTCTGAACTTCGCCAGAGAGCACTTAGAGTTTGATTGGTCTAATACAGTGTTTTGTGATGAAAAAACGTTTAAATCCAGTCAGCATGGACGTCTTCACCTTTGGCGATATAATTCAACACGGTATAAAGATTATCATGTAATCCCAAATAGAGAATCAGGTCGAATTTCCGTAAATATTTGGGGCTGGATGAGTATGGATGGTGTAAGAGAATTGTGTTCTCTACCTCCTCGAGCGACGGCTGTAAATTATATCGACGTGCTTCAGAATGCAATGCTACCGACAGTCCGTAATGTTTACCCGGAGAACGAAGTGCCACAATTTGATTTTGTTCAAGATAATTGTTCAATTCATAATGCGAGGATCGTAAGAGCCTGGTTTCGTTCACACACTGACGTAAGGGTAATTCAGTGGCCCTCAAGATCGCCGGACCTCAACCCGATAGAAAATCTTTGGGGCCTTATGGTCCAACGATGGTCGCATCAAAATGAAAGAACCAAACAAGCTCTTATTAGTCACTGTAATTATATCTGGGAGGAAATGCGGGGAACCGATATTTGCTCACGGCTTGTTGGTTCAATGAGGTCTCGTCTTTTAGAGGTTATAGAGGCCAACGGCGGTTACACCCGCTTCTAATTTTTAAAAATTTTCAATATCTTCTAAATATTACTATATATGCTATGTTTTTGTTTGTTATAAGTATTTTAAAATTGATTGTAGAAATTTAATAAAAGGATAAATCTATTTTTAGCTTGTTTTTTATTGATATTGTAATTACAAGTTTACAGAAATTGTAGGTTTGTGGACTCGCCTTGTGCCTTTACAATTTTATGTAACTTGTTGATTACAATTCTGAATTTGTAGATACAATTTTGTCATCAAAATCTACAGCCCCCCGCCGTTGATTTTACGACGTCATTGGTTCCATCAAGTTCAAACTAAGAACAGCTGTCACGTTACAAACAGTAATAGTCGTTATCAATAATCAGATAAAGACAGCAATAGAAGTTGTCAGATCGATCTGCAAGCGAAACTAATCTTTATCACCTATGAATCTGCAAGCGATATTCAACCTTAGGGTGGTACACCACTTTCTTGGCCGACTGTACCCCGCCGGGGCATGGTCAGATCGGTGAGAATAGGTAGAACATTCGCTAGCAGAAGTTGTCGCACTAACCTCGGTCGTTCCGCTCCGCTGAGTAGAATGATGAGCACGTACAACAGGATCTGCTCTAACAGCCAAGTCAACATCGACATCTTCTCAGACTCACTAGCCCAACGTAAGTCGAAAATTATGAAATCAATGGATGATCCGTAGTCCCTTTTATTTTAATTTACTTTTTCTTTACAAGTTTAGTCATATTAATTTATAATTTTATTTTATTTAAGTCTTTTAGTATTATTTAATTTTAAGTTTAATATTTTTTATATCTGTACTGATTTTTAATTTTAATTCTATATTAATTTGACATTCATTTTACAATTCAATTAAGTTAATTTCTGTTAATTTAATTCAATATTAATCTTATAATTTTCATTCATAAAATTAAACCCAATCAATTTATATTTATGTAATTATAATTCTGTCTATAAATAATTCTTAATTTGTTAATGTAATTTTTTCTTTATATTAATTTTATAATACTTTTAATTAATATTCACAATTATATTGTAAAACTCGTTTTGTGTAAGTTATGCATGCCTGTAAGTGACTTATTTACACAGGACTCTTAATGTCACAATTTATATTATTATATTTGTAAATAAGTTGTTGGTGTGCCTTATAAATAAATTAAAAAAAAACTTTTTAGTCGGTTTAATTTTTTGGTAAAAAGTTTTTATTTCACTCTTTTTAGTTGGTCGATTTTTAATTTACCTAGCTACAAGAGCCTAAATGTCTACTACTTATAATCTTTTACAAAATATTGCTTTTCCCAATGCTGGGCCGTTAATTGTTGAGGAGTTCTCCTGGTACTTCACCATCAGCTCTACATTACCATATGCATTGTGACGAGCATAAAGTGCTTAACATCCATATTCAAGTAATCGAATCGCAATCCACTCAATACTTATTATTGAGTAGTTTCGGCGGCCATCTGTGGTCTTCATCATGAGTTCCACTTCCTCAAATGATACTTTTTGCGAGCAACTGCACAAGTTACTATAATAAATACCCAAAACGTCATAGGTGTGCCTATAATATTTGAAGAGTTCCCTCGATTTCTCCAGGATCCCATCATCACATCCTGACGTTTATGAAAATGGGACCAATTTCAAAGTATACCCTTTCAATCAAAAAAAGAATTTTCCAAATCGGTTCAGCCGTCTTCGAGTAATCGATGATCATACATTTAAAAAAAAATATATATACGCGTCGAATTGATAACTTCCTCTTTTTGTCATCGGTTGAAAAGACGTTTTGTGCTTAAAGTTTACAAATTCCAGAATAATTTTTAGAAAGGCAATTCTAATATCTACTTGTGCTACTGAAGTTAATATAAATTACTAATAATGTAATAATAAAATAACTAATATGATGACGAATAACTATCGGAAGTATATTGTGAAGGATGGTACGGTAGACATATGTCGGGCATGTCACAAACCGGGAGAATCCATTCGTCACATTATCTCCGGCTGTTCTCGTCTGGCTAACGGAGACTATTTGCATCGACACAACCTCGTAGCCAGGATTATTCACCAGCAACTTGCTCTTAAATACAATCTTGTGGAATCAGAAGTACCATACTATAGGTATGTGCCCGACCCAGTTCTCGAAAATGCCAATATTACACTGTATTGGGATCGGTCTATCATCACTGACAGGACTATTGTTGCCAATAAGCCTGACATAGTGGTGATAGACCGATTAGAGCGTCGCACAATGATTGTTGATATAGCAGTCCCCCATGACGAGAACCTCGTGAAAGCTGAGATAGATAAAAAAAATAAGTATCTTGACCTGGCGCGCGAGGTTGTCGACATGTGGGATGTGGAGACAGCAATCATTGTGCCGATAGTCGTCACAGCCAATGGTTTAATAGCCAAGAGCCTCGACCAACATCTAAGGAGGCTCTCGTTGGGCAGCTGGATCAAGGGCCTGATCCAGAAAGCAGTGCTCCTGGAAACGGCGCGTATTGTGAGGAGGTTCCTCTTTATGGAGCCCTGACCACCGGTAGCTTGGACCCTGTTCCCGATACCGGTGGGCTACTATTTTTTATATTTTTAAATGTTTTTATTTTTTATATTAATATTTAAAAATGTAATCTATATGTATATATATTAAATAAATGGAATAATAAATAACTAATAATGTAATAAAATGATCTTAATGAATAAAAAAACCGTAAGAGATCCCTAAACGTTAACTTAGCCCTTAAAATACAGCGTGAAATTTTAATGGTTGTTTTCCCGCGGCAGGACGGTTACCCATCACTAGTGGTATCGAAATATAAAGATAGATAAGATAAAAAAGAATGTTTATTTTTCAAATTATTAAAAAAATATTCATCAACTCGAAGAAAGTGAGAATCATTAGTAGTTCAGTAGACGTAACGTAGGTACCTACAAGAAACGCACGTGCCGGCGCGTGCTGCCAACAAAGGAAAAAGTGATTAATAAATGTTCAGAGCAAAATAAGCTCTCGCACATGGTGATATTGTTTTAACTACCCTGCGCGCACGCGGCGAGGGAAGCACCGCTCCCCCGCCGTAACATGCCGCCGAGGCGCCGATTACGGCGCGGCGCACGGTGGACCCATATGACATCGTAGAAGACTTAGGAATCAAAAAAACTGAGTTATTTTAAAAATATAATTGCGGAAGTGAAATCTTCTATCAAATACGATTTAATAATGTTCAATGACTTTTACGTTTTGACCATTATTTTCAATGTTATTAATTTTTAAAGTTTTTTTTGTATGAAAATTAAATTAAATTAAATTAATTAAATATCGTTTATTTTAGGCAAGTTTTAAACCCATAATATACAGAGACACATTCTTAACTAACATAACACAAAATTTCAATAAAATAAAATAAAAACTAAATAAAATCAAAAACTTAAAAACATAATATAATATAAATATAATACGTGGTATACAAAATACCTAAACTCTTAAAACGTCTTTTACCTCCCTTGAGAGATGGACGGTTCGGTACACAGCAGTAACTATTTCATTATTACTCAGGGCTACTCTTGTGTAGAAAGAGCTTATTTAGCAGGGCGGCAAAGCCGGCAACTCTGCTTTCGGCGAACATGTCAGTGGCACTACACCGCCAGGGTAAGTTCATCATAGCCCAGAACGCGTTATTATACTGTACACGAAGAGTGTTATACACACTCCTCGTGTACCGGTGCCAGAGTTTGCATAACTTCGTAAAAATCTCGAAGCTTTCAAGTTTTCTCAATAAATGGTTTACAGATTTGGATAGTACAAATTACGAGTATTAGCCTATTTTAGCATATAATCTGGGACTGCGATAATTTGCGCTAATGCAGATATTATTCTTTTTTTAATTTTCGATTCCACACCACCCTAAAGATAGAGAACTAGGCGCGTTTTTTTAACAGTGGTAACGTTAATAGGTATAATGTAATAAAGAAAACGTTTTTTGTGTAAGCACAAAAAACGTTTAAGGACGAAGGCATCATTTATTAATTATTCGGAAAAATCAGATTCAAATTCATTGTACAGTGATGGGTCTGAAGTTAAATTCATGTTTTCCTGATCATTATCGTCAACAAAATATGTATCCGTAACAATCAACAAAGCTTTTGCCTCTTCTGAGAGGGTTTTGTGTTTTCGCAACAGTTTGTGACGTAATTTTGAAATAAGTGGGTTGGAACTAATTAATAAATTATTCATAATATCTTCATTAGTCGTCTTTCTACAGAATTTTCTCGAATGATGTTCACGATATCACCTGAAATCCTTATTTCGAGCTTCAGCAGCTTCTTCGGATAATTTTCCAATTGACACTATACCCAAATCCCCAATTATATCTGCTCCGTGAACAAGAACTTTATGTACACTTGCTGGCATGTAATACCAATTAGACAAACTAACATACAATGTCATGGTAGCTTCGGTGTAGTCTTTGAATTTAATTACGTCTATAGGATGACCTGAAGAAATTGCCTCTAGTATGGTTTTAAATCGTTTTATTAAATTCTCATCGACTCCTGTGATCGAAGCCGCAATATCAGAGTTTTCAAAAAATCTTCTAGCAGTATTTCCGTCATTGGTCGTACCGTGACCCTGTTTTACGACATCAATTATAAGTCATGTTTGAGATTTAAACGCTTCCTAAATATCTTTCTTTCTACTCTGCATAATAGCTTTGCTGTCACCCTTAACAATCCACGTCTTCAAATCTAATCGATATGCTATATGAAGGATGCATTCCATGAATTGTATCCAAATGTGTAACGAAGATAAACCATATTTATATACGTCGATATTAGGTCTCTTTGTCAACATCAAGGGCAAGTCATTCATCTCTTTTGGAGTAGCTTTACATAATTATGTTGCATCTTTGAGATGATGTATCGCAAAGAATAGCTGTTGCTTTACCATCTATCATGGTTAATATTAACTTGTGTGAGATTTTCATTTCTCCAATCTCTGTCTCGACCAAATTATCTTTCTCTGCCTCAATTGCATTTTTTCCTGTAGAATACTATATTTATTCTCTTTTACAAATTGGAAAAAGAATGGACGACACCAATGAGCAGAGTTAGAAGAATCATTTTCCCAAACAAGTCGATCACCAGAAATCAATTTGATAGGTATCAAACTACCCATAAAAATACTGGAACCATCATAATCAGTCACTTCTGTGGTGTCTAAATTCATTTTTTGCTTATAATTGGCTTGACTTGAAGCACCGTCAAAACCCCATTTACTAATCAGTGTCATTTCTTTATACGTCTCATCAATTGGGGTTGATTTAATCAGTATTTTCACGGTAATGTCCAAAAGAGCTTGCAATTCTATTTTAGCTGATGTGTCTGTTACTGTAATAGTAGTTTTAGGTTGATAACATTTTAGTTTTTCATTTTGTAGTGCGTAGTAGGAGGGAAATATGTTAGCACTAGTCACTTGTTGGGTTCTTTTCTGCAGCGTATTGTATTGTCACTTCGTCATTTTAAGCGTCAAAAACAAGCCTAAAGCTTCATCCGGTGCAAAATCAGTCTTTTTTTTAATAAAAAGACTATTTTTTTACTTTCTGCACTTCTTTTGGATTCTTTAGCAAGTGCTCTAATATTTCTGCAATACTTTCGTTTCCATCTGCTTTTAACTTTGAAACATATGCATGTGATAATGTGTCTGGAGACATAGTTGCCACAGTATGTTCAGCACATCTCTTTTTTGCTTAGGACCTAATTCAGTAAAAGGTTTTCTAGGACTTATTTCGGTTGATGTGCCAATAGATGCTTTCACTGGAGATGGAATTACAAACTGTGTATATGTACTGGGAACTGATTCGTCGTCGTTTTCCACCAAAGCTCGCATAAAATCAGGCAACAATATTTCTGACTCTAACCACTCACTACAATTGCTTTTGAATACTTGTTCCTTACGATAAGAACTTTCCTATTTCCTATTAATATTATAACAATACTTTGCACAGAACTCCTTAAGTTTTTTATCAATATCGTTGCTTATCCCGGATACTTTTCATTTAATTTCTCTGTACAGAAAGTTATAATCTTTAATACTGCCAGCTGCTTTTAATTTTACGAATAAATCAAAGATAGTTACTAAATCACTAAACATTTTACAAAAAAAAACTCGTAAATCGTAACTTCACAAAAATTAAATTAGTAGGGTAGGTCGGGTAGTCCGTATGTAATCAAAGATAACAACGAACTAAGTCATCGTTTGACGTTTCCTACCCCCTCGATGATCATATACCTGCAAATGACAATGCCCGATCATGACCCAGTCATGGTTATCCTTTACAGAAAAAGTAAAATGATGAAAATAATTGTGACGAATAAATAACCTTTTCATAATAAATCATGTTTTCTTTAAAAGTTGACGTTTACAATTTTATGAAAAAAGGAATTATTCCAATCATAGTTCTGAATTTGGTGTAACGAAACGTTTTGAAGCATTCAAGTCAGCTGTCAGTGTCAATAATAAAATATCCATAGATATAGAATTCCGATATCTATGAAAATATCATTCATCTCACTAACTTTAAACGTTCTATTAGCGTGTTTAGTAAAGAATCGGATTGGTAACTTTGTATTTATGCTAGTTATGATGGATTCCGATTATTGTTTGTGATTTGAACGATGTTGCGGTGTAAATTGTTGCCTGAATGAATGTTAAGACACATTGTCTTCATTACAAACTGCTTCGTTACATACAACTTCATTACTTCATTGCAAATTTCATATTAATTTAATCTTTGAGTATGTATAATAATTTATTTTAACAATTATGTAGCTACACCACCTAACCTATAAATCAATATAGTTGTTGTTTTTATTTTTAAACGATAACCGTAAGTTTTACAGATTTCAGGATAAATGTTTAGTTATAAATATACAATAAGATGCTGCATATTGCATGCTTGTTAATGACTTTTATTGAGTGGGGCAAAAGTGTATAGAGTGCTTGGCATTCTCTTTTGCTGCCCTCTAATTGGTGCACGTCACTAATTACTACGCGCCTGATAAGAAAACCGTTTTGGCCATGTTTTGGACACAAACATATGACGTCACGGGAGTGGTGTGCAATATCTTTGCACGTGCCCACAAAAACGTCTACTTCGACTATATTTTGCAATACTAGTATTATTTTAATTTTTTTTTTCATACAATATTGAAAGGTGTATAACTCTGCAATTAAAGGGTTGATAAAAAAGTCGTAAAACATAAAAATATTGTATTAGTATGTACACTTCAAAAATGCCCACTGTGCGGCGCGGCGCTCCGCACTTAGTCCTTCCGCGAACGTCGTACGTGCAATACGTTATCGTTTCAAAAATGAATCGTCATAAAAATTTGTATTTCACTATTGTGCAACTGTACGCCAGGGCTAACGATGACTCCCATGCCCGGACTTGACTCCGTTGGCCTTTTTCTTGTGGTCTGAGCTCAAACGCCTGGTGTATCGTGAAGAACACGAAACAAGTTAAAAACTGCGATAGTGGATGCCTTTTAATATCGTAAGACGTGACAGAGACACCTTAATAAAATTGAAAGATAATCAATTAAAACGTGTTCGATGGTGTATTCAACTCAGTGGCTTGCACTTCGAACAATTACTCCATTACCGGGAAGTGTAGGTAAGTACCTACTCGTATTTTAAAGTAGTTAAGTAAGTTAGTTAAATTATCTATACTTATAATAAATCTGTAGAGAGGTTAATTCTGTACATGAAATATATTTACAAAATAACTATCAGGGGGTGATTAGGGATCGATACTGATGCCAAAAATGCAATCAGTAAAATTTTTTTCTGTCTGTCTGTCTGTCCGTCTGTCGGTCTGTCTGTCTGTCTGTCTGTATAACCGTTATAGAAACAAAAACTACTCGACGGATTTTAACGAAACTTGGTACAATTATTTTCCATACTCCTGAGCTGGTTATAGTATACTTTTCATCACGCTACAATCAATAGGAGCAGAGCAGTGAAGGGAAATGTTGGGAAAACGGGAGAAGTTACTCCATTTTTTAAGCTTCCGTCGCGAGTGCAACCTTAATGGTTAAAGCTACACAGAAATCATTTATGACGGAAATGTTCTCCTTAAAATTATATAAAAAATATCCCACGACAGCATATATCTATATTTTATGGTTGACTCACAATAACACGTGTAACTCCCGATAGCTTAGCAGTTCGAAGCTTTCTGATTATTATTCTGCTCCGAAATTTAAAACCACCACAACTTTGCAATGGAACTCGACTAAAAGTAACCCAGTTGCAACAAAATATAATCGAGGCTCAAATTTTAACAGGTTGCGGTGCAGGAGAAACCGTCTTTATTCCCAGAATTCCCATAATACCAAATAATTTTCCATTCCAATTTAAAAGAACGCAATTCCCAGTATCGGTGTGTTATGCAATAACAATTAATAAGGCTCAAGGGCAGACTTCGTGTTGCTGGAGTAGATCTCGGTGTCAGTTGTTTCTCGCATGGTCAGTTGTACGTCGCTCTTTCCCGGGTTAGCATTTCTAGAAATCTTTATGTTCACGTGCCGGACGGGTCAACTTTCAACATAGTTTACCCGGAAGCTTTGCGCTGAAGTATTTTTGTTCTACAGGTACTTAAGCCTCATGAGAACGTGATCTAAACAATATTACCAATACATTAACTTAATAACACACAAGGAGTTACACGCTGACGGAGTCGCGGGCACAGCTATTAACAATAATATTATGCGGTTCGGTATTGCGATATTTTTCAACAGTATTATAGATTGACATATTATATTTCTATATATCATTACGCTAAGGCCAATAGGAGCGGAGCGCCAATGAAGAATGTTTCAAAATCGGGGTTAAATTTAACGTTAGCCCAAAGTAACTATTCCACGCGGACGAAGTCGCGGGCAAAAGCTAGTTGTAAATAAGTGGATTCAAATTTATGAAATACGCCTCAAATACTTTGTTAGGTCTCTAATTCAGAAAATTTTCTTACATGATAAACTTGTTTTTATTTAATTTCGTATTCAGTAAATTGCAGCTAAAAAAGTATTTGTGACGGTCGTAGGCCCGTAAAATTATGAAGGAAAATTTGAATAACTTTTTGGGTAAAGCTTATTATTATCAAGAATAAGTTATCAGCTGATTGAAAAGCACGCGGGTCAACTGCCGCGCGGCCGTTGTCGCCCGACATGCCCGAGCGTAGGTATCGGGGAGAATTACTACTGTGAAAAACAAAACTCTTACTTAAAAAACAAAACTGTGAAAAACTTAATCAACTTAATCTGCCATTTTTTGTTTCTAATATTTTATTTGTTTATAAAACGATTGTATTACCAAGACAAAGTCATTACGCTATGGGAAAAAACCATTAAAATTTCACGGTGTATAACGATGTTAAAGTAAACATACTTCATGTTAATAGAGGCGAACAAGAAAATGAGCAGAAGCTATGTATACTTTAAATCTCTTGTATCTATAGGTACTAATATTATAAAGCGGAAAAGTTTATTTGTTTGAACGCGCTAATCTTCGAAAGTACTGGGTGGAATTCAAAAATTCTTTCTGATTATGATAAGCGGTTTCATGAGGAAGGCTATAAGATATATAGCATTACGCTACTACTCTTGGTTTTCCTAAAATAAGAGTATTAGTGAAGTAAGTCGGAAGAAAATACGCCCCTAAATTACTATAATCGCGTGCGCTGGCGAAATGCTGAGGTATACGTAAAGATCATGTACTACAAAAATGTAGGGTTTATGTAGATCTAAAAAAAAAGCCCGCGGTACTACTTGTCTAACTTTTATAAATAATCCACAATAAGGCAAATTTATTTATATATTTACACTTTATGCACATAGGTACAAAGGCGGACTTAATGCCGTAGGCATTCTCTACCAGTCAACCATGAGTGGTGAAGAGATAGAGTGGAAGGTGCAATATGTACGTGAAAATTATATTGGAAAAAAAATGATAATAATAGTGATAACACAAATAAACCTAATATCATAAAATCGAAGTATCATAAAATAGAAATCTACATAAATAATATATATGAATAAATACTTATATAAATACATATATACTTAAGAAGCAAATGAAAATTAAATATGGAAATTCTGCTTATTGGTGAAGAAAGTGGATCCGCAATTTCTTTTTAAATGCGTAGCGATTGTCAGTCGTCCTGATCTCGAGAGGAAGCGCATTCCAGAGGAGAATGGACTGGATATGGAAAGAAGAATGAACAAAGTCGGAAGTATGAGAAGGACAGAGTAAGAGAAGATTATTGGATTAACTTAGATTCTTATTGTGTGAAGAACATAGGAATTGAAAGTGAGATAATAGATAAGAAGGTGGGCTGGGAGAGTTGAGTAGTGAGAAAAGCGTTGTCAAAGCGCGCAAACTTCTCCTCTGACGAATGGTCATCCATTTAAGCTCAGACCTGAAACTTGAGACATGGTCATATTTCCTTAAATTAAATATGAACCGAATGCAGTTATTAAGTATACGGTCAAGCTTATCTAGCAAGACCACATTCAGGTCATAGTAGCACACGTCACCATAGTCAATCAAAGAGAAAATTAAAGTCTGCACAAGCATAGTCTTTGTCTTAACAGGCAAAAAGATCCTCAGACGATACAAGGAACGCAAGGTGCCATTGGCCCTTTGGCTGACACTAGATATTGACTTTGCCAGCCAAGTGTCGAGTCAAGATGCAAACCGAGATCTTTTACGCTGGGGCTAATGGGAATGACGACACCATTGAAAATAATAGGAGGTAGAGAGATAGCCGCCACTCTACCCATCATACGTGAACTACCAATAACGATGGCCTGACATTTTAAGAGGTTTACTGACACTCCAAATCTATCAGACCAGTCATTGATAGCCTCCAAATCCCGGTTTACATCCCCTATAGCGTCCGACAAATTATGTAAAGAAAATATTTAAAAAATAAGGCATGACGTTGTAGTATTATTATTATGCGGCCATATTAATTACATTCGACAGTAATAATTGGGATTAAAGTCCTATTTATTATAGGTAAATTATAGGGTCTAACTAAGTAGTTACTTTTATTAAGATACCTTCGAAGCAATGTCATAGTTGCTATAGTTTTCACTGGACCAGCGGCTAGACAAACGGCAGGTATTAGACCTGGAATCTTCATGATACCTACAGATTTACCTTTTAGTATTAAAAAGATACAATTTCCTGCAAAGGTATCTTTCGAAGTAGGTACCTACCCACAATAAATAAAGCGCCGGAGTTGCGGGAATGTGCTAACGAGATACCGCGACCCCGGAGCGCAAGGGCAGCTGAAGGAACAGGGTGGGTTTTTTGTCAGTAGGAGTCTGACACTCCTTTCTGCTCCACTTCGAGCGAGAGAAGTTATTCGATGATTGCGATGTTTAGATTTCAATAGCCGAATGGCAAAAACGAAACCCTTAAAGATTCGTCATTGTTGTCTGTCCGTCTGTCTGTCCGAAACTATTAAGATTACCAAGTTGAGTTGAAACTTGGTATAGAGATGTAATCTGCAAACCGCTCACCGATTTAAATAAAAATAAAAAAAACATTAAGGGGAGGCTCCCCATACATGGAACTGGAAGTAAAAAAATATTTGGTTCATCAAACCTGTACGTGAGGGTGTCTATAGATAGATCTTTAATAAATTAATAGTTTAAAAACACTAGAAAAACACGCTTTTATAAATGCTCGTAAAAACAAAACGAGTAGTGAACAATTAAACGGTCGATCCCCCAGAGGATTTGAAAGTGACATCTATAAAAAAATAAATCTATGGATTACGCGGTAATTCAAAAAGGTTAAGAAAACCGATAACAGATTTTCTAGGTTTTTAGGTTTGTTATAACCTTGAAACCTGATCGTGTTCAAAGTCCATTACGTGGCCTTTCTCACAAGTGCAAATACGACTATGATACGATATTCCATCATGGAATGCCAGTGCCTATCTTCCAGCTTCATCATCAGACCTTACGTGGCCAAAGTTCATTACAAGACTTTTCTAAGAAATCCAAAACAGTTATGATACGATTTTCCATCATGAAGTTCCAGTTCATATCTTCCGGCTCCATCATCAGATCAGTTTGACAGTACCATATTATTGTATTGTCATCAGAACTACATACAGCTGCCAATTTTCATTACGCTACGACCCTTGGAAGATGGTTAAATTAGTTTAGTTACCTTAGATTCCATTACATAGTTAGTTACATACAGTCGACCTATTAAAAGCGTGTTAAAAATGAAATTAAGTTTCCTAAAATATTTTTTCCTCAAATTCAGTCCTTTGGAACATACCTATACACTTCCAAAATAGTAAGATGTGTCCTCTCTAACTTTTATAATAATAATGTCTAAAATCAAAAAAACTAAAATTAGTTTGAATAAGATACAGTCAGTAGCTTCTGATATAAAACCGAAACCGTAAATATATGTATTTCTTTATGTAAACACTGACTTAAAAGAGAAAAACAAATACAGACAAAAGCGCACAAAGGTGCTGTTTATTTCATAAGAAATTTCATCCAGCAGACCTGCGACAGGAAAGTTGAATAAGAGATGATGGACACAGTGTGAATAAATATTAAATACGTAAATTACTAAAAAAAACATAATTAACTAATAAAATAAATTATAAAGATACAATAAACAAATAATGAAATGAAATAATTAAATAATGATGTTTATTTTGCAAATGGGTTATAAGTAACACTTTTACACGTCATTTTTTTTTTCGTAAATGTAAGCTAGATGAGGCCAGTGTTTCCTAACTGACTACTCTGAGAAGAAACACTGAAACAAACTCAGAGGTCAACGTCTCTTTTAAAGTCCATACAATGTGTAGTAATCAAATCATATGAGAGCCATGTAGGTTTATGCCTGTGGCGCCCTTTAAAGGACAGAATCATACAGATTTGAGCAGGTCCGTCCAAACAGTGCAAGCATTTGTCAAATATCGTGTAGCTCAACTTATATCTTAAGGAGCTTCAACGATTTGACGAACAATACCAAAGTTAGGACATTTGGGTGGGCCGTATAAAGCACTCAAACTGCCAGACAGTGCGGTATGCAATATAAACATACATAGAGGTAAAATACATATTTATATGTATTAATATTAATACTGTAAAAATATATACAAATAAAATATAAAACCGGTCAAGTGCGTGTCGGGCCACGCGCAGTGTAGGGTTCCGTAGTTTTTATAACAGCCAAGTGCGTATCGTATTCGCTGAGTGATCGTTTCGTACCATTTTTTTTTGTTCCGAGGTGGAAATCCTCGTGGATGTCCTCCGCCCTGGGGCGGGCGAACTAATTTGACTTCCTATACAAATCCTCACCTGATCCGACAATTTTGCACAGAAAGTTTTAATTTTTTTAGAGATTTGTATAAAACTTGTCATAGCCGGTGTTTTAAATTTAAATACAGGACACAGAGCTACACTACTCAATTGTCACAAAAAAAATAAATTGAGGAAGTAGTTTGGTGGGGGACCTTTGTGTTTGATATTATATAGCAAAATAATAAATAAATAAAAACATATTAATTTGAATACACTCTAAAAACGGGCCCACATAGGGCGATGGTAACTGAAGAAGGAATTATAAAATCCAACTTCACAAAGGAAGTTTGAAAAAATATGATCTATTTGAGTACCACCGCGTGTAGAGGGAAGTGGTTGTAATGAAGACTGGTAACCAGCGTCACGTATTAATTTGAAAACTGCAGTGTTGTCGTTACGGAGATAGTCTTCGTTAAAATCTCCAAATATTATGCAAGGACTGTTATGCGATAGTAAATTACTTACAAAACCTACTGCACGACTGTTGGGACATTTGCATGATCTATAAAAAGCTACATTCTTCACTGCAATTATTTCGAAAATTACTGCTTCACAAATAACCGTGGATTGCTATATTCAATACTAGCTTTTGCCCGCGACTTCGTCCGCGTGGAATAGTTACTTTGGGCTAACGTTAAATTTAATCCCGATTTTGAAGCATTCTTCATTGGCGCTCCGCTCCTATTGGCCTTAGCGTAATGATATATAGCCTATAGCCTTTCTCTATAAATTGACTATTTAATTAAAAATTAAATATTTTTTCAATTCGAAACAGTAGTTCCTGAGATTATCGCGTTCAACCAAACAAACAAACTGTTCAGCCTTATATTATTAGTATAGATAGCTGTTGCCCGCGACTTCGTCCGCGTTTCCGTCGTTTTTCGTAAAAAGTAGCCTATGTCCTTCCTCACGGTTCAGTGATTTTGATGTAACAGATAGATTAACTTTCGTAATTTAGTAGGGAAATATAATATGTCAGTCTATAATACTGTTGAAAAATATCGCAATGCGGAACCGCACAATATTATTGTTAATAGCTGTGCCCGCGACTCCGTCAGCGTGTAACTCCTTATGTGTTATTAAGTTAATGTATTGGTAATATTGTTTAAATCACGTTCACATGAGGCTTAAGTACCTATAGAACGAAAATACTTCAGCGCAAAGCTTCCGGGTAAACTATGTTGAAAGTTGACCCATCCGGCACGTGAACATAAAGATTTCTAGAACTGCTAACCCGGGAAAGAGCGACGTACAACTGACCATGCGAGAAACAACTGACATCGAGATCTACTCCAGCAACACGAAAAGTCTGCCCTTGAACCTTATTAATTGTCATTGCATAACACACCGATACTGGGAATTGCGTTCTTTTAAATTCGAATGGAAAATTATTTGGTATTATGGGAATTCTGGGAATAAAGACGGTTTCTCCTGCACGGCAACCTGTTAAAATTTGAGCCTCGATTATATTTTGTTGCAACTGGGTGAAAATAAAACTAATATAAAAAAAGTCAACGTAAATTAGCCAAAACTTACCTATCGTTATACTAAAATAACTAATAACTATTTTATAAAATAACAACAAAAGGAATCTAAAAATAAATTATCAACGACTAAAAGTCGCGTTGATAAGCACGGTTTGTTAATATCTGTCTTATAAGTATTGTCCAATATATGAAAGTACTCTGTGGTATTGTCTGTCAATAAGGTCGAACGCTCTGAATGTCTATTCGGATCAACCATACTTTTCCTATCTCAATGGGATCAACAGGCAAAAATTGTATGTTTTTTTTTGGGATTTTATGACCTGGTAACTGGACCTTTAGGTCAAATCTTATTTTAAAAAATTGTATGAAGCCCGCACTTTTTTTTAGATAGGGCCTCTCGTAGTTCAGCACACTAAGGCTGGTCACTACTCAACCGCGAACCTCGCGCTCGGACACCCCGCCTTTTTAGGGTTCCGTAGCCGAATGGCAAAACACGGAACCCTTATAGTTTCGATATGTCTGTCCGTCTGTCTGTCTGTCTGTCTGTCTGTCCGTCCGTCCGTCCGTATGTCACAGCCATTTTATTCCGAAACTACTAAGACTATACATGTGAAACTTAGTAGGTAGATGTATTCTGTGAATTGCTTTCCGATTTTGAGAAAAAAATTAAAAAATATTTAAAATAAAGGGGGCTCTCCATACATGGAACTAAAACTGAAAATATTTTTTTTCATGAAACCTATGCGTGTGTAGTACTTATAGACAGATCTTTAAAAATGATATAAGGGTTTCTAAAGCCACTTTTTCATAAAGTCAATCGTTTAAAAGATATAAGCTTCCAAAGTGGTAAAATGTCCCCCCCTCCCTCTAACTTCTATAATAATGGAGTGAAAAATCTAAAAAAAGTATATATGTCTGTAGATCCTAATGTAAACTTTCAACCAAAATTGGTTTGAACGAAATCGGGTAAGCAGTTTTAAGATACAGCATATTTTCTAAAACCGCAAATATAACTTTGTAATTTATACAAACACTATGAACAACAAAGTTATCTAGCGTAGTTGTAAAAATGCAAATAAGCTGGTTTCTAGAAATTTTAAAAGTTTTTAGGAACCCTTCATGGGCGAGTCTGGCTCGCACTTGGCCAATCGAAACGCGTCGAGCGCGGCGACCCATTCTCAAAAATAATCCTTTAGCATGATTCAGTATTCTTATTATTAGCTTATTATTAGCGTATTTCATGCATAACTTTGGTGTTTCTATACCGATTTATATGATTCTGTTTTATGGAATAGTTAATAATGTTAACTTTTTCAATTAGGGGTGACTGAGAGTGTTATAAACGTAAGAGTAGACAAATATTATAATCAGAAAGCTTCGAACTGCTAAGCTATCGGGAGTTACACGTGTTATTGTGAGTCAACCATAAAAGATAGACATATGCTGTCGTGGGATATTTTTTATATAATTTTAAGGAGAACATTTCCGTCATAAATGATTTCTGTGTAGCTTTAACCATTAAGGTTGCACACGCGACGGAAGCTTAAAAATGGAGTAACTTCTCCCGTTTTTCCAACATTTCCCTTCACTGCTCTGCTCCTATTGATTGTAGCGTGATGAAAAGTATACTATAACCTGCTCAGGAGTATGAATATTAATTGTACCAAGTTTCGTTAAAATCCGTCGAGTAGTTTTTGTTTCTATAACGGTTATACAGACAGACAGACAGACAGACAGACAGACAGACAAAAATTTTACTGATTGCATTTTTGGTATCAGTATCGATCCTTAATCACCCCCTGATAGTTATTTTGTAAATATATTTAATGTACAGAATTGACCTCTCTACAGATTTATTATAAGTATAGATAATTTTTTGCCCATGCACACACACCAAAACCTGGGTTTGAACTAGACTGTTTAGGGCCATTTGTTCTAATTATTTCCTTAAAATTAGTTATATAAAAAGAATCTTGAGAACAGCTCCACGTTTCTACTGCTAAGTAAATATCTGAAGCCATTATTTGAGGATCGCTTACAGTATCTTGCAAGTGTGCACGTAAGGATTGAACATTATGGAACATAATTTGGTATGAACTGTGGGGCTCCCTCAAAAATCGATACATAGGTAATTAGAGGATTTCGACGCAGCTTTTCCATTTCCATTACGACTGAATCTTGGTCGGAGGGTGAACGTGGAGGATGAAAACATTCAGTAACGATAAATAAACCTTCAGCACATGTAGCACGTGAGCAAGCAACATATAATATTGACCTTGAAATACCGGGCTTCACATGTTCAACAACTTTTTCTAATGTGGAACCCAGGAACAAAAGCCAGTTGTGAATTGCCTCAGCTGGAACCAATGGGAATTGAAAAAAAAAACCGACTTCCATAAAAACACTACAATGTGAAAAATAACTTTAATTTCAGAAGTCGGTGGCATAAAACTAAAATACAGATCCAAAGACACCTTCTGAAATTAAAGTTATTTTTCACATTGTAGTGTTTTTATGGAAGTCGGTTTTTTTTTCAATTCCCATTGGTTACCAGCTGAGGCAATTCACAACTGGCTTTTGTTCCTGGGTTCAACAATTCCTAAGGACTTAGACTTCAACTTACTTAATAGTCATTTTTCTACTTCGCCTGTATTAGATAGGGCCACTAAAGCTGCTACTCTAAATTATCTTTCAAACCTTCCGGTACCTGATTATTCTCCTTTTGTCATAAGTCAATTTGCTGCTTGGGATGTTAAAAAGAGTATTGTGTCTATTACGTCCGACGCTGTGGGGAGTGACTGTGTCAGTCGTAAGATGATCATTCCTATCCTTGACAACATTCTTCCGGCCATCCTTTATATCCTTAACTTCTCTATTTCTAGTAGTATCTTTCCACAAGTTTGGAAAGACGCTCAAGTTATCCCGTTACCAAAGAAATCGCATCCCGCATCTTCCTCTGACTACCGACCCATTTCCATTCTCCCTTTTCTATCCAGTCCTAGAAAAGCTTGTCCATCAACAACTCAGTGCGTTCCTTTCTAAACATAATCTTTTAAATCCCTTCCAATCTGGTATTCGATTCGGTCACAGCACTACCTCAGCACTCGTTCATATTACGGATGATATAAGGTCAGGCATGGAGATGGGGAAGTTAACGATACTCGCACTACTTGACTTTAGCAATGCTTTTAATACAGTTGACTTCGACATTCTGCTTGGTGTTCTATGCTCTTTTAACATATCTCCTTCGGTAATTGACTGGTTTCGAAGTTACCTGTTTGGTCGCCGGCAGCGTATTTGCACGGAGGATTCTTTCTCTTCTTGGTGTGACACCTCTGCCGGTGTGCCGTAGGGTGGCGTTTTATCTCCTTTACTTTTCGTACTTTTTATTAATGCTATCACTCAACGACTATCTTCCTTCTACCACTTGTATGCTGATGATGATGATTTGCAAATTTACACGCAAGCACCCCTCGTCGACTTATCTGATGCTATTGGGACAATTAATGGGGACCTCACTCGGATTAGTGATTGGAGCACTGAGTTCGAACTGAAAATTAATCCTGCCAAAACCCAAGTAATTGTTGTTGGTAGCTCCCGGACTATCTCTAAGATCGACTGGTCGACACTTCCCGAAGTTTCATTTAATAACACCGTCATTCCTTTCAGTCACGCCGTGAAGAACTTGGGGATATACATGGACAAAACTCTGTCTTGGACGAAGCAACTGCAGGAAGTCAGTCGTAAACTGTTTGCTTCTGCAGGCTCCCTGAGACGGCTTCGTAATTTTCTTCCCATCACCACTAAAATTGCAATTGCACAGCCTCTTCTTCTTTCTATCTTGGACTATGCTGATGCCAGCTATCTTGATTTGACCCAAGACCAATTTGACAAGCTAGAGCGACTTCAAAATCTCTGTATTAGGTTTATATTTGGCTTGCGCAAATATGACCATGTTTATGAATTTCAAACTAAGCTCAAATGGCTTCCTATTAGGTTTCATTCGAAATCTTGTAACTTCGTAAATAATTATTTGTTTAATTGAAAATAATACATTACTATTTATATATTCATATATAAAATAATAGACTAATATTTGCCATATTTCAAAAGAGAAGCCGGTAGGAATCGAGTTATATGGAGCCTTCGCCACCGATAGGTACTACTGCCGTGACATTTGAATTTCTAACTACAACCGTTTAGTTGGTAGAGGGGGCGACACTTGACTCTAACGAAAATTGGTACTTTAAAGCTTGATAAGTCACGAACGGTTTACTTAATCAAAAAACGGTCTTCCCAAACCCCTAGTATTTTTGAAAGACCTATCCAACGATATCCCATACTACGGGAAGAACGAAAAAAAAAATTATCATCCCCCTTTACATGTATGGGAGGTACCCTAAATAATTGTTTTTTTTTTTATTTTATTTTACCACTTTTTTGGCGTCATTAACGTGTATACTCATGCCAAATTACAACTTTCTAGTACTAATAGTTTTTGAGCTAAACCGTGGACAGACAGACAGACGGGCATGGAAGGACGGACATTCTCTATGCAAATAAGATAGGTATACTTAAATTTTAACATCCATTCATTAATATTCAGAAATCATCGAGTTAATAACAGTAGGTAGTAGGATTATACGCGGGTAAAACCGCGGGGCACAGCTAGTTATATGATAAATCCAATACAGTATCTACGTGACGAGTTTCAACACTTTCTCTGTCAAGCGAAGGAATTGCATGCATCCGATTAAACTATGACAACTTGAGGCAATCCTAAAATCCCAACAGGCTTATGTTTATAGGAGTTTTGGTCGTTTGACCTTCACGCCATGAGCCGATAACACTGCAATGCTGCTATCTTTTCACACACACATATCTCGCATACGACGTGGATACGACGATTGATCGTGCGCCCGCGCCGCTTCGCCTTATCACTGCCTACTTGATAATGATTTTAAAATACGTTTGCCTACTTACACGATGACAGCTAGGGATTACTTTTTTAAATTGTTGTTGAAAATTATGGTGATTCAACCACGAAAAATGGTTCATAATATCACCATACGGAATGTTGCAATCAGCTGTTTTATGTCTCTACATATTTATAGTGTTAATTAATTGCTCACATATATTTATGTCGAGTGAAATAAAGGTAAAGAAAAAGAAAATTAAATAACATTATAATCAATTGCGACTATATTAATCGGATAACAGTTACTGAAGTATATATTTTATTTATTATTCTTAGAGAGTGCAACGGATGCCAATAGTTCAAGCACACTGTTTAGTAAACCGACTTTGAAGTTATAAGTTTTTGAAAGAAAACTTAACTAGTTTTACGAAGTTACCTTAAAATGAATTTAAAACATGAGCCCAAATAATATAAGTACATTTAGCATAAAAAATAAATAGCAACTACGGAATGAACAAATCGAGCTGATCTCGTCATTATTTTACTTTTCAGTTTCCAAGTTATCTCAATTGGAGGAGTGCGAGTAGGTACTTCATGTTCTCAGTTTCTTCCAATGGAATACTTATTGAGTCGTATCGTATTCATTTAAAAGTGTAAAAAATATCGCCAAATATTCTACCTACATTCATATAAGAAAAACATATCTCAATCTGATTTCAAAGTATAGCCTCCCCGTGTGTGCCAAGATTCATTCAAATCCGATAAAAGGCAACTAAGGGACACGTGGATTGAGTTACTTTCACATTACATTTATAAGTAAATAATATTGTTATGAATGTAAATCAACGGTCCCTTTAGATATTAAACCAAAACCGCAAGTGAAAACGGAGGATGTTGTCATTATGCCTGCACTTGTCTCTAATACCAAATTATACATATATGAGAAACTTGAAATAAAGTGACACTATTCAAGTTATATGACTTGATATTGTGATAATTTATTTAAATAGCTCAATACCTTTTTTTCCGGTGGGAAAATCTTCTAATGATTCCTTCCGCTCTGGATGGAGCGGAAGGCTCCAGGAACTTTCCGGGGCCACGGTATCTTTTTAGATCATTCCCGCAACCCCGGCAGGAGCTCAATGGCTTAAGTTTATAACGAAGACTTTTCCGGATTAAAACTCTGAAATTATAAACCCACGTTTACTTGCGTATCATCAAAAGGAGGTAAAGCCTTTGAGCTGTGTGACGTCACTGTAATCTACCATCATTATAGATCATTCATCATTAATCCAAACAACTAGGTTTATCAAGAAAGGTTAAGCAAGTTTTAGGTTTGCCATAAAATCTAGTCTATGATAAATTGATAACTCTACGAAAAATAAACGCCCAAGGTTTTTTTAAACAACAAGTAAGGGCCTATGCACACCACGTTTTTTAAACGCGCCGTTTTTATCGCGCTTTTATCCTACATAGCAGTTTGTTGTCGTTTGTATCGATTCAAACGCACGGCACCGGCGCGTCTGTATCGATACACACGCGCGTTAGTATACGCCCTCTTGCTACTGTTGACGAGGTTCTGCTTAAAAACGCAAAATGCCAGCGCGTTTGTATCGATACACACGCTTCTGTATCGCTACACACGCGCGTCTGTATCGATTCAAACGCGTATTTCAATTTATACAGGTGTGTAAAGGTCTACAGGCTGCGTCTGACTTGCGTGAGTATCGCGTCTGTATCGCTACAAACGCGCGTCAACGGCGCGTTTAAAAAACGAGGTGTGCATATAGGCCCTCACAAGAAAAAATATTGCATGCGTTCGTCTTTCCTTCATTTATAAACTTAGTTATCTTCATTGTATTTCATTAGTTAAACAAGCATGTCATTCCATGTAAAACTCGGCACACACCTAATCTACATAAATTATCTACGACATGTTGAATCTTTTTATAGTTACAATTATTTGCGGATTTTTATTATTATATCTTATAATATGATTATTTACGTCAACATACTTCATTAAAAAGCTTTGCCTTATTTACCATTGGAAAAGTGTTCGTGTACTTAGTGGCGGATTCTGTTTAACATTCTTACAAAATATTAGTTGAGGTTTCTATTTTAAGAAGCTTCTGCAAATGTTGTTGACTTAATTTTAAAATAAAAGCTTTTTCAAACATTACGCCACCGGATTTTTCCAGTAAATGGTAAAAAAAAAACACTCGTATCAGTGCGAACCAAATCAGAACAAATCACGGTTCAGATAGTTCTTCTAGCAGCAATACTATGGTTAAAAATAAGATATTAATCAGACGCAGCCAACATTTTAAATTGAGCTGCCCATATTTAGTATTCAAAACTTCACTTTTGTTGCCAGTTATTTCCCCATAAGTTGACAACAAAGATGCAGTTTAGAAACATGGAATGGTGTTCAAAAATATATAGGGAAGTATGTATATTTTGCTATTTGTTTGTACAGGCCTCCCGACGAAGATACCGCGTCGCATGAGAGTGACTGCGAAGAGGAGGAAGAGGACACGACAGCTCACTTGAAGCCCCGCCGACCGTTCTGGGCCAACAAGATACAATTTGTATTAGCATGTGTTGGCTACTCAGTTGGCCTCGGGAATGTATGGCGGTTCCCTTACCTTTGCTACAAAAGTGGAGGAGGTAAGTCTTTCAATTAGCATTTAATAGTACATACCTTCTTGATCATTTTATGCACCAACCATTACGCAGACATTGTGAAGCTATTGCTTTGACCTTTGCTGTATCGACTACTTAGATCCTGTATAGTAAATGCGTAGCCTTACGTCGAAGCGACGTAGATCCGTGTAGCAGCTACTTGAGACCCACCTTGCAACTACGTTGATCTTTATAAAAAGAGAATAGACTCCCGCGTATCAAGTTCGTTTAAGTGACGTAGGCCTGCATTGGACCCGCGCAGTAACGGCGCGTACTTATACTTGGATTTGCATACACGCAGTGCATGCAATATATAAAATAACATGATCATAAAAAATCGGGTTCAAATAAATATATCCCTACTAGACTACAGAGTTCAAACTTGTTAGATAGTAATATGTGCACTAACTTCTGACGTTTTGTAAGTCCCCATGTAGGCCTAGATGTGAAATAAAACATTTTGAGTTTGAGTTTGATTCTGTGAACCGCTTTACGATTTTTATACAAAAGAAAAAAAATTAAGGGACACATACACATCCCATACATAGGACTAAAACTAAACAAAACATCAAACGTAACTAGTGTCTTCACTTTTTATAGGTACATACCATCAAAAACATTAATAAAATTTCGCTGTCTGTTTTAAATCATAATTATCAAGGCGATCACGATAGCGAAGTATGTAACAAAATGTTATATCTACTTGTCATCATCACCATCATAAACAAACAGACTTTTCGATGTAAGTATAGTATGAGATCGCAATTGTATCATCCTAACTCTATTGACCTAAATTGATCAAGAGGCCCTAGAAAAAGTGTCATTCTTTCAGAGATCTATTGAATATGTTCCTATATTTGATCGTGAATTCGAAATTTTAAAATATCCAATAGTCTTTGCCACTCTACCGCTATCAATGTCTAGTCATAGAAGCCTGTATATAAGGCCTTGCGAAATCTCAGTTTCTACCAAGAGATAGAGTAACATTTGGAAAACAAGGCAGCCAACTAGCAATAGAACACACCCAAACGATTAAGAAGTTAAGTTTACGAATTCGTTTCCGAATAGATGCTACAGGTATTCATTTGCTCGTATCATTTTATTTGGTTGAATGTGTTTTCGTAGTAGTTGATCTCACAGCGCGAATCGTCGCGGCCACTGTACCTAAATTAACTCATTAAGGCGACAAAAAGACGATCGTGCCCGTCGTGACATTGCATTAAGTCTATACTAATTGTCGAGCACTTTACACTTGGGAAAAATGATCTAAGCACGAAATATGTTCACAATTAAGATGACCGTGAGGACATCGATTATATTTTTATGACATGGTCATAATAATTATGTATAATAATTATATAACTTTTTAACGCCTTTTTATTGGAATTAAGTCGTGATCATAAATTTAAGCCAGCCTATGTAACATAGGTATTTATTTGAGTCTATCAATGGATATCCAATTATCCAATAAAAAAAAGTCACGCCCGTCTTGATAATTTTGTTTTTCTAAATTTATTTGTAGCAGTTCAGATGTTACACAAAACTCATATTGACAAGTGATATATTATCGAGTTTTACCATAAAAATTATTTAAATTGAAAACAATGCCCTTTCTCTTCGATATTTTATAATTCGAAACTGTTAATTAATTCGCTACAGCATGATTACCTTACTAGACGATTGTATGTTATAGGTATGTTTGCACTTCCATTGTAAATTATAAATGTAATAACAAGCTAGCGCCATACATGGCACAGAAAATCATATTTTCAAACTAGCTTTTGCCCGCGACTTCGTCCGCGTGGAATAGTTACTTTGGGCTAACGTTAAATTTAATCCCGATTTTGAAGCATTCTTCATTGGCGCTCCGCTCCTATTGGCCTTAGCGTAATGATATATAGCCTATAGCCTTTCTCTATAAATTGACTATTTAATTAAAAATTAAATATTTTTTCAATTCGAAACAGTAGTTCCTGAGATTATCGCGTTCAACCAAACAAACAAACTGTTCAGCCTTATATTATTAGTATAGATAGCTGTTGCCCGCGACTTCGTCCGCGTTTCCGTCGTTTTTCGTAAAAAGTAGCCTATGTCCTTCCTCACGGTTCAGTGATTTTGATGTAACAGATAGATTAACTTTCGTAATTTAGTAGGGAAATATAATATGTCAGTCTATAATACTGTTGAAAAATATCGCAATGCGGAACCGCACAATATTATTGTTAATAGCTGTGCCCGCGACTCCGTCAGCGTGTAACTCCTTATGTGTTATTAAGTTAATGTATTGGTAATATTGTTTAAATCACGTTCACATGAGGCTTAAGTACCTATAGAACGAAAATACTTCAGCGCAAAGCTTCCGGGTAAACTATGTTGAAAGTTGACCCATCCGGCACGTGAACATAAAGATTTCTAGAACTGCTAACCCGGGAAAGAGCGACGTACAACTGACCATGCGAGAAACAACTGACATCGAGATCTACTCCAGCAACACGAAAAGTCTGCCCTTGAACCTTATTAATTGTCATTGCATAACACACCGATACTGGGAATTGCGTTCTTTTAAATTCGAATGGAAAATTATTTGGTATTATGGGAATTCTGGGAATAAAGACGGTTTCTCCTGCACGGCAACCTGTTAAAATTTGAGCCTCGATTATATTTTGTTGCAACTGGGTGAAAATAAAACTAATATAAAAAAGTCAACGTAAATTAGCCAAAACTTACCTATCGTTATACTAAAATAACTAATACCTATTTTATAAAATAACAACAAAAGGAATCTAAAAATAAATTATCAACGACTAAAAGTCGCGTTGATAAGCACGGTTTGTTAATATCTGTCTTATAAGTATTGTCCAATATATGAAAGTACTCTGTGGTATTGTCTGTCAATAAGGTCGAACGCTCTGAATGTCTATTCGGATCAACCATACTTTTCCTATCTCAATGGGATCAACAGGCAAAAATTGTATGTTTTTTTTTTGGGATTTTATGACCTGGTAACTGGACCTTTAGGTCAAATCTTATTTTAAAAAATTGTATGAAGCCCGCACTTTTTTTTAGATAGGGCCTCTCGTAGTTCAGCACACTAAGGCTGGTCACTACTCAACCGCGAACCTCGCGCTCGGACACCCCGCCTTTTTAGGGTTCCGTAGCCGAATGGCAAAACACGGAACCCTTATAGTTTCGATATGTCTGTCCGTCTGTCTGTCTGTCTGTCTGTCTGTCCGTCCGTCCGTCCGTATGTCACAGCCATTTTATTCCGAAACTACTAAGACTATACATGTGAAACTTAGTAGGTAGATGTATTCTGTGAACTGCTTTCCGATTTTGAGAAAAAAATTAAAAAATATTTAAAATAAAGGGGGCTCTCCATACATGGAACTAAAACTGAAAATTTTTTTTTTCATGAAACCTATGCGTGTGTAGTACTTATAGACAGATCTTTAAAAATGATATAAGGGTTTCTAAAGCCACTTTTTCATAAAGTCAATCGTTTAAAAGATATAAGCTTCCAAAGTGGTAAAATGTCCCCCCCTCCCTCTAACTTCTATAATAATGGAGTGAAAAATCTAAAGAAAGTATATATGTCTGTAGATCCTAATGTAAACTTTCAACCAAAATTGGTTTGAACGAAATCGGGTAAGCAGTTTTAAGATACAGCATATTTTCTAAAACCGCAAATATAACTTTGTAATTTATACAAACACTATGAACAACAAAGTTATCTAGCGTAGTTGTAAAAATGCAAATAAGCTGGTTTCTAGAAATTTTAAAAGTTTTTAGGAACCCTTCATGGGCGAGTCTGGCTCGCACTTGGCCAATCGAAACGCGTCGAGCGCGGCGACCCATTCTCAAAAATAATCCTTTAGCATGATTCAGTATTCTTATTATTAGCTTATTATTAGCGTATTTCATGCATAACTTTGGTGTTTCTATACCGATTTATATGATTCTGTTTTATGGAATAGTTAATAATGTTAACTTTTTCAATTAGGGGTGACTGAGAGTGTTATAAACGTAAGAGTAGACAAATATTATAATCAGAAAGCTTCGAACTGCTAAGCTATCGGGAGTTACACGTGTTATTGTGAGTCAACCATAAAAGATAGACATATGCTGTCGTGGGATATTTTTTATATAATTTTAAGGAGAACATTTCCGTCATAAATGATTTCTGTGTAGCTTTAACCATTAAGGTTGCACACGCGACGGAAGCTTAAAAATGGAGTAACTTCTCCCGTTTTTCCAACATTTCCCTTCACTGCTCTGCTCCTATTGATTGTAGCGTGATGAAAAGTATACTATAACCTGCTCAGGAGTATGAATATTAATTGTACCAAGTTTCGTTAAAATCCGTCGAGTAGTTTTTGTTTCTATAACGGTTATACAGACAGACAGACAGACAGACAGACAGACAGACAAAAATTTTACTGATTGCATTTTTGGTATCAGTATCGATCCTTAATCACCCCCTGATAGTTATTTTGTAAATATATTTAATGTACAGAATTGACCTCTCTACAGATTTATTATAAGTATAGATAACAGGAAAGAAGTTAGTCACCAAGGTAAAATATGTAATGTCCACACGAGTGGGAGATCGTGTCGATTTTTGTGTGTTTGTGTCGCGGCGTGCTAACTGGCTGATTGACACCGAGCAGAGAGTATATAGCCACGTGAGAGTGTATGAGCCGATTTCTTTGAAGAACACGACTCACTACTCCTAGCCGGGGGGACAGAGAAATGCAGAGCTGCAATTGGTCAGTTCAAGGTCATGTTGCGTAGATATGCCTGGTTAGGAATTGGTCTACTTGATTAAGGGAAAGTAGTCGATATCGATAAAATTGATTTTTATATTGTAAAAATGCTGAGTAAAAATTCCATAATAAATATATTTTCATTAAAATCAGTTGTGTCAACAACTGTAGCTTCAGCAGGCACTCGGTAATAATTAAATTTTTGGTGGTGAGTCATTAGATGATTTATCTAATGACTCCTCCCTCCTACATACACTTAACCCGTGGACTCGACATCGAAACAAAGTAACCAGTTTTTTTCCTGGGTGGGAAAATCATCGAATGACTTCTCCCGCTCTGGGTAAAGTGGAAGAGAGTGTCAGAATTCTACTGACTAAAACTCCACCCTAATCCTTCAGCTGCCCTTAAGTTCCGGGGCCGCGGTATCTCATTTATCTCATTACCGCAACCCCGGAACCAAAGTAACTTACGAGGGCGATATTATAATGCAAATGTCCAAGTTAATTATTATTAGACTCCGTCATACTATTTGAAGCCTAGAAAGATTGGATATAGGTATCTTATATTATTTTGACTTTTCTCAACATTATATCATTAAAAACAAAACTAGAAACCAATATTCCCTAGTAACCTTATCCATCCACTTTTCTTTTTAATCTGGAATCTTGGGAAATCTAAAATGAAAACATGCATGTCACACAGAAGAAAAAATATCAGAACTTTCTCCTTTTTTTAAAGTCGGTTAATGTAGATAGGTATTTTATGACAACTGTCAGAATAGAATTTAAAAAAAAAATAAGTTTAATTTTATAATTATCGATATCGTATTCAGCCGTTAAAGGTAACAGCACAGATTTTTACGATAAAAATACAAAAGGAAAGACAAAGAATTAGAATTTCTTCATGTAAGAAAGAGATTTTTCCAAAAGACATCAACGCACTACACAATTTTGTCCTTGACCACCCAAACCATCACTTTAAATAGACCTCTGCGGTAGCTTATAATCTGACTAAATGATAAATAATTTTCATATTATTTCATTACTGATGAATAGTTATGTCATCCATTTGGTATCTAGATGTCTGGGAATGTTTTCCACATCACTTCAACGCGCATGAAAGCATTATTATGCGTTATAAATTGGTAACAAAAATTTAAAATTTGTAATTGTTTAGCATGCACATAGACCTAATACTTAGTCACAACTAAAATGGTTCGTGTATCGTAGCCAATATATAAGAGCAAAAAGACTCATAGTTTTCGTGCGTCGGGGCAACGTATGCGCGGTCAAGTGGTTTTATAGTCTTTGACACCGAGCCACCAACACGCTGACACAACACAAAGCGGTGTGAATTACAACTGATTCCTACAGCAAACTGATATTGACACCTCCTAGACATATTCACAAGATATCAAATGATTTATTGCCAGATATATATAGAAATCACTGCAGATATTCAAATGAGAACGATTTGTTTGTACAGCGTAACGTTTTGCACTTGATAAACATCGGTATATTAGTGACGTCATAATGTGTCACATTGGTCAATGCATAAACATGAAAATACAGTTTCGGCAAGTCATCTGTAGTTATTCTATCATCTTTCTCCTATATAAGCTTTAAGGCCGTGCGCGCACTGCCTGCGGTGGCCGCAATTCCGGTAGTTCTACCGCACCGGTAGACTGACCGCAGTGCGCGCACGGCCTAAGTAAATTATCCATATAGTCGGTGTTATTAATTCATGTTTAAAAAATTTACTAACTATTAGGTACTTACTAGCTTCTGCCCGCGACTTCGTTCGCTTGGGAGGGGTTTCCCCATAGATAAAATAAATAAGTGATTTCTGTGGGTTTCCCGCTTAAATCCCGATCCCGTAGGAATTTCGAGATAAAAACTATCCTAAGTCCTTCCCAGGGTCCTAAACTATTCTCATGCCAAATTTCATCTAAATCGGTTCAGCGGTTTAGGCGTGAAAAGATAACACACAGACAGAGAGTTACTTTCACATTTATAATATTGGTATGGATTATTATTCAACACGAAACAAGAATAAAATAAATAAATTGACACCGACAAAAAACGAGTTATGTACAACAATGCTTCAACTTTAGAATACCTAGGCAGAATCTATGTGAAAGGTAAACATAAATGGAATGACTAAACAATTTCCCAGAAGTAGATAGCACTAAAAGTCAACTTAACTAAATAAAAGCCGAGGGAACAAATATGTGTCTAGTTATTTAAATGTAAGTATTGTACCAGTTGGGTGTAGACATATATGTATTTATGAAGAGTCACAAGAGTTGTGACCTAAACGCTCTACAACACTAATGTAAGTACTATATCCTTGCATCGTACCGAAGTAACAATGGTTTTCTCCGTTAGGTTTAAATACAAAACGTTGTTCTGATATTTCTGTCGGCATAAATATACAGTTGTATAACCAAAAATTAGCTACTCCTGTTTGCTGTTTTTACAGAAAATCATTTTCCCAAACTAACTCTTGGGTGCATTTAAAAAATATAAATTTGCATGCGCAAACAGCGAATTGGACATATTATACTGACTACCATACAAATACTTATTCCGTACAGTAATAATCGAATCAGGAACATGCAGCGCGGCAGCCAAACATTTAACATTTGCGCCGACCATGTTGTCAGTTTATTTTATCAATTAAGTACTAGTTTATTTGCCGAACTAAAGGAGTACATATTTAAGTTTCAATAGTTCGGTCAACCGGACTAACAACCGAACTACTGCTACTAGAGGGTTTCAGTAGTTCGATGCTCTGTTAGAATCGAACTATCGCAACTGAAAATTTCAGTAGTTCGGTCAACCGGACTAACAACCGAACTACTGCTACTAGAGGATTCAAACGGTATCTCAACATCAACACACGTAAGTACCAGCTATCACAGCGCTCATCATCTAACAGACCTTTCCACTCCACAGACAGACTTTTCAAGCCTCACCTCACGATCTCAACTATTCATCCGGGGTTGCGGGAATGTTCTAACGAGAGACTGCGGCACTGGAATGCAAGTGTAACTGAAAGTATTGAATAGTAGTCTGACACTCCTTTCGTCTCTATTCACCGCGGGAGGAGCCATTTGATGATTTTCCCACCCAGAAAAAAACTATTTATATCTAATAAGATAAGATGCTTGGTTAAGAACCAAGCGTCATCGGAAACTATAAAAAAATTAATGATAATCATAGTAATTCGATTATAATGTTGTTTACTCTTCATCAAAGTTCGGAACTAATGGTTCCACCTACCTTTGCCCACATAATCGGATGAGCAAATGACTAGACTAATTACGGCAGTTCCTGTAGGTCAACTCATTGGTATCAAGGATATAATTGGCACAACGGTGACCACTTGAAAACTGTGATGTTTCTGCCTGTACCTACGGCTCACTAAGACATTATTTGCAATCCGTCAAGAAGTGGTACAATGCTAAAATGCTTTTAGTGTCTAAATACCTGAGACTAACCACTGCTTGATACCAGTTTCCAAAAGAACCTTGAAAGTAATATTTAGACTTGCAATGTGTTTTTTGTATAAATAAAAATATTCAATAGATTATTTACTAATAGATCACATGGAGAAAGCTACACGTTTAATGAGCACATTTTTTTTTGCATTATTTTGAGTGAAACAATTATACCATGAATAATTTTGATTTAAAAAAAATATTGAAGTAGGTACATAATAAACTAATGCTACGCAGACGTTTTTCGATCGTGTATAAAGTTCGATAAATCAAGTAATGTCATCAAAACTCGGGTTTTACAAAGTAACTTATTTTATGATAATTTTTCAGCAATTCAAAAATAATAAGCCGTAAGTTTGTTAAAGAAAACTGGCCAGAACTATCAAAGTCGATCGCTAACAAAATAAAAAACACACAATAAAACCGACCATAAAATAAAACCGACTTCCATATCAAAACACTACACAGGCAAAAATAACTTTAATTTCGGAAGGCGGTGTTAAAAAAATAAGAAATACAAAACCAATAACACTGACTACCGAAATTAAAGTTATTTTTCAACTACTTATCACCTTTTACAAAATATTGCTTTTCCCGATGCAGAGCCGTTAATTTTTGAGGAGTTCTCCTGGTACTTCACCATCAGCTCTACATCACCATATGCATTGTGACGAGCATAAAGTGCTTAACATCCATATTCAAGTAATCGAATCGCAATCCACGAAATACTTATTATTGAGTAGTTTCGATGGCCACCTGTCGTCTTCATCATCAGTTCCACTTCCCCAAATGGTGCTTTTCGAGAGCAACTGCACAAGGTACTATAAGAAATACCCAAAACGCTATAGGTGTGCCTATAATATTTGAAGAGTTCCCTCGATTACTCCAGGTTCTCATCATCATCAGATCCTGATTTCATAACAATGGAACCAACTAGAAAATATACCCTTTCAAACGAAAAAAGAATTTTCCAAATCGGTCCAGCCTTCTCCGAGTTATGAGGTAACATCCTACATAAGAAAAAAAAAGTTCAACACGAACTGAGTACCTCCTCCTTTTTTTGAAGTCGGTTAATAAAGGTTTATCTAGTCACTAGCCGTTGTGCGCCAATTCGTTCGCGTGAAAATGTATGTATGCGAATTAGTCCCTAAAACTGACCCTGTCGTAAAAATTACATTCAAATGTTCAAGCCCCTTCCTCGTTTTTCACCCCTTGGATTTAGTAACTTTTGCCTTTAAAATTCACGAAGCTTCATACAAACTTTTACCTCTCCCGCCTTTTCACCCGACTGTGCGGCGCAAATGAGGGTAATATGTTTATCAGTTTATGTATGTACATATTTCTGTACCTATGTGGCGTTGTAGAGGCCGAACGCGTGGGCCGATTTTAATAATTCTTACGTTAATCGATTTGTCTTAATCGTGCAACTGTTACTAAAGACATGACAGTTATCTAAATTCACCACAACCACACTCCATATTGTCAAAATGAAAACATAAATAATCGACAAACTATGTCATGTGGGGTATCGTTAAACAAATCTTTAAAAATTATTTTTAAGGACCTCTCACCATTTTTAATTTTAAGCAACCGATTAGGCGCTATATTCAGGGAGCGGTTTTTCTTTCTTTCAAATCCATTTAATAGCCTTAATGGGTATAAACTAAATAGAAATGAAAAATCGTATAAAATACTGGAAAATCGTAAAACTAAAGAATAATGTTATAACTAAAGAATAAAGTTGGAATTTTTCCTTCGTCCTTGACTACAGTATGTTAACTAACAGAGAGCGTTCCCGTTAACCCGCAATAGTATAGCATCCATACATGCAAAAAATATATAAGGTTGGGGAAAAAGTCTTTTCGCATTATAGTATGTATGAACTTGTAATGAAATCTCTTTGGCTATTTGTATCTGGCTGGTTTTGGTATCATTGAAAGTTTAAATTTTAAAGATCATAATTCCAAATTCAAATTAGGAAAATGTGTGATTTTCATTTGTTTTTCGTACTGTCAAGATGAGTGAATCTAATGAAGAAATTCGATACATTTTAAAATTTCACTTCAAAAAAGGGTAAAAAGGCAACGCAAGCCGCGAAAAAAATTGCGATGTTAATGGACCTAGTGCAGTGTCTGTGAGAGTAGCACAAAGCGTTTTCAATCCGGAAATTTTGATGTCAAAGATGCACGTCGTTCTGGTCGCTATTACGGATAAAATGGATGCTATTTTTGAAAAAGTGGAGCAAGTTCGATATATCAGTAGTTACGACATAGCTAAAGAACTGGGAATTGACCACAAAATAGTTTTGGCGCATTTGAAAAAAACTGGGTACACAAAAAAGCTCGATATTTGGGTACCTCACGAGCTCACTGAAAGAAACCTAATGAACCGTGTACTCATTTGTGATTCTTTATTACGACGTAATGAAACCGTACCATTTTTGAAGAAGCTGATAACAGGTGATGAAAAGTGGATCATGTACGACAAGAACGTGCGAAAAAGGTCGTGGTCAAAGGCCGGTCAGGCTTCACAGACTGTGGCGAAACCCGGGTTAACTCGCAACAAGGTGATGCTGTGTGTGTGGTGGGATTGGAAGGGCATTATTCGTTATGAGCTGTTACCATCAGGCAGGACCATCGATTCTGAACTCTACTGCGAACAACTGATAAGATTAAATTAAGAAGTTGAGAGAAAGCGGCCGGAATTAATCAACAGAAGGGGTGTGGTTTTTCATCATGATAACGCTAGACCTCACACATCTTTAGCCACTCAGCAAAAATTAAGAGAGTTTGGCTGGGAGGCGTTAATGCATCCGCCGTATAGTCCTGACCTTGCACCTTCAGATTTCCACCTGTTTCGGTCTCTTCAGAATTCTTTAGGCAGTGTCAGGTTAACATCACGAGAGGACTGCCAAAACCATTTGTCGCAGTATTTTGATGAAAGTCCCAAAATTTCGATAGCAATGGGATCATGTCCCAACCTACAAGATGGCAAAAATTTATCGAACAAAATGGTACCTACATACTTTAGTTAAATGTAAATAAACTATATTAAAAAATGTTTTGAATTTTCTTAAAAAATGCGAAGAAACTTTTTCCCCAACCTATTATTACCATTCGAAAACTTATCAAAATTTTGTTTACGAATGGTAATATTTTTTTAGTATGTATGGATGCTATACTATTGCGGGTTAACGGGAACGCCCTCTGTTAGTTAACATACTGTATTGTTATTTCTAACTTTATAGGCCAGCTATATCTAGTAATAAATAATATAAACTTGGAGTACCTTCACTTGGCTTGGATTAACCCTCTGACGATGGCGCTGCTTACATTGTGCTGGGCAGTATCTAACAATACATAAACTGCAAAGGACAACCTTAGCTGTGATGGATTACTTATTTATTTACCAAAAGTCAAGCCTATGTTGCATTGAGCAGAGTAAGGACCTAGCTATTTGTGCAGTTGATCGGAATAAACTTCTAAATATCTTTCAAGACCAAAATTCCTTGCAATAATAGGGTAGTTTCCTGTGTTACAAAATAATTATTTTATTTAGTCCATTAAGTAGATTTTCAAAAAAATATTGGTCACGTATTTTTTGCTCTTTCAAGTCTAGAAAAATTCACAGATGGAAAGCTTCAAAGTATAGGAGTGGGGGCTGCTGACGTCACACCTTGCTAAGAATTATACCGAGATGTGACGTCACGCGAAATTTCAACTCAATGTATCGTCCTAATTTTTCAATTACGTGAAAATATAAAAAAATACGTGTCCAATGTTTTTTGTTAAACAACGTGACGGACTAAATAAAATATTTTAGGAAACTACCCTATTAAATGGTCTGTGAAATCTTTAACATCATTTGCTTAGTCTTTTTAAAAATATGTTGGGGTCGGCTTTCAGTCTAACCGAATACAGCCGAGAATTAATGTTTTACATGTAGCAACTGCCTATCTGACCCTCACAACCCAGTATCTGGGTAACGCAATACCTCTTGGTTAGAACAGTGTCAGATTTACTGACTTCTGACTATCCGTAACGTGTCCAAATGACAGGCGGGCGGGTATCACACCGCCAACCTCCAAACTCCGGGCTACTACTGAAAAATTCCTTGCAGAAAAACTCAATAGCACTCTGCTCGACCCGAGAATCGAACCCGAGACCTCGTGCTGAGCAGTCTCGTTTGTGGCCACTCGACCAACGAGGCAGTTTGAAATCTTTAACATAGATAGATAGATATACTCTTTATTGTACACCATAACATAATTAAATAAGGACTTAAAAACTACAAAGGGTGTTACAATGGGCGGTCTTATCGCTAAAATCGATCTTTTAAGACAACCTTATACCTATACCTATTAAACTAAAAACCTCAAAACTAAAAAAGGAATTTAAAAATCTAAAAACCCGTCTGTTCAACTGAAACGCATGCAACAAGCACATTTTTAATGAGAAAAGTGACAAGCAGGCGGGACCAACAAAAATAAACCTTTATTCCTATATTGATAGTACAATACTTTATGCATATACTGTTAAATAATTAACAAAACAAAAGAAAGACCTTAGGCACTTGTTATTTCTTCATAAATTCAGAATAGCTCGCACAATAAAATAAGCTACTTTCCTCTCCTTACAAGATAAGACACCTTGTAAATAACTAACATTGAGTAGTCATGTTCATTTATTTTTAATTTAAATGATAGTATTAATTTGAGAACATGATTAATTGCACATTCCAGTTAAATTCGTTCTTCTGTTAACGCGTGTCCCCAGTTGCGTCCCACATGCTATCAATTATTCTCACGTGGGGTCTACGGCTAGGTACTACGAGCGTGACGATACAGGAATAACTTATGACCTCTTTATTAGACCACTATAGCTCATAATGATATTTCATAGCAGTCACAATATAGATACATAACTAAATTCAAGTTATGAATAATGCCTTAGAGTTTTTAACAGTACCTGTACGGTTCACTGTCCTCTCAATGAGTAGGGAATCTAGCGATACAGCATCACCACAATATTAGTCCAACTCTTAACGGGTGATTGGAGGTTATTTACACGTACATACAATACCTACATGTCTTCTGTCGTGATGTAATATTAATAACATGTAGAGGAGATAAAGGAGATCTCAACAGGAAATAAACACATGCAAAAACAAGTATTACCTACCAGGTTTAAATTGACTAATCGACCACATGAAGCTTTAAGATAACCTGTAGACACATAAAGAATAGTACCTCCAACTATGTGTTTCTAGGCCCCCCATCACTATTATTTTTTTATTTCTAATAAAATATGTATTTATTTACTATTTAAACTTCGTCACTAAAATACGGCCTATTTGGATATTGGTTATAAACACTTATTTGTTTCAGGAGCCTTCCTCATACCTTATTTCATAATACTCTTAGTGTGCGGTGTGCCAATGCTTTTCATGGAACTGGCTGTGGGCCAGTACACAGCTCACGGTCCCATTGGTGCTCTGTCACAAATATGCCCACTCTTTAAAGGTAAGCAGGCACAAAAACTATCTTTTCAACCAAAAAACGTACGACAACAATATTAAACTACTGGTATGTATTTGAAATAATTTCAGGTGCGGGCTTAGCAAGCGTAGTGATCTCATTCTTAATGTCCACCTACTACGCGGTGATAATAGCGTGGGCTATCTATTACTTCTTCACGTCGTTTAAGACGGAGGTGCCGTGGGCGAGCTGCTCTAACCGCTGGAACACGCCGCAGTGCTGGGTGCCCAACCACAACATGACCAAGCCCAATGGCTCGCAAACACCCACCGAACAGTTCTTCGAGTAAGTGCTAAGTTAAAATTAAAGGAAAGATGGGCTTTCCTCAAGCACCATTGAGGTTATTGAACATCAAAACCTGTCTTATCTTTTAACTTAATAATTATTAAGAAATAATTGGTCCAGCAGATCTTATCCTTTCATTTCCATGACCTATCTACAACTTCATCAAAATGAAATGCTAGCTTAGCTAGTAATATTGGATTACACACCGTGTACAACTCACGTGTGTCTGATATATATATATCAATAATAAACTTTAAAAACTACGAGTACCTAGTACCTACTCAAAATTGTTGTGTTCCGGATATGAATAATACTTTAGCACACATAGCTATGCCAATAGTTGAGGTATCGTCATTCGTCAATAGGACCCATAAAGATTGCACACCCCGTAGTTATTGATAAGTAATAAATATTTATCAATCATCATGTCAGTATGTGTACATGATTTTAACGTTGATTGAGTTCTTCGAAACGGTTACTAACCCACGGGCTCAAACAACAGATATTTATATATATTTGAACATATTATAAAAAAAATATGCGTATCTATACTAATATTATAAAGCGGAAAAGTTTGTTTGTTTGTTTGCTTGAACGCGCTAATCTTCGAAAGTACTGGGTGGATTTGGATGCAATTTGGTATGGAAGTAGCTTGAAGCTTGAGGAAGGTTATAGGCTACTTTTTAGCCGACTGCAAAAAAGGAGAGTTATGTTTTTACCGTGATAGAATCCACGGGAGCGAAGCCCCGCGTGAGTACTAGTTTTTTTTTATAATAAGCAATCTATGTTATTGGGATGGAATCCGTTAATATGTAATTTGAAATAAGCAGGTCGAATCATTTTAAAATATCCTTTGTAAAAGTCAAAAAGTCACTACCACAGCACTAGATTGGTGAATTATTTCATTGTATTTTTTTTTTCAGAAAAAAGGTACTGAGCATGAGCGCCGGCATGGAATACCCGAATGGAATGCGGTGGGAGTTGGCAGCTTGCTTGGTCTGTGCTTGGGTGCTAGTTTACTTTGCTCTATGGAAAAGTATCAAGTCATCCGCAAAAGTGCGCTATATCACCACAACTTTGCCCTTTCTACTGATAATTGTTTTTCTCGGACGCTCACTGACTCTCGATGGAGCTGATAAAGGTTTAAGGTTCTTCTTCAAACCAGAATGGGAACTTTTAAAACAGTCAAGACCGTGGGTAAACGCAGCATCACAAGTATTTAACTCTATCGGTGTTGCATTTGGATCCATGATAATGTTCGCTTCATATAATCGATTTGACAATAATTTCCTCCACGATACTTTGGCAGTCTCACTAATCAACGCAGTGACCAGTCTGATTGTGGGAATCTTTACGTTTGCAACCATCGGGAATATTGCTTTTGAACAAAACACATCCGTGAAGGATGTCATAGCCGACAGTAAGTTTCAGTTGCAAATCCGTTAAACTAATTATTTACAACAAAGCTCTCTTCTAATGTTTATACTTTTGCTTCAGGTCCCGGATTATTATTTGTAGTGTATCCGCAAGCTATTGCTAAAATGCCAGCTTCTCAGTTATGGGCGGTACTGTTCTTCTTTATGTTCCTTTGTCTTGGACTTAATAGCCAGGTGAATATAATCAAAAAATTATGCATGCAATTAAAACGACTTAATGGGCAAATTAATTACTCTGTGTATCTATCTACACTTTCCAGTTTGCAATTGTGGAAGTTGTGGTGACGTCGATCCAAGATGGGTTCCCGGATATGATACGCAGAAGGCTTGTGTACCACGAGCTATTAGTGCTGTGTGTGTGTGGAGTATCGCTCGTTTTCGGGTTGCCACATATAATACACAGCGGTATATATGTGTTTCAACTGATGGACTACTACGCCGCATCGCTGAGCATCACATATCTCGCTTTCTTCGAGGTGGTGGCTATTGCTTGGTTCTACGGCGTGGGCAGACTGTCTAAAAATATTAAGCAAATGACAGGTTCGTAGATTCTACTAAAGTTACATAGTACATTAGAACATCCCTAATATTATAATTGCGAAAAAGTGTGTTTGTCAGCCTTTAATGTCAAAAAGCAATATATTGATGTGATTTTTAGTGTGAAGGTAGTTGAATGGCTGGAGAGTGGCGTAGGCTGCGTTATTTCGGTGAACAAAATAGTTCACACTATCGAAATCGCGGTCAGAAGCCAGTAATAATATAAATACATATCTATGTTTATACGCAAGAAAAAAAAATAACAAAAAAAAACGATTTTCTGTCATACTTGGCATATTTTTCATGTAAACAATATTTGTTTATCCTTCAAAGTTAAGCGTCTTCATAAATTAATACTCTCTGTACCTGATGTGAATGTTTTGTCTGTTCAACCTCGCAACAAATGTAAGTGAATATCTACATAGGTATACGGTGACGTCACACGGGATGTCCTGCCATTTCCTACAGCGCAACTTCCGTTTTGTTTGTAGTTCGAAACCTGGAAGATAATAATCTAATTTTTTCATTTAACCATTATTAATTTATAAATAAAGATGACTCATCGTTATTGTTCTTTATCAATGCCTACTTTATAATTCGCCACTCCCTAACAGATGTATGCTACACCTATGTATGTTATCTGAGAAACGAGTACACACCGTAATATCATGTGCCTTGACGAATATCTATTTCGTCAGCAGTTTTCTCAGCTGAGCTGAAGTTTTCCGAGCGACCTCTCATCAAATGGCTCCTTCCGCTCCAGTAAAAACCCACCCTAGTACTTCAACTGCCCCTTCGTTCCGGGCCACGGTATCTCGTTAGAACATTCCCGCAACCCCGGCAGGCAATGGCCCTGTTGGGCCTCGTCGTTATTGTAAATACTTACTCGTAGATATCAGTTACCACTAGAGCGAGTTTGATTCGCCAGCTACAATGCAAAATAATCTTACCCAATATATTAGAGAGATTATTAGATATAGTTTAAAATGTGGCGTTCTTTTGCACTTCTATGTATCTTTCTAAGTAGGTATTAGAAATGATATGGTAAGGACAGGGAATATTATTGTAAACGAGTTTGGTTCTCGATTACAGGTCGCCGCCCTTCGCTGTATTTCCGAGTGTGTTGGCTGGTGGCTACGCCGGCGCTACTCATTGCGCTGTGGGTGGCCAGCCTGGTGGACTACACGCCACCTAGCTACCGACAGTACCAATACCCGAGGTGGGCGCAGGCGCTCGGCTGGATCATCGCATCTCTCTCACTCCTCTGCATACCAGTGTATGCCGTCTTTGTTGTGGTTAAATCGCCCGGAAACAATTGGAGAGAGGTAAGATCGTGTTTATAATAAAAACAAAATGAAAAATTACTATAACAAAAGCATACCTTCGTTTCATTATGACGAGTTGCCCTTGAATATAATCAACACGTTTCAGTATAATAAAAAATATCTCTAAATAACAGTGGTCATCTATACTAATATTATAAAGCTGAAGAGTTTGTTTGTTTGTTTGTTTGTTTGTTTGTTTGTTTGTTTGCTTGAACGCGCTAATCTCAGGAACTACCGTTCTGATTTGAAAAATTCTTTCAGTGTTAGATAGCCCATTTATCGAGGAAGGCTATAGGCTATATATCATCACGCTAACACCAATAGGAGCGGAGCAGTAATGAAGAATGTTTCAAAATCGGGGGATTTTATTTTCCACGGGGACGAAGTCGCGGGCGGAAGCTAGTAATTAGATAAAATGCATCACCTACGATAATTTATTAAATATATATTGTCTATTATACATATACGGGCTTGTTCGGAAGTTTGTGGACGTTTATGGGTGTAATTTGATATGTTAATCATATAAATAAATAATATCATTAAAATATAATTATTTTTACAATTTTCAAATATGACCACGCACTTCTGAATCACCCGGTACCTATAAGAAAGACTATCTAAAGAGTATCTACCTCCAAATGATAATACAATGATATAATTAATTTAAAATAACCTTTCCTTTGGCAGAAACTGCGTCATTCCATACGGCCTACATCTCTTTGCGAATGCGGTGTCACTGGATGCGACATTTGTTACTCGGAGTCCGAACAACCGGACGATAAACCTGCTATCAACTAGTCTGAAAACAACTTAGAGAATAAGAACATACCTACTTTCTACATTAGTGTGATACCTTGATATCAAAAATAAACAAGACAGTAAGATAATGAAACGAGACGGTATTCCATCATAATTATCATTAATTTACAACAAGGCGAAGACCGCACTCGACCTACTATATTAATGAAGTAGTATTGGCATCGCCCTCGAGTGTCGCTTAACGCTTTGAGATTGCTTCAGCGTTATTTAGTAGGTAACTGAAACGATTATCGATTTTACTTATACTGTCAAACGTTTTTATAGCAGCTGTACAAACAATGCTTTGTTTATAATCTACTTATTAAAACGTTTAGTTATTACCCGAGTCACACATATTTTGTGTAGCTGAGAAGGTAGATAAGAAAACATCGTAGTTGTTAGAAACCCAACAGAAGCAGTATTAAGTTTTATATGTACCCAGTAAAAGTTGAACAATGTGACACCATATGAGTTTGTCATATTAAAACCAATATTAGTATAGGTATATTTAGAATGTTTCCTACAACTTATGTGATCAAAGTCATTCCATTAGAAATTGTATTTGATATAGTTTAGTAAAATTGCTATTTATTGCTAGTAAATATCATCATTTTTATTCTTAGAAAATAAATTGAAGCGAATTGAAAAAATTCAACAATCTGTCAACGATAACAATCTCATTGCCTCAAGGCTCAGACAGGTATGGAAAATTTTAATACTTTACAATAACGTCTCGCAGTTACGTCGTTTTTACTCAATTAATAAAATAACGTACTCAATATATGTACCTACTCAAATAGATACATAATAATAACATTAAATGGGTACCTATATTGAAGACTACAGTAAATTAATGAAATCAAAGTACAATGTAACTTAAAATATTGTTTCATAATGTAAATACGTAACTACATATTTGTAAATAAACAAGTACTAAACTTGGAACAGTAGCATTTAAGATTATTGAATAAAAAAGTATAATTACGTTTGCATTTTATTGTATATTATATACCTTTTTAACCGACTTCAAAAAAAGGAAGAGGTTCTCAATTCGACTGTATGTTATTTTTTTTATTTGTGTTACCTCATAACTTATTACTGAATGTACCGATTATGTAATAATAATAACTTTTGGATCAAATGGCTAACAAGATCGCACGCTCACTTGGCATCTCAGTACCAATCTGCCCTAAAATCTGGCTCGCTACCCGAGTTCTTTACCACTGGAGTTACCCACCTGCTCCACAAATCTGGTAGCACCGCGGACCCCAAAAATTATAGGCCAATCACGTGTCTGCCTACGGTCTATAAGGTTCTGACATCCATTTTGAGGGTTAAAATTAACAAATACATTGACGAGAATCACATCATGTCTACTTCTCAAAACGGATGTAAGTATGGGTCCCGCGGTACTAAGGAGCTACTCCTCATTGATATGGCCATTAGCCAACAGGTTCGACGTTTCAAAAAAGATCTGTCAACATGTTGGATAGACTACAAGAAGGCCTATGACTCAATGCCTCATATATGGATCATGAGGGTGCTAGAATTGTATAAAATTAATGCAACTTTACGCACCTTTCTGACATCATGTATGGGACAATGGAGGATAGTTCTTCGCTATCCAGGATGTCGATATATCCCAAGGTACAGCGAACCGGTAAGGATCGAGCGAGGTATATTTCAGGGCGATAGTTTGAGTCCGCTTTGGTTTTGCTTAGCCTTGAATACTCTAAGCACACTGCTGGAGATTCAGGCCTAGGCTATAGGTTAAAAAGAGATGGTCAGGTTATTTCTCACCTCCTTTACATGGATGATTTAAAACTTTTTGGCGCCACTAGGCTACAGCTGATGGAACTACTGAAGGTAACTGAAACATTCAGTAGTGCCATCAGGATGGTGTTTGGTGTCGACAAATGTGCGACTATGCATGTAAAGCGAGGCGAGATTATGGGATCCGTGGGATCTCAACCCTCGAATTCCATAAGCCTGAGATCCCTCTCTCCAACCGAAACCTATAAGTATTTGGGTATGTCGAAAGCGTTAGGTATCAGTGTAGTTGACATGAAGCAATCGCTGAAGGAGCGCTTCTTTGACCGCCTAAAGAAGGTATTTAAAAGCCTTCTATCGGGCAGGAACAAGGTGCATGCCTTCAACGGTTGGGTCATGCCAGTGTTGATATACTCTTTCGGCTTACTCAAATGGACTCAAACTGAACTTGACGCCCTGGATAGGAGAGTTCGTACATTGCTGACTGCATATCGAATACCCCACCCACACTCACCCACCCACCCACGTTCCTCGGTGATGAGGCTGTATATCCCGCGGAAATGTGGAGGTCTAGGCTTTTTGAATGCTAAAACTCTCCACAACCGCGAGGTATGCAATCTCAGGGAACATTTCCTTGCTTCCGAAGAGGGTATGCATCGAGATGTAGTAGCGGCGGACAAGGGACTCACCCCGCTCTCCTTGGCTAATGAGAACTGGAGCAAACATGCAGTGCTATACACACGATCGAAGGGGGATATGGCAGAGTAAGGAGCTTCATGGACGTTTTTTCCGGGCCCTACATGGGTCCGACGTAGACCAAGTAGCGTCCGTAGCTTGGTTGCGCTTCGGTGACCTCTTTGGGGAAACTGAAGGTTTTATCTGTGCAATTATGGACGAAGTTATCATGACGAACAACTACCGGAAATTTATTGTGAAGGATGGCACGGTTGACATATGTCGGGCATGTCACCGTCCGGGTGAATCAATCCGCCACATTATCTCTGGTTGTTCTCGTCTTGCTAATGGAGAGTACTTCCATAGGTACAACCTTGCAGCCAAGATAATTCATCAGCAACTTGGGATCAGTCCATCATCACTGACAGGACTATTGTAGCCAATAAGCCTGATATAGTGGTGGTGGACCGAATCGAGAGGCGTGCCATGATTGTCGACATAACCATCCCGCATGACTAGAACCTTATGAAAGCTGAGAAAGATACGCAAATCAAGTATCTTGACTTGGCACACGAGATTGTTGACATGTGGGATGTGAACTCGGCAATCATTGTACCGATAGTCATCTCAGCCAATGGCTTAATAGCCAAGAGCCTCGACCAACACCTCAGGAGGCTCTCGTTAGACGGTTGGATCAAGGGGTTGCTTCAGAAAGCGGTACTCCTCGACACGGCGCGTATCGTCAGGTTCCTCTCTATGGAGCCCTGACCAGGGGCCTACAGGTAGCTTGGACCCTGTTCCCGATACCGGTGGGCTACTATTTTTTATATTTTAAATGTATTTTTTAGAGAATATTTAAAAATGTAATTTATATGTATACAACGTGTAACGGAAACCCCATATCTATCCAAAAGGACTGAAGACAACATCTGGTATGGAGTCTCTATGCAAAGTTTCAGCTACAGAATGGTCAGTACAGAATGGACCCCAAATTATTGGTTTCATATGTTTCTTGAATACCAGTAATAACAAACGTATCACAGCACTATGAGGGTCATCACTTTCCACGTCAGTTGCCAATAAAACGATAATTCTCATTCTTCTTAATTTGAAAAATTCGGCCTCTGGTATCAATGTATTGAAATTTCTAATATGCTCCACACATGTACACATAGGATTAGAAAACCCTTGCCATATCGTTTGTTATCATCCAAAACAGCCGTGCACTCGGTATGTATATACCCTTTAAATTACACGTTGTATATTGTATAAAGATAATAATAATAATAATATTCCACAACTTTCACACAACGCCATCTAGTCCCAAACTAAGCAAAGCTTGTGCTATGAGTACTAGACAACTTATAAACATAAATATATATTTCTAAATACATACATATTATAGATAAAGTACACCCGGACAAAGAACAAATGATCGTGCTCATCACACAAACATTTGTCCTGGGTGGGAATCAAACCCACGACCTTGCGCATAGCAGTCAGGGCCACTGACCGCTAGACCTACCCTACCTACTTGTTGTGTGAGAAAGATCGAGAACTGATGAGAAGTTTTAGAGTTATCCTTAATAATGCCAATTGGACGTAGTTACGCAAAAAGGATGCAATCCACACTTTTTCCGTTTAGTCATATTGATATCTTTAATAATATCACCCTGAAGATGCGTTTGGTATATATAACTCAATTTCGGAAAAAGTGTGAATTGGATCCTTTTTGCGTAACTACGTCCAATTTGCCGCGGCAGCGGAGTTTCACCGCGGCTAAGCACCTCCGCGCGCCATGTGTGCAAGCGCGCGAGGCCTACCGCCTCCAGATCCCACGGTAGCAATCCGGCAAGGAGGTTCGCCGCCTCACCGGAGATCGTGCGGTATCCCCGGATTATTCGGATGGCCATGACCCTCTGGGACGCGATCAGCTTACGGGTTGGTCGCCGCTGCAAATTCAACGCCCACACAGGGGCCCCATAGAAGGCCATGGAACGCACAATCCCTGCGTAGAGCCTCCGGCAGGAGGCGTTTGGCCCCCCTAGATTGGATAGGAGCCGCTTCAGTGCAGCCCCCGCCCGTTCCAGCTTTGGAGCCAAACGACGGAAGTACTCCACAAAGTTCCACCGGCCGTCGAGGACGAGTCCCAGGTACTTCATCGTCGTCTCGACGCCGATGCGAACCCTTCCCACCGTCATCTGGGAACCCGAAGGTGGCGCATTCCGGCGGCCATGAAAGCACATAGCCTCGGACTTGTGCAGGGCCACCTCGAGACCCAGGTCCTCTCAACGACTATCGTATATCGCAACCCCAATGTTGTACCCACTTACACACTTGACAGGCCCGTTGGTATAGTGGTCAGTAGTCCTGACTGCTATGCGCAAGGTCGTGGGTTCGATTCCCACCTAGGACAAATGTTTGTGTGATGAGCACGGTCATTTGTTCTTTGTCTGGGTGTAATTTATCTATAATATGTATGTATTTAGAAATATATATGTATGTTTATCAGTTGTCTAGTATCCATATCACAAGCTCTGCTTAGTTTGGGACTAGATGGCGTTGTGTGAAAAAGTTGTGGAATATTATATTATACTTAGATGCAACGACTTAGATGATGATTTTTAAAAAAACGCTGTACCACATATTTCTTTATTTCCTACCGATATCATAAAATGTCGCCCATGAGCATATGACTGACTGTAATTTTCTGAATATTCATTCAGAAAATACATTCTAGCGTAGGCATTCTCTGCCAGTCAACCATGGGTGGTGAAATGATAGTGTGGGAGGTGCAATATGTACTTACGTTAGAAGTGAAATTAGTTTAAGAAAATATAAATCTACATAAATAATATAATTATATAAATAAATACTTATACTTATACTTTTTTTTTATTACTGATGGGCCCACTCTTGACCTCGATCTCGCCTGATGGTAAGCGATAGATGAGGTCTAAGATGGGACGTTTAGTAACGTATGTTACGTTAATAAACGTAACATACATTACAAAGAACGATGTTTATTTAGTAAACAAAGCAGATTTTTGGGAATTCTTTATCCAAGTTTTTCCACTGTGTTTTTACTGCATTGTCTGCGATATATTAGTGTGATATATAATTTATCATTCTCAAATACTTAATATTAAAAAAGTCTCCCAAATAAACATCAAATTCTCAAATATTATATTTATTGTAAATTCAGTTGATTTCGTCTCAGTTTATTTGTAGTTCCAACCATTACATATTTAATCAAACTAAATTCAGTACAGTACAGTACTAATGGATATAGTAACGAATACATACGGGTACGCTTTATTTCGTTACTTTCACACCTTTAGAGATGAATGATATTTTATTATTGACACTGACAGTTGACTTGAGGGCATCAAAACGTTTCGTTACACCAAATTCAGAACTATGATTGTAATAGATTTTTGATTTTCATAATTATTTGCAATTCCATCTTTAACAATTTAAACAACGAATAAACGTTACGCATAATTATAATCTTGATATAATATTTTATGTAAAATGATATTTGTTTTACAGTTACATACTTATTTTTTTTAGTTTTGTACATGCGTTTTATGTAACGCAGATGGTTATCAGAAAATAGGAAATGGCAAAAAATAATTTCCGGCATTGAATTCCTTTTTTCATAAAATTGTAAGCCGCAACTTTAAAAAAAAAACAATTTATTATGAAAAGGTTCCTTAATCGTCACAATTATTTTCATCAATTTACTTTTTCTGTAAATGATAACCATGACTGGGTCAGGATCGGGCATTGTCATTTTGTCACTTTGGTGTCATTAATAGTTTTGTCATCGTAACTAATTGAAGTTCAGATTCCGGTTAAGCCTCTGTTGGAAATTCATTATAACTGTCTTGTCTAGATTTATAACCACAATTATTATTCTGTAGACAATTCACATCCGATATTATGCTAGAATCAATATTCGTCTCTAGTGCACTTAATTCATCACTATTAAAAATAAAGTACTATCGTCTCCAAACATAGTCATTGGATACCTAAATTGAGGCCCGAGTACACTTCCTTGTGGCACTCCAAACGTTACAGTTCTCTTTTCAAATTTAAAAAAATATTTCAGTTTTTTTTTTTACAAATCCTTATTACTACAGTTATTTCCTGCCTATTACTAAAATAAGATTCGATTATATTTAATACATTTCAAACAAAGTAAATAACTATTTTGTAAATATAGGAAAAACCCTTGCCGAACAGATCCTAAAGTCAACAGGCATACAATCATCAAACATTCGACATGCAAACACAAGAAGTAAAAAATCCTTTGCTATGCTTGAGCCTGCCGCACACGAAATAGCGCGAATTATTTGAGGACTGAAGGATGATAGTGCAGTCGGCTTTTGATGCCCCCTTTAACGTATATATTCCGACTATACCTCTCTAATGGAGTTTTTCCTGAATTTCTGAAAAAGGCTGTAGTAATCCCTATTTATAAATCAGGAAACAAAGATCTAATAAATAATTATAGACCGATATCGATACTTCCTTCGATATCCAAAGTACTATAAAAAATTATTAACAGCAGACTAATCAATTACTTGGAAAAACACGGCTTACTTTCGCCTATGCAATTCGGCTTTAGATCGAAATTATCCACATCAGATGCGGTACATAGCCTGACTGATCATGCCACAGAACATCTTGGCAAGGGGAACCAAAGCTTAGCAATCTTTATTGACCTAGCCAAAGCTTTTGACACAATATCCATTCCCTTGCTTTTACACAAACTAGAGGCTGTAGGTATACGAGGCACACAGCTAAAACTAATAGCTGATTACTTAAATGATCGTTATCAATGCGTTCGAATCGATACGACTGTGGGTGATGACCTGAAATACCATGGTTTTGGTGTGCCTCAAGGGAGCATCTTAGCCCCAACCCAAAAGGGTAGATGACATAGGTCATTTATGTAGATAAGGAAAACCTTATCTACATAAATGACCTATGTAATCTAGATATAGAAAACGGCAAAATAATATCATACGCCGACGACACAGCACTAATATTTACTGCAAAAACTACTAACGAACTCTACGAGAGCGCACAAAAAGGTTTTAATATTGTCACTAACTGGCTAAACAACAATCTACTAACACTAAATATTGATAAAACAAAATATATACACTTTTCTATGCGTTAAATTCAAACTAACATTACTGACCACAGATAACTTTAAATAAGTCAGAGATTACTGACCCTCATCTACACGCACATCATTGTAAAAATCCTTTAATTAACTCATGTCATTGTCCTAAAATCCTTAAAACTAGTAATATTAAATATCTGGGTGTTATAATCGACGACACACTTTCCTTCAGACAACACATCGACAGCTTGGTGTGTAGAGTACGGAAATTAATGTTTGTTTTTAAAAAACTACGCACAATCGCAGAACCTAAGCTAGTGACGCAAATTTATTTAGCCCTATGTCAATCCATTCTCACATATTGTGTCACTTCGTGGAGCGGAGCACCAAAACTGCATGTACAGGAGAGTTTAAAATTTCTCAGCAATTAAGTTTTTCTGTTTAAGGATTTATTTCCATTACTGTCATTAATAACTAAATCTGGGTGTGATTAGTGTATGGATCATAACCATGACTATGGCCAAGCCAGGAAATACCACACAGTATTTGGTTATACTTTCTGTGCACGACAACAACGTTATAGCGCCGCCTGCTCTGCCGCCATAAGGTAAAAGGACGCTTCTACATGAAGTAGATACGAAACGGAGAAAAAAATAAAGTGTTTAAAAACTAAAAAATTCGCTGTGCGAAGGGAAATAAACCTTATTATAATTTTGTTATGCAAAAATGTGAATTATTGTTTGATCTTTCAGAAATTATATGAGAATTTTAATAAATTTAATTTTATGTAATAACTAGCTTTTGCCCGCGACTTCGTCCGCGTGGAATAGTTACTTTGGGCTAACGTTAAATTTAACCCCGATTTTGAAGCATTCTTCATTGGCGCTCCGCTCCTATTGGCCTTAGCGGAATGATACAATATAGCTGTGCCCGCGACTCCGTCAGCGTAAGTTAATGTATTGGTAATATTGTTTAGATCACGTTCACATGAGGCTTAAGTACCTAGAGAACGCTTCGACCGCGAGAAGCGTCGAGCCGTCGAGCGCGGCGACCGATTCTCAAAAATAATCCTTATAGCATGATTCAGTATTCACGCGCGATGGCTTATTATTATAAGCGTATTTCATGTATAACTTTGGTGTTTCTATACCGATTTATATGATTCTTTTTACGGTTTCGTAGACGAATGGCAAAAAACGGAATCTTTATAGTTTCGACATGTCTGTAAGTCTGTCTGTCTGTCCGTCCGTCCGTCTGTCACAGCAATTTTATTCCGAAACTATTAGGATTATACATGTGAAACTTGATAGGTAGATGTATTCTGTAAACCGCTTTCCGATTTTGAGAAAAAAATTAAAAAATATTTAAAATAAAGGGGGGCTGCCCATACATGGAACTAAACCTGAAAATATTTTTTTTTCATGAAATCGATGCATGTGTGGTATCTATAGACAGTTCTTTAAAAACGACATCGGGGTTTCTAAAACCACTTTTCCATAAAGTCAATCGTTTAAAAGATATAAGCTTCCAAAGTGGTAAAATGTGTGTGTGGCGGACACAACCTCTAACTTCTATAATAATGGAGTGAAAAATCTAAAAAAAATATATGTCTGTAGATCTTAATATAAACTTTCAACCAAAATTAGTTTGAACGAAATCAGTTCAGCAGTTTTTGAGATACAGCATATTTTCTAAAACCGCAAATATAACTTTGTAATTCATACAAACACTATGAAAAACAAATTTATTCGGCGCAGTTATAAAAAATGTAAAAAAGCCAGTTTTAAGAAATTTGTAAGGTTTTTTTTTTCAAAACAAATTTATTTGGCGCAATTGTAAAAAATGTAAATAAGCTAGTTTTAAGAAATTTGTAAGGTTTTTTTTCGTCAAATAAATTTGCATATTATATTATAGTTACTACGGAACCCTTCATGGGCGAGTCTGACTCGCACTTGGCCAATTTTTTTATGGAATAGTTAATAATGTTAACTTTTTCAATTAGGGGTGACTGAGAGTGTTATAAACGTAAGAGTAGACAAATATTATAATCAGAAAGCTTCGAACTGCTAAGCTATCGGGAGTTACACGTGTTATTGTGAGTCAACCATAAAAGTTAGACATATGCTGTCGTGGGATATTTTTTATATAATTTTAAGGAAAACATTTCCGTCATGAAATGATTTGTGTAGCTTTAACCATTAAGGTTGCACACGCGACGGAAGCTTAAAAAATGGAGTAACTTCTCCCGTTTTCCCAACATTTCCCTTCACTGCTCTGCTCCTATTGATTGTAGCGTAATGAAAAGTATACTATAACCCGCTCAGGAGTATGAAAAATAATTGTACCAAGTTTCGTTAAAATCCGTCGAGTAGTTTTTGTTTCTATAACGGTTATACAGACAGACAGACAGACAGACAGACAGACAGACAGACAAAAATTTAACTGATTGCATTTTTGGCATGAGTATCGATCCTTAATCACCCCCTGATAGTTATTTTGGAAATATATTTCATGTACAGAATTGACCTCTCTACAGATTTATTATAAGTATAGATTAAATAACTTTTTCCTTTTCTTTTTAGCAAAAAAATGTAAGAAAGTAAGTTTTACTGCAATGAAAAGACGCTTCTGGCTAGAAACGTCCTTTCAACTTACTATTTTTTTAAACGCCTTTCCTACTTAGTGATGATGTGTTACCACGTTCTAGTTAACTAAATAAAAAGACCCTAATAGCCATTTGCTGCTTTTCAACTTAGTAATACTAATACCTACTCATTTAACTTAAAAAATACCTGCACCTTGTGGGATCCTTAAATAAACATCTTATGTTATAAACTGTACGTTTTAACACGATAATTATCTTGTGTTAAATAAAACACAAAGTATTTGAAACTGACTTATAATTTTTTTATAAAACTAGTAATTACACACCTTTCCCAACAATAAGTTTCGAACTCTTAAAAAAAATAATTATTATGTATAAAACTACCTTTTGTACTAAACATTAATAATAATTATCACAGCTTTGTAAAGAATCTCTTAAAATGAATAAATTTTCAACATAAACTTGAGTGAGATCAAAATAACACTACGACTTATAATATTTCATAAAAAAAAACGCTTAAAACAATCCAAAAACAAAAATAATCAATATTATCTAAGTATAAGTTAATAAGTTTGAACGTTAACACAGTAATCAGAGCTTTGTATGTATATTTCTATTATAAAGAGGAAAGAAAAGAAAAGGAAAAATTTGATTGTTTGCATTGAATTGGCTCCGACACTACTGGACCGATTTGAAAAATTCTTTTTCCATTACAATCTTTCATTATCCCTGATGAACATATGAGATAGAATATTTTCAAAAATGTTAGGGATCCGTATGAAATAATATATTATAAAGAGGTGAAATATGTTTGTAAGTTTGTATGAGAAGAGGAAGACATTTAAATCAAAACTAAGATGGTGCCAGAATAACCAAAATAAAATGAAAATGGACTTAGCCGAGCATCACAAATCTAAAGATTTAATACAGATAAATTGAATCCAGGAACGGGTTCGGGAACGGGGCATCCCCGTGAGAGTAGCCGGGCAACATGAACCTGCTTCCGTAGCTAACATGTTTGTAATACATTTTAAAGTTGATTCTACTTATAATCCAACATCGCAGATGTGGGATACTGAGGATTTTGTGATGGAGTTAAATGTGCGATTCTCAGCGAAGTGTCACCACTGTAATAAAAAGCAAGGTAAGGGGCAAATCTCCAGGGTATGACTACCTCTGCCAAGAGTGCTGGCGATGTTTTACTCACTCTCTTTAAGTCACTCTCATCTGCCCACCAACTTAATGAAAACGATAGTTGTACCCGTTGTGAAAGATAAGACCGGGGAAGCATCAGATCAGTCTTGGCCAAGGTACTAGATAGTTTTCTTGATAGACATATGGCGACACGTATCGAATTGCATGATGCACAGTTTGGGTTAAGACCTGGTCTAACAGAAACTGCCATACTGTCACTTAAGCACACTGTCTAGTAATACACGTCTAGAAAAACGCCTGTTAACGCGTGTTTTCTAGACCTTTCCAAAGCGTTTGGTCTGGTGTCGCACGACTTGCTGTGGCACAAGCTTATGAATGATACGTCCGTGGATAAGGAAGTCATATCAATACTTCGGTTCTGGTAAAACGATCAATGGTGATCAACAAATGGTAAAAATTGTGTCAGGTGGGCAGGATCGTTGTCGGATGAATATAGGCTGAATTGCGGAGTGAGACAAGGTGGCTTGTCATGAACCGATTGATCGTTGAGCTCTGCAGCACTTGTCAGGGTTGTCACGTGGACGGAACCAGCGTTAAAAATATTAGTTATGCTGATGATATGGTACTGCTGAGCCTTTCGATCAATGCGATGAGAACTGTGCTTTCGATGTGTGAAAGGTACGCGGAGATCCATGGGCTTCGATACAACGCGAAAAAGAGTGAGTGAGCTACTAGTCTTGTAAGGCTGGCACAATTTCTATCCGATTGTGCCTCAGTTAAAACTTTGCGGAATTCTATCAAAGCAAGTCACTGCTTTCAAGTATCTGGGCCACTGGGTTTCTGAAAACCTAAAAGACGGTCTGGACATTGAGCGCGAGCGTAGGGCGTTATCTGTTCGTTAGGGCTACGCTGTTAACAGTGTATTACCATTCTTTCTAAATATGCAGTCTGTGAGTTATCTACACTCAGGAGGCATACAACGCTCTGCGGGTACAGTATAATAATTCATTCAAGGTGTTGATGGGGTTGCCGCGATACTGCAGTGCTTCGGGCATTTTCACCAACGCGGGAACAGACGATTTTTATGCTATCATGCGTAACGATGCACTTCCATCATGCGCAGAGTACGTGTCAGCCCCAACGGCATTCTAAATTCGATAGCAGACAGATGAGATAGCCCTTTTTTGGGACATTGGGTACACCCACATGCCAATGTCGTGTAGTTGTTAAGTATTTTATTTTATATTTCTGGTAGATTTAAGTACTAACATTAGCTTCTAAGATTTGTTTGTATACTAACCCAAATGGATCTAGTCTGAAATAAAAGATTATTTATTTATTAAAGCACGAAGGGCCGCGCGCGTTTTTCTGACTGCCTGGACGCAACTGAAGCGCGGTATTCTAACCGCGAACCCCACTTCACCCCGTAGCAATACTAAGTAGAAAGGGCACAATTGCCACTTGCGCCTGCTTATTTTTCGTAATACTAAGTTAAAAAGGCACATCTACGCAGAACAGTCTTTTCTTCTTATGACTATGCAGAAGTGTCTTTTTATTGTATGAAGAATTAAATATTTTGTAAATAAATAATACGTTTCTACTGAAATGCGTCTTTTCAACTTAGGGTACATCAGAAATGTCTTTTCTATTTAGTCATATTTAATTCATATGGCAGATACGTCTTATTTAACAGTGAGATTCATAGGGTTCTCTTTAATTTATGCGAAATATAAAAACACTGGCAGATGCCATTTTTTTTCTGATTTGGAATATATAGATAACTCAATTTCTAAAAAAATGTTAGATGCGTCTTTTTCCTTATGGCGGCAGTGCTATTGTTACCACGTACCCATATAAGGTAACGACGAGGTAGAACGGTAGATAGCGACGGAGCCCGCCGTCACTTTACCTTATACGGTCAGTCGCTTCACGCGTTGCCATTGGTCGATAGCAAAATATGGTCAATTCGCGCCCCCCGCGGTTCGGTGCATATAAAAGACCCGGACCCTGGCAATGCGACCCCATCCGACAAGAGAGCAGTAGGGAAACCAGCACTCTTAGAAAATACAAATACAAAACGCGTTCCGCATTCCGGCCTCGCCGACGAGGCCCATCGCGACGTCCGCGTACTTGTAATGAAAATCCTCCCCGACCTTTGCCAAACGAGCCAGCCCGCGATGCTGAGCCAGTAGCAATAAATACTCCCGTAAATAATATGACCCAGCCTGTCCCTTTGCTGCCCTCCCAAAATGACCTCGCTATGCCGAGGCCCGTACTCCACAGGGAGTGTCCTTAGCGTGCGGTCATTAGTTTTTAAGTATATTTTTAGTTTGTAAGCCATGGCTGGGGGCCTTTAATTTAATTATTAGAGGTCACCACAGGAAAGACCAGTTAAGTAGACGCACAGCCTTACTGAGCTGATCTACGAGTGGCCCTACATAAAAAAAAAAAGAAAAAAGCAATGCGACCGCACCCCCTGATCGTATCGGCCGCCCGATACAGACCCTCCAAAATTTCTCGGGTTCGTCGCCCGCGTAACGTCCTAGACGAGCCCGATGACCCCACCACCATCCGACAAGAGAGCAGTAGGGAAACTAGCACTCTTAGAAAACACACACACAAAACGCGTTCCGTATTCCGGCCTCGCCGACGAGGCCCATCGCGACGTCCGCGTACTTGTAACGGAAATCCTCCCCGACCTTTGCCAAACGGGCCAGCCCGCGATGCTGAGCCAGTAGCAATAAATACTCCCGTAAATAATAATATGACCCAGCCTGTCCCTTTGCTGCCCTCCCCAAATGACCCCGCTATGCCGAGGCCCGTACTCCACAGGGAGTGCCCTTAGCGTGCGGTCATTAAATGTAAGTGTATTTTAGTTTGTAAGCCCTGGCGGGGGGCCTTTAATTTATTAGAGGTCACCACAGGATAGACCGGTTAAGTAGTCACACAGCCTTAGTGTGCTGAACTACGAGTGGCCCTACCTAAAAAAAAAAAAAATGCAATGCGACCGCAGTCGTCAGTCGACCGAAACTCTGTTCCTAAGTTTACTCTCTACAATTTGTTTTACCTAAAATATGTAAATAATATAAATAAAGCCATCTTATGTAACTACCAGTTCGGAATTTCAATTAAATACAGTCCACTCGCTACACTTTCGCTTCTGTATATTTCAGTATTTAACTTCAGCAATAAGAGGATTAATCATACAGAACACAGAGAAAAAGCCAGCAAAATTGATATCTTTAAATCTATATTTGTATTTATTTTACACATATAAAATAAATAATATAAGACAATTATTCAGAATCAGAATTATTTATTTGTTGTTTTATTCTTATCTTCATATTTGGCAATGAATACAGACTTGCTCATTATTATCAATTGATGAAATCTTACTAAAACTAGAGAATGGCTGATGTAATTTCATTAATTCTTTTTGTATTATATTCCCTCTCATAGGGAAGATTTAGATTTGAATGGTTAGAAAGACATCGTCTGTCAAGTCAGCAAGTTTTATTTACAATAGTAATGAACCTAGGATACTGATACATGCTTGCTAACAACATATTTACCGAATAATGTTGGATTATTTATATCAATTACGCTTCTCTTACATAAGTCTAACATTAAACCCAAAAATACAAAATTCAACTTGAATGTAAAGAAAATTATGAGAAACTTTTTGTTGCATGTAAACTACTTCCTGTACACGAGAAGGTCAAGTACTTGGTGGTTCTTGAGCATTTCTATAACGACCAGTATAAAGTGCATGTGCAAAATTCTTATAACACTAGAAGTGTTAGGGAACGTAAATTCGTGCGACCACCAGTAAAAAATTACAACGGCAAGAGAACCAAAAAGTATTTGACCCCTACACTGTTCAATAATTACGGCTGGTTAAGAAAAGGTAACAGTATTAGTAAACAAACATTAAAGAATAAACTTAAAACTGTACTGCTGAATGAAGTAGTCGTAAGTTATGATTCTAATGTCTCTAAAGAAGTTAACCTTTTAACCGCCCGACTTCATATCAATTGTCGTGCCCCCAGCGCCCCGCACAGTGAATCGCAAAATAAATACCTACAACAAAGAGAGAAGTGCAACACTTAAATTTTTCGATGTCGATATTTCGTTTTATATAAATAAAAACTGATTAAATATTTTCTTATTTGTTTTATTTAACTTTATCCCTCGTAAGAAATACCAGTTCAAATAAGTATCAAAGAAACAAAAACATAACTTTTGGTCTACAACGACGTACTTTGTTGGTCTATGGTTTTTCTTACTTCAATTTTGTCTACTCCCGTGTTTCTCTAACTACTTCAGTTAGAGCGGGGGCACACGATGCGTTGCGGCGCCGCACCGCAAAGATTTCACCGTGTCAGTGGGCACACGAGCGGTGCGGCGCCGTAACGTTGTTATGTCGCAGCGGCGCCGTAGCAGCGTTGGACAGTCTGTTAATGAAAATGGATCGTAAAAGACGTCTGTTGTTGGCCCTACTATTACGCCACCGCCCAAATCGACGTAGAAGCGTACGACGATACTGGAGCTGTCCTTTTTGGATGATTGGATGTCCTGATTGGATTTTGGCAATTTGCTCCCATGCTTTTATTTTTAAAGTTTTCATTGGACTTATCCCAAAGGATTTCCCGTTCTTGGACTAATGTAATTAGGTAGTCTATATCAATAACATCTAGGTTGGCACTCATTTTTTAAATCCTCAATCACAATAAACAAAAATACTTAGAAAATAAATCGAAACGTGCGAGCGTGTCCTTCCTTGTGACGCAAAACAACTGAGCGGTGCCGCTCCGACGCCGCAACGCATTCATTCCTCCCCGCCTCGTCTTGGTGGTTGCAAGTCCGGTGCGGCGCCAGAGCGCATCGTGTGCATGCCACAGATATTTCCATGTAAGACGACGCGGCGACACCGCTCCGGCGCCGCACCGCCACCGCAACGCATCGTGTGCCCCGGCTCTTAACGTTTTTTACCGTAGGTTAAAGTCTAAGTGGCAGAATTTTTCACTGTATTTAAAGTGTTTTTCGAAATGGAAAGTAAATATCTTAGAAAAATAACGCATAGAAGGATAGTACGAGTGCAAAAAGTGAGGCAACTAAAAACTTAGCCATTTAGGCTAATTTTGCTCGACGAGCCGTCAGTACATTAGGTAGTACATCAGGTCACATTCTGCCGAACAGAGCTCGCAAGTAAATAATTTAAAACGATCGTTTGTAGCGTAAAGGGATGTCATAGTCCTTCAAGAAAACAAAAAACGTGTAATCAAATTACATTTCACAAGTAAATACTTACATTTCATACATTATATTTACGTAAATCGATCATCAAACAAAAATTCTAATATAGGTTATTAGAATTTTTGTTTGATGACTTATCACAATTCAATGTTGCTATCCGTGAGGAAAAAAAAATACCCATATTGATTTTTGCGCTTATTTTTCTTTAAAAAAATATAGTTTTGGCGGCAATTATGTATAAACTAAACTATATTTATTTACAGCTACTACTTACAGTGTTTTATAACTAAACGTTCCTGTTATTTCGAAGAGTGGCATCATAAAGATGACAATTTCATTGATTAAGATTTTTTTCATTTAAGTAATGTTCTTCCGTAGTGGTCATGATAAATTTCAATACACATTTATCGACCCACGAATGTAAAACTACTTGCTTTAAGCACAACACTAATGGAAAATTCCAGAAGTCGGCACTCGTTTATGACGTATGAAGCGGTCGTCATTATCCGACCGTGGCGCTGGGCGTACTAGCAAAGTAAGTTTCGGAAAATGTGGGCTAAGGATGGGAACTGTCAACTCAGTTGCTGACATTTCACAAGTAAATTTAGGTAATTTCAAAGTGATTAAATGAAATATTTGTAAAAAATGTTTTAATAACAATTGCTGTGTTTGTTTTATAGTTAATTAGTCAGTATAAAGACAAATATTTTGATTTATGTTTATTTTTGTATCGGTAAATCTTGGCATATGTCCCGTCCCTTATTTCGGATTTTTCCGTCATGGGCGTTGTACATCAATATAATTTTCTAAAAATAATATTAGTAATTCATATAACTTTGGACATTATTTTTAGGACTTCTGATTAAGAGACTAAAGTTTATTAAACTGTAAATGATTACTTACTTAACTATTTACCTAATATAAACATCTTTTTGGTAGAATACAGCGTAATTAAGTATAAAAGTACATTAACGGGCTGTGGTATTTTTGTCGTATATATCCGACTTTGGCGAAATGGGCCAGAAAATATTTGTCGTAAAAATCCGACGTAGACGGTTAAAACGTTAAGTAATCTAAATAAGTTGTAATATACATGTTGTTGAGATCCGCATTCGCGCGACAACAATATGTTCCGAGTGGTTATGTTGAAAAAAATAATTATATACCTACTGTTGCGTCCTAAATGTATTTTTGAACGATCTTTTTGGTGTGGCAACATTCTATTGTCTTTTTGATGTTGACACTTGACATAACTTTTTCACTTGACAGATAGATCTTGCTTCCTTGTTGAAAAATGTCCGCGTCGGACCTGTTGATTTAATTGTAATTGGTAAAATATCGTTTGGAAGCGCCGTTTGCAACCGATAATTGGGTCGCGATTAACTATTGTTTGAAGTTGTAATCCCCATTTGACGAAAACCCTGGGATATTTTTGGATTTATCGCCGGGTTGATGCCACCGCGTGGCACGCGCATTTGTTGGAAATAAGTAGTGATAAATAGCTTCAATCCGGTGTGAGTTTGGGCTGTGATGCTGTCTAGACCGCGCCATGTGGAGACTGGCGCCTTGTGAACGTTCTAGAACACTTGACTTACATCACACGTTTCAATTACTCACCTCATAATTACATACATACCACACTTGGGCGTGACCTAGGAAGGTCGAAGCTTGGCGAACCCAGCACAGAAGGTTAGTGGTAATAAGGTATTTATAAAGCCTCAGAGGCTATAGATTGTTGTCGGCCGGAGAGCCTGTAGATTATTGTGTAAGTTTTATTTATTGTTGTTGAAAGCAACGGTAGGGCTCCACGAACCGTGGACAAGTTCAGACCGTCTAGTTACCGTTGGCTGGCCTATTGTAGGACTGAACATTTTGGTAAGCAGAGCGTGGGTTTTAATAATAAATCCACATAGTAAATTGGAAGTTTTGAAAATAACTTTAGTTTAATTACTTAACATAACTTATAACTTGATAAGTTTTGAATATATTGCTTTGTCAGCCGGGCTCAAATAGTACTTGTAGTTTGTACTGTAATTTGTAGTGCTAGCCCCTTGGTATTGAATTGACAAGTAAGATTTATTTGTGAAATTAGGAATTATTGGTTGTATTTGGTACATAATTTGGTATATTGTTGTAAAAGTTGTTTGGTATTTGTTGCAATTAATAATTGAATGTCACTGATCTGAATTTAAAAGGTTATCTAAATAATAATTACACATAGTCTAACATTATAGGACTTGAATTGTGTGTATTGGTTATTGCATTTGTGGTACTTATTGGACTGTGTTGATAGAGATTCTCCGGCTCAATATTATACAGTCAAATGTTGTGTTTATTGATGTTTATTGGTGTTGATCCTGCACAATATATACATTGAATTGTTATTTATTTTGTAACTAGCCATCTGTACCAAGCTAGATTCATACTTGGAATAAGTACAGGGTCGGATTTGGACTTGAAATAATTGAATTTGAGTTTTTATTTTGGTGAAATTATTTGGTCGGCTAACAAGTCATTGTTGTTTGTTTAGTTAATTTTAGCCTGTTGTATTATTATTTGATTGTTGCAATGGCCTCATTAAGGGCAGTCAGGGAGGCTGCTGCCGGATTAACCTCACAGTTGAGATGGTTCACATCGGCAGCTGCAACGGTTGAGCGTGTAGATTTGGAAGAGCTCACCCTTGCTCGGTACGGGCAAGTGATTGAGAGGATCAAGTCAGCTGATGCTGCGCTCACACGCTTCAACGAGTACATCATGGACGTGGATTTGGGGGTGATGGATCAGACAGCCCGCGATAAGATTTTGGGTGACTATGACCAGATTGTCCACCTGGGGGATGTCATATGTCTACGAGCGCGGGAAATTTTGAAGAGTCGGGTGCCTGATGCGGCCAAGCCGCAGACCCCCGTTGTTGCAGGCCCTGGACTATTGAGTAGGCTGCCCACCCTGGAGCTGCCACATTTTGACGGTCGCTTGGACCACTGGCTGGGCTTCCTAAATCTCTTTGAAAGTCTTGTCGATGCACGCTCGGACCTCGGACCTGCCCAGAAGCTGGCCTATTTATTGTCTGTCCTGGAGGGCGAAGCCAGAGCCTTGGTGCAGCACTTGCCGGTGACGGATTCCTCTTACCCGACCGCTCTGGAGCTTCTCTCCCGACGGTATCAGAACAAGCGCTGCCTGGCTGATGTGCACATCGACCAGATTTTGGGGCTACCGGCCATTGTCAGCACGTCGACGTTGCGCACTGACTTGCTGAACCCGTTGGTCTCAGCGACCAACGCCTTGAGACGCTTGGAGTTACCGGTAGAACATTGGTCCTACTTGTTGGTGCACATAGTGCTGCAGTTGCTCCCCGCGGAGCTGAGGTCACGTTTTGAGCAGAAGTATGGTGGGGATAGTGCCACCCATCTTCCCCCCTTTGACGACCTCCTCAAATTTTTGGAAGACGAGTGTCGGTTTTCGGATAACACTCGTGGCGCCACGGGGCCACCCCCACTACCTTCTCAGCCCAGAGACCAGGGACGGACTAGGGCTCGGGGGCCTGTTGATGTTCACCCCGCCCCCCGTTTTGCTGGCGCCCGGAGTCCTCGGGCTAGGGGTCCTGTTGATGATCGCCCCGCCCCCCGTTTTGCTGGCGCCCGGAGTCCTCGGGCTAGGGGGCCTGTTGATGATCGCCCCGCCCCCCGTTTTGCTGGCGCCCGGAGTCCTCGGGCTAGAGGGCCTGTTGATGATCGCCCCGCCCCCCGTTTTGCTGGTGCCCGGAGTCCTCATCATTGTGACTTTTGTAAGGCAACGGGGCATGTCATGGCGCGTTGCCCGGACTTTTTGAATTTGCACGTCAGTGCCCGCCGCCGCATTGTCAACGCACGCCGTTTGTGCTTCTCGTGCTTGGAGGCCCACTTTCATCGGGACTGCCCCGACCCCCGCCCGTGTAGAATTTGTAAGGGGTCCCACTTGGAGATTTTGTGCGCCAACGCGAACCGCTCCAGCAGACCATCTTCTGAGGAGGGTTCGCGCAGGGGGGGGGTACCCCGGAGACGAGCACCGGGCTGAGGCCCGCAATTCTGTACGCTGCACTCCACTCCCCGCGCAAGTTGAACGGGAGCCCCGCGAGCGCCATTTGGTCTCCCCTCGTCAGGGAGAACGCGCATTGGCTGCTAGGCAGCAGTGGCCGGGTCGGCGCCGCTGCCATTCCCCTCCGTTGGCGGAACGTCCCCGGCTGGAGTCGCGCCCTCCGCCATTCGGGCATCCGGTGGGATATGCCCCTCCAGTGATGGCGAGCGGCTCGGGACACCGCGCGGACGAATATTTTGATTGTTGGCCTCGTCGTGAACGAAGGCAGCCTGGATGCGGCGATCGGTCGCCGCCCAGGCATCACTAAGAGATTGACGCCTGCCCCGCTAAAGGACCCCCCCGATCAAGACGGTTTGTTGCCAACGGCCTTGGTCAAGGTTTGGTGACCCTTGGGTGACTCGATTGTGGTCCGTGCCATTTTGGACACGGGAGTCCGGGGTTGCCTTTGTCGTCTTGGTTAGCGGGACAGGTTGGCCTGAAGGTGAATGACCTTTCAGGCAAGATTTGGGGAATTGGCGAACCGGCTGACACCACTGTTGAGGGAAGGACCTGGTTTGAAATCACCCTTGTGAGTTGTCCGTACCCTAAAATTGGTGCTCCTGCCCTTGTTATAACTGAACTTGGTTAGGACGAGCCACTTCGGGAAACCCTGTTGGAGGACGGTTGAGGCACTCTAGCCTTCCTTATGGGGCCCGTCACCCCCTTTTGTTGCCCAAGGAGGGCCACTTGGTTCAATTGTTGGTGACTGATCGTCACACTAAGAACACGCATGCCGGTTGCAATGCGCTGTTGGCCATTCTGCAGCGAGAAATTTGGATTTTGTCGGCTGATCGCGTCAATGAGGCGAGGCCCTTTGCTGGCGTCGTAACGGACTTGTTGGTCCCTTTTTGTTGAAGACGTCCACCCTTCGTAATAGTAAGATTGTTAAGGCTTATTTGTGTTTGTCTGCCTGTCAACCAAGGCAGTACATTTGGAGCTGGTAACCTCCCTCTCGACAGAGGCCTTTGAGGCGACTTGGAAGATTTGTGTCTCGCCGTGGGTTACCTTCTTTGATTAGGTCTGATTGCGGTACGAATTACAAGGGTACAAGTAACTATTTGAAGGAGGTATACGCCTTCCTTAATGAGAGCCAGGTTGACATTGGTAATAGTTTGGCCCGCCGAGGGGTCACTTGGTTGTTTGACCCGCCAGCCTGCCCCCATTGGGGGGGTATTTTTGGGGCCGCGGTGAAAGCGGCAAAGGGACGCTGGCGGAGATTGTTGGGATACACCGTTCTCACCTTTGAGGAACTAGCTACGGTATTTGGCCGCATTGAAGCTGTGTTGAATTCGCAACCTGGTCAAGACTTCCAATTGATTAGCGGACGGGTAGGCCCATCCGGGGGGGGTAGATGTTGCGTCCCAAATGTATTTTTGAACGATCTTTTTGGTGTGGCAACATTCTATTGTCTTTTTGATATTGACACTTGACATAACTTTTCCACTTGACAGATAGATCTTGCTTCCTTGTTGAAAAATGTCCGCGTCGGACCTGTTGATTTAATTGTAATTGGTAAAATATCGTTTGGAATCGCCGTTTGCAACCGATAATTGGGTCGCGATCAGGGCTGGGCAAAATACATGCTTTGCTTTAATTGAAATACAAATTACAAAATACTGTATCGCAAGTAATTAAAATACGAAATACAAAATATCTTTAAGTAAGGTATTTGAAATATAAAATACAAAATACAGTATTTTAGTTATTTTTAATTGAAATACAAATTACAAAATACAAAATAAGCAATCTAGACAGCACGGGCTGAAATGTAGAGGAAAACAAGATGAATTAATCAGTAAAACCAGAGTTTCCTTTCATGAACATTAAATTTTTAAATGTACTGTTGTAGTAGTTGTAGTTGTTCTTGTTGGAGAATGAATAAAACCTGCTAAAGAAAACAATCTTTCTACAGGTCCTGATGAGCACAAACTTGTGTTAAATTGTATGAACACATTTTTTATATTTGGATAGCGCTTAAGAATTGAAAGCTCTTCGCTTCTATCATTAAGGAAGCTGACCAACTCTAACTCCATTTTAGATGTCTGTGGTTGAGCACTGTCTCTGTTCTCAAAAACAATAAAATCATCATCTTCTTTACTAGTAGTGCTACTCCTGCTGCTTCCAGGCATTATTTCATGTTTTTTGTAACTTGTCTAAGTATGAATGGCAAGATTTTGAATTCTTTGCCTCTCATCTGCTGTGATGCTTTCAGGCAACCAACGCATTTTATAACATGGGTGGTAGCATGACGCTAATATCGCTCTCTTTTAGTTGTGGGGTGAGAGTAAAATGCCTCACGTTGCTATCCTGCAGTCGATCTAATCTGGTCCTAATAGACATTATAGTAGGCAGATGTTTACCATAGTAGCAATTGTTGCCCTGTAAGTAATCTAGAGCTGTAGCTATTGGTTTTAATACTACAACAAATTCCTCCAAGTATTCTAATTCTATGGCAGATAAAGTTTTACTCTTATCCAAGTTATCAAACAGGTCATTTAATTTTGATTTGCTCCTTATAAGCTGCACTACATAACCATACAGAGAGTTCCATCTTGTGGGACAGGGATATATCAACTGATTTCCAAGACAGTCTTTTATGACTTCAGCCGATTTCGGTCTTCTGGACATATTCCATAGCAAAGTACATTTAGCAATGGCTGAATAATGAACCCTGCTAACACGAGAAGCTTTTATGAAATTATTCATATCTGTAGTAGCCAAAAAGCCTAAAAAAGGTGCCTAGGCAAATATAATTCTCTCTCCCTAGTTTTATCTTCTATTATATTCACTGGTAACAAAACGTCCTCATAAAAAACATCAGAAGTAGATGGTGATTCCACTACAGCTTCTACATTTTCTAAAACAAAACAAAAAAATGTATATTTTAAATAAAACACCAATTGGTAGAAGTTAAAGCAACATCAACATCATTTAGCATAGAATACATTATACAGCAAATAATGTGATTGGATTAAAATTTTATCAATCAAACAATATGAAACTATGATTTTGATAAACTTTTCGTATAATATTATATGTAATATAGAATTTAGGTATAAATGGTATGATCAAAATAATATTTTGTTACTTTGAACATAATCGTCAGAAAAAGCAGGCACATAATCAGTGAAACCAAATTCTCGGAAAGCCTTCACAAAATTTCACCCATTGTCTGTAGTAGTTGATACTACTTGCTCATGTCTTAATTTGAAAGAAGTCTGGATTTCAAAAAGCATTTCAGCAATCTTATCATAAGTATTTATTATGTATTATATACTTTATTGTACACCTTACAATATTTCATTTGATACAAAAAAATAAAACATGTGTACAATGGGCGGTCTTATCGCTCAGAGCGATCTCTTACAGGCAACCTTTGGATGGACAAAACTAAAGGAGACAGATTTAGGCTGTCAGTGTACAAACATCATAAATAATATTCATTGAAACACAATGATATAAAATACATATAATAATATACAAAAATATACTATATATACTAATAAATATTACATGCACAGTTGAGAAAGAAGGAGAAAAGCAACAGGGAAAGATAATGCTCCTTCACCATTCTTTTGAACGCTGGTAGCGTTTGAGCATGCCTTGCTTCTATGGGTAATGAATTCCACAAACGAGCTGCTTGAATAGTAAAAGATTTGTCAAAGAAAGAAGTCGAATGCATACGAATACTTAACTCTAAATTTTCCGATGATCTCAATGATCTAGAATGTATGTCACAGAGGAATTGAAAACGTTCCTTAAGATAAAAAGGAGTAAAAGGATTAAAGAGCACATTATAAAGCAGAGAAAGTAAGTGAAGATTTCGGCGAAAACGAATAGGAAGCCATTTGAGCTATGCACGGAAATCAGAAACGTTGTCATACTTGCGCAAGCCAAATATAAACCTGATACAGAGATTTTGAAATCGCTCTAGCTTGTCTAGTTGGTCTTGGGTCAAGTCAAGATAGCTGGCATCAGCATAGTCCAGAATAGGGAGAAGCAGAGTTTGTGCAGTTCCAATTTTAGTGGAGATGGGAAGAAAATTACGAAGGCGTCTCAAGGAGCCTGCAGAAGCAAAAACTTTACGACTAACTTCCTGTAATTGCTTAGTCCAGGAAAGGGTAGCGTCAATGTGTATCCCCAGGTTCTTCACAGTGTGACTAAAAGGTATGAAAGTGTTATTGAAAGAAACCTGTGGAAGTGTCGTCCAATCGATCCTGGAGATAATACGAGAACTACCAACAACAATTACTTGAGTCTTAGCAGGATTGATTTGCAGCCCAAACTCAGCGCTCCAGTCACCAATTCGAGCGAGGTCCATATTAATCATTCCAATGGCATCAGCTAACTCTACGAGTGGAGCTTGGGTGTAAATTTGAAGATCATCAGCATACAAGTGGTAGAAAGACGATAGTCGTTGAGTGATAGCATTAATGAAAGGCACGAAAAGTAAAGGAGATAAAACGCCACCCTGCGGCACACCGGCAGAGGTGTCACACGAAGAAGAGAAAGAATGCTCAGTGCAAATACGCTGCCGGCGACCAAACAGGTAACTACGAAACCAGTCAATTACCGATAGAGATATGTTAAAAGAGCTTAGAATGCCGAGCAAAAGGTCGAAACCAACTTTGTTAAACGCGTTGCTAAAATCTAATAGTGCAAGTACAATTAACTTCCCCATCTCCATGCCAGACCTTATATCGTCCGTAATATGAACGAGCGCAGTGGTAGTGCTATGACCAGGCCGGAAACCAGATTGGAAGGGATTCAGGAGATTATACTTAGAAAGGAACGAGCTGAGTTGTTGGTGGACAAGCTTTTCAAGGACTTTGGAAAGAATGGGAGGATAGAAATGGATCGGTAGTCGGAAAAAGATGCAGGACGAGTTTTTTTAGGTAAAGGGATAATTTGGGCGTCTTTCCAGGCTTGTGGAAAGACACTACTGGAAACCGAGAAATTAAGGATATAATTATAGAATGACCGGAAGAATGTTATTAAGGATGGGAATGATCATCTTACGGCTGACACAGTCACTACCCACAGCGTTAGACGTAATCGACACAATACTCCTTTTAACATCACAAGCAGTAAATTGACTTATGACAAAAGGAGAATAATCAGGTATCGGAAGGTTAGAAAGATAACTTAGAGTACCAGCTTTAGTATTATTAATTAGAGGCGAAGTAGAAAACTGACTATTAAGAGAGTTTAAGTCAATGTCTTTATGAATCGTTTCATGAGACTTTTTCCCGATACCTAATGATTTGAGAAATTTCCAGACCTTAGCTGGATCACCATTTTGAACCGAATTATGGATATGTTGGCGTTTTGCATTTCTACACACCTTGCTGCAGTGATTTCTAATTGAGATGAATTTCTCCCTGTAGATGTCACTGGGTGCAACTTTAAACTTAAATTTCGCCGCTGCTTTTTTATGTATTAAAAGTTTAATTTGATCCGTCAGCCAAGGCGCCGGAAGATGCTTAACCCTCACAGCTCGAATAGGTGCATGTCTGTCGTACAGCTGAATTAAATTACCCATTAAAGCGGTTGAAAGATAATACACAACTTACACATTCCAGGGAAGTTGCATTAATCTGAAAATGGTTTTTTTTTGCGTTTTGTTGCTGCTTTACCATCGCGGTCTCACCTCGCACTCACACTCACGATCGCTAAATGAATGAAGGTTAAATGTATTTTAATGTTAAAATGTATTTTGAAGTCTCAAGTATTTGAAATACTAATTACAAAATACCTCGGCGTCAGGTATTTAAAATACGAATTACAAATTACATTTTAAAGAAGTAATTGAAATACAAATACCAAATACGTATTTGTATTTCAATTACGTATTTTAATTACAAGTAATTCAAATACTGCCCAACCCTGGTCGCGATTAACTATTGTTTGAAGTTGTAATCCCCATTTGACGAAAACCCTGGGATATTTTTGGATTTATCGCCGGGTTGATGCCACCGCGTGGCACGCGTATTTGTTGGAAATAAGTAGTGATAAATAGCTTCAATCCGGTGTGAGTTTGGGCTGTGATGCTGTCTAGACCGCGCCATCTGGAGACTGGCTCCTTGTGAACGTTCTAGAACACTTGACTTACATCACACTTTTCAATTACTCACCTCATAATTACATACATACCACACTTGGGCGTGACCTAGGAAGGTCGAAGCTTGGCGAACCCAGCACAGAAGGTTAGTGGTAATAAGGTATTTACAAAGCCTCAGAGGCTATAGATTGTTGTCGGCCGGAGAGCCTGTAGATTATTGTGTAAGTTTTGTTTATTGTTGTTGAAAGCAACGGTAGGGCTCCACGAACCGTGGACAAGTTCAGACCTATTGTAGGACTGAACACCTACATTGTTTTCAACGAAAGCATGCACAGCGCGGGCCGCCGCGCCGGCGGCCGGCGCCGCCGCACAATGGTCCGGATTTTCAAAATGATGGACTTTCGATCGAAGGTGGTTATTTCATTAAACAAAAAATGGTATCGAATAGTATATATAACGCTGATCAATATTTATTACTACAATTTTTCAATAAAATTGCTCCTTCACGTCAAAAAAAAAAATTGAAAATAAAAATGTATGGGAAAAAATCTATTTTTTTTTTACTCCGGTTAGTATCAAAGTATAACAACCAAACCTTATATTCTAGTAAGTACTTGTTGCCTTTAATACGACGACATATAATTTGCTTGCGTATCCCTGCGGCCTTGGCGCCTACGATGATTCAAAGTTTTAAATTTTTATGTTGTATTTTCTAATGGCTATTAACGAGTTTTACAAATAAGAACTAAAAATATTTTTTTTTCAATACAATAAGAATTAAAAAATATAAAGGAGATGTTTCATTTTGGGCTACCATAAGTACACCATATAGATAAATAGAAAAAATAATAGCGATTATCATAAAAATACTCAAAAAATTATTTGGAGACGGGTAGAGCTGTGATAAATTATTATTTGGGAAGATTTTTATTATGATAACCCTTGTTCTAGGGCAGCCATGACAGTCGTGTTTGACAGATTTAAGTTTCGTGACGTTTGGTGTCTTTCTGTGAGTCGTAGAGATGGGCAAGTAAAAAAAAAATATCTATTAATATCGAATCGATATTTGTAACCTATATGAATTATTATCAAGTCAGTCAAAAATTGATATTTTCCGTAAAGGTAATGCACGTAGGTAACATTGACTCCAGCCACCGCGGGAGACGCACTGGGCGTCGGAGATCGCGAGCCGATCTCCAGCCACCATAGACGCGGGCTTGCGGACGGCGAGCAGGGGTAGCTCTCCGTCCGGTAAGAATCAGGTCCGGGTCGGCGGTGCGCCATGTTCCACGCGCACCTCTAAGAGCTGTCAGTACCAGTGACGAAGCCTCATAGGGCCATTGTCTGCCGGGGTTGACGGAATGTTCTAACGAGATACCGTGGCCCCGGAACTTAAGGGCAGCTTGAAGGGAACAGCGTGGGTTTTAAGTCAGTAGAAGTCTGACACGCCCCTCCGCTTCGCGAGGCCAAGAAAAGAAAACTAATCTGAAGATGCATATTTTGATAGCGCAAACGTGCTGACGATCTGATGCGACATTTAAACTACTCCCCGGATCTGACAAGATTAGTGCAAGTAAGACCAATAGTATACTAAAGTGAATTAAAAAATATCGATTTATTGAGATTTAAAATATTGTCTATATTTATCGATTATTTTATGAAAAATATCGATATCTTACCCAAGCCTAGTGAGTCGTTATGTGTTTGCGCCGTGTTGGATCGAATGTTATCGGAGTTTTTAATAATTATTTTGTTTTGCGACTCAGTTCATTTCTAAAGACATTAATTGATTGCTTCTCTGTTGATCCCAGCTTTGTTATATGGTTTTTGATTCGCCTGTGATATAGATATCGTCGTTCACGGTACCTATTCTACAATGACAAGTTCAGTTTCAGGTACCTATGTCTGCTTTAACCCGTGCATTTACTTAATATTTTGTTCACATGCTATTACTATATAATGTTATCTTCTTACTTTCCATATTATAATAGATTTTAACTCATATTTTTTCCAGTTTATGTACAATGGCGTGCCTACAGTGTACCTCTATTATAGATGAAAATGAACTATATTTTGGAGAGCATAGAAGCACCGGCTTTTTTCCTGGATGGAGTATTGATAAGGGATGATGCGGAATAAATAAAAAATATATATATTTAAGTCTCTACAAGTAGTTTTATTTGTATACTTCTTATGGCTGGTTTTTCAACCTCTTAATGTCACCAATTACAGAACTTATTTGGAGTAGTTATCTACTTGCACAATAACATGCAGTTGTCATTGTACGTAACATCTCACTGTTCTCCTATGAATTATCTAAGTCCAGAGACAAGACAAGCACTAAAGAATGAAACAACACATTTTGGTACACAAAGTAACATTCAAGCCTTCGTTTTTTGTTTCCAATATAACCAATCTTTAGCTACTGAAATATGTATTAGGTACATTCATAGATGATACAGGTACATTGATTTAAATAGTAATAATATATATGTATGTTAATAAGTAAGTTACGAATATCATTCCTAATTCGTTGGTTACGAAGTAATATATATGTTAATGATTAGGTAAAAGATGTGCTGCCGCAAAGCAGTAAGGAATAGGAATCCTAAGTATTTTCGGAATTCGTATGTTTTTTTTTCTTCTCTTCTTTGGCAACTGAGCCAGTGTCGTCTATTCTGCCAGTGTCATGTTATGACGGCAGCGAAGGTAGGCCGTCGAACTTTGTACTTTGTGGTAGCTGTTAGTTCAGCTGCAAGGACGAACACATGAGTTAAACATATAATCTACTAGAAAGATATAAGGGTAAGGCCGTCTAATTTTGTACATAGTAACTCTTAAGACATTAATAAATTAGTAACACACGGTAACGCAGTAACGCTCGCGACCCATCTAAAGCTAGGTCTACAATGTAATAAACTAATTCAGCAATCAACCTAGGTTAGTTGTTGAATTCGTTTTTTTTATGACACGATTTGACACGTTCTTCACTGGTTACTAAAGTAGAATATTAATTTCGATGGTTATTTAAAAATAATAAAAAGACATATTTAAAAACAATTTAATCTATTACTAGTAATGTTTTTTTTTTAAGTATGGCAGTTTTTCAGTCTCATCGAGCTTTCAAAACACAACAATTTCTTAAACAAAGTAAACTCTATCACAACTTTCATTTTTTAAGAAGTACTCTTTGGAACTAAATATTAACTCAACTTTCTTAACAACATTTGATGTAGGCACTATATCTCTGTTGACTTTTTTTTGGTTTTACAAATTTTAAAGGATTAATAACAGTTTAAAAAAAAATTACACTATAAAATGTCTCAACCTCTTCATTTGCAACGTCTTCAATAGAACCTCCAAGATTTTTTTCGTAATACTTAACAAGCACACAGTCACCTTCCTTATTTTCAATATATTTTGTTTCTTTTTCTCTAAAGATTCGTGCTTCTTTTTGTCCTCCAGTTTGAATATTGTTACATTTCTTATTTTCTTCTTCTCTTTGTACTCTCTTTGTGATTCCCATAATCCTGTTTTCTTCATTAACTTTCTTTATTTCTTTAATAAAAAGGAAAAACAATTAACGGTTCCTATTTTTTTGTGATAAAATTATAGCTCACCTAAACATAAAAAGAAAAACGGTTCACAAACAGAGAAGAAATAGGTGCTGAACTCTTTTGTTTTTGCCTATATAGGTTAGGTACATATAAATTAAAATAAGCATATTTTTATGAGCTTGTGTCTTTTTCGTTCAGATAAAAACCTCTGGCAGGTGAAATTAATCATTTATCATTAAAAAAAAACAATGTATATAATAAGCAAAAAGTTGGTTATTATTCGAAAAATCTCTCGTGAATAATTCTTCCCTGAATGTAAACTCCGCCTAAATTATGTCCCGAGTGTTACGTAACTCTTTTAGTAACGTTCGGTATCACTCGCGACAGAAAAAGGTTGCGAAGGTAACTTAAAAATCTAGTATCTCTTATAAAAAAGCAGATTATTACCACAGCCCAAGCTATTTCTTTAAAGTAATAATGTAGCTATGAGCGGAACGCATAAAAATAACTCAAATATGCAATACGAACTTCGAAATTGGTATTTTAGCGCCACAAAATAACCTGGAAAACTCGTTCAACACACGGAAAAATCCGTATCAAGTGGACGATTGGACGAATATTTTTTGTTTTACATTCTGACATAATGAGCATCAGTACTGCCGCGCTAAGGAATCTTATTCGGCTTTGGATACACGCATATTAAGCCAGTATTTAGTAACTCTCTTAGCGTAACGCTTGCGACACGAAATTCCGGGACACATATTTATGTTCACATAAAATTTTATAGAAACATAGTTAAATTAACAAAATACGAGCGATATAGAGGAAAATTAGTAATAAATTCATTAAAAGCTACTTCTTTGCGCTAGAAGTAATTTTTTTCAAAATATTTTATACATAATACCCAAGAGATGTATTTTGGACATTGCTTTTTTATATGGGAAGAAAAAGTTACAACTTTTAAAAATACAAAAAGAAATAGTAAATTGCATGGTATGATAAATTTAACGATGATCACTATTAATTCATGATCCATATAATCAGTTGCCACAATATTATCGATGTCAGCACAGTATTTAATGAGCTATTAACACATACTTTCTTCGGACAAAAAAAAACGAAATATACAATTTTACATGGCCTTACCTATAATACTATATATAATATATTATAAAACACAAACTATTATCTACACAATAACTATACACATATTACGCACTAATTACATTTTAATCTCATTATCTGTTATAAATTTAGATAGGAGATTAATTAATTTAGGAGAAAAGTGGGTAAGAAGGGTATGGAAGCTGGTTGGGAGAGGAATACTGCATTTGGGAAGTTTTTGGTATAAATCAAATGATCTATTGTTTAGGGAGCAGGAGAAGAAAATGTGATCTAGGGTACCCTCAGCAAGGCCGCACTCGCACAGGGAGCTGTCACGGATATGTATTTTATGCAAGAATACTGGGCTACAACAATGTCCGAGTCTAAGTCTGCAGAGTGACGAAACAGTCTTCTTGGACAATTTAGGGAATTTAAAAAACCAGGGTTTCTTCTGAATTTCAGGTTGTATAGCGGCATAGTACTTACCTTTGGTTTTTGAGGTCTACTTCCATGTTTTATCCCACAAGTTAAATAACTTGGGTCTGGCACCATTCTGCAAATCATAGTTCTGTGCTACGTAGTGCTTTCGATCAGCCGGATTCGATGTGGCATACTTTGCTAACGAATCAGCGCACTCATTGCCAACAATACCCGAGTGGCCGGGGATCCAGGCTATCTCGATGTCTAAGCCGCTTTGGGAGCAATCAAATAACAAGTTCTTAATATCTATAATGATTTGACTATTAATTTTGCTGTAAAGTTGATTTTGTTTTAGGGCCTGGATACTACTACGCGAATTTGAAAAAATTACTGATCTTGTTATTACTAGATGGCGTTGTGTGAAAAAAAAAAAAAAAAAAGAAAAGTTGTAAAAAGTTGTTGTGGATGGGATTTTATATAGTGTATGGCTTCTAAAATACCAATACACTCCCCTGTAAATACTGATGCTTCTGGTGGACATTTAAATAATAAAGCAATTTTTGAATTTTGAAAATAAACAGCAACCCCTGTGGATTCGGTATCAGATAGTTTTGAAGCATCAGTGAAAAATAAATTCCATCCTTCCCAATACCGCTTAACAGCTGACTCAAAGTCATCTCTAGGGTTTTGGGAATTATTTGATATGCCCAGTCCCAAAACGGCTTTGGGTTCGAAATGAATCGTTTCATATGTGGTGGTGAAGACCGGGAGAGTTGAGTATTGACAAACTGGCGCAGAGAGGTGTTTAAGCTCTCTGTACCTATTTATCAATAGAGGAACTGTTTTATTATTCCAATAGGGATAGTTATTAATTGAGAGGTCAATCTGTTGTAAAATTGGGAGCAAATGATGGGATGAAAGCGAAAAAACTTTAGCCAGAAAGCGATCTGCCAGGTATTGTCTCCTAAGGTGAAGAGGAGGTTCTGCGCATTCAACTTGAAGTGCAGTTATGGGAGTGGATTTCATGGCCCCAATGACAATTCTTAAACATTTTGACTGGATGCTAATCAATTTTTAAGAGCTTCTTTGTTGCAGGGCTCTAACAAAAAGCTGCAATAATCTAAAGCACTTCTGGTCAATGCATTATAGATCAGTTTAAGGGTGTAGGGGGTGAGCTCCCCACCAAACCCCAGCCAAGGCCTTGAGAACTGATACAGATTTTTCACATTTTTTAACCACGCTGTTAATGTGATCAACTCCAGTCAACCTTGAGTCTAAAGTTACTCCCAGGAACTTGGCACTATTCTTAACTGGGATGGTTTGTCCATCAATATTTATATCAATTGGGGGTACAGAACACTTGTGGGTAAAGATGACCGCTGTACTCTTTGGCACACTTAATGGCAGACCGTGATCAAGAAGCCATTGGTTTAGTGAGGACATTCATTGAAAGAGCTGCATCCTGAATGGAACTGCCACAGACCAACAAAGCAATATCGTCAGCATACTGAAGGATTTTGCAGTTGAAGTTAAGAGATGAGGGCAAGGTAGCTGTATAAATATTGTATAACGGGGGACTAAGAACAGATCCCTGAGGTAATCCTCTCCAGACAGTTCTTTGTTCGGAGTCAGCCCCAGGGAATCTTAATTTAATTGTGCGGTTGGAAAATATGCTACCAATAATGCGACAAATGCTACCCGGGATTCTCAGCTCGTGCAGCTTGTGCCTGAGAGTGGGGAGGAGGACTGAATCATAGGCAGCTGATATATCCAGGAAGACAGCAACCACAGACTCATTCCTGCTGAGGGCCAGTCGGACCTCTGACGTGAGGATACCTACACTGTCAGCCGTGCCCACACCTTTCCTAAAGCCGAACTGAGTCGCTGGGAGCAGTCTCCTGTTTCCAACCAACCACACTAACCGATTTTTTATTTAATGTTCTAAAAGTATTAAGAGTATGGACGATAAGGCGATGGGTCTGTATGAGCAATGATCATTAGGATCTTTGCTTGGTTTTAATAATGGAATAACAACTTGAACCTTCCACTCTGTGGGAATGAAGCCGTATCTAAAGCAGAAATTAGCTAAATCCAGATAATATTCGTGAGTTCTTGGACCCGCTTTAGAAATAAAGGAGTAAGTGAATCCATCCACTCCTGGGGCAGAGTCTCTTACATGGGATAACAAGGTTTTTAGTTCGTCCAAGCTAAATGGTTTGTTCATAAGGTCGTCAGTGTTGTCTACATCTTCAATGCCAACACTGGCGTCTTCCTTAGTTGGAACATAAGCTGGAGCGATTTTAGAGAAAAACCGGTATCCCAGTTCCTCCGTGATATTATTCGAAGAGATGGGTGCTAAACTGCTCCTAAAGTGTTTAACTTTACGCCAAACTACCGAAACCGGAGTGGCTGGACTCAGCGAACTACAAAATTTTGCCCAACCTTCGCATTTTTTCCTTTTAAAGAATTTTCTGGACTTAGCTAATATCTGCTTGAAAGCAATGAGATTGTCCAGGTTCATATCGCTATTAACTGTCTTTTCAGCCTCATTCCTGGCCCTGACCATGTTAGTGCATTCCCTATCCCACCATGGGGGGAAGGAAGTCTGCCTAAGTGGGGTTTTTTGGAAGGGAGGCAATCATCTGCTGTGGAGGAGACAGTGGAAGAAAAGGATAAAAAACACTCATGGGCATTATTCTCATTCACTTTTGGCAGGGCTGATATCCTTAAATCCAAAATTTTTAAATACAGATCCCAATCCGCTGCATTGAGTTGGTGTTTTAAAAGAGGAGGGGAAACTTTGATGGGAGTATTTTTGGAAGGGAACTCAATTATGATAGGATAGTGATCACTTCCATAGGTCATATCCAAGCGACGCCAAATGAGAAGACGAGATATATTGGGTGAACAGAATGTCAAGTCAACACAGCTATTATTCTGCCCAGGAGCAGATCTGCGTGTAGGACTACCATTGTTAATGACACAGAGATTCAGGTCATCCAGTATATCAAGTAAGCCTATGCGAAAGTTATCACAAGTATCTGAACCCCAACGGTAGTGGTGACAATTAAAATCCCCCATGACCAATATTGGCCCGCTTACACTGCATAACAATTTTTTTATAACAGGGAGATATTCAATTTTTGGGTGCGTAATATAAAAAGAAAAAATATTTATATCCTCAGCCTTAACAGCAACAACATTTAGGTTATCACCAACAAAGGTTAGAGGAATCTGGGAGAATGAAACCTTGCTATTGATAAGCAAGGCACATCCTCCATATCCATCAGGTCTATCATTACGTACACAGCCAAAACATGGTAGCCTGAAATTACTTCCAGACAGGAGCCATGTCTCAGCTATGCCGCAGACTGATGGTTTGAACTTATTTATTAAAAAAGAGAGGTCAGACTTTTTGGTATTAATGCTTCTGACGTTCAATGTCAGGGGATGGAACATCCTGAATATAATTTAAAATCGATGTCAGCTTCAAGGCAACGTGGTCAGGTATTGTTTGAGTTGGACTGGCTAGTATTGACATTAACATATTAGTTATTAACTCTAAAATATTTTTGGAGTTGTCAGAGTGGCCATAGGCTGGCATTGGTTGTGCAATATCTGCTGGATAGGCACAGCCGTTGCCAATTGGGGAGAAGGAATAGTTTCGGGTAAGTTCTTGGTGGGCTTGCTTATTATAGCCAGGTGAAAGAGGGGTGCGGGGTTTACGCTTTTGGAAGACCGTTTGACGGTATGATTTTTGAGTAGGATGTATTGGGCTTGATGACTGGGATAGGGAATTACTGGTTCTTACATATTTATGAGTGGAAGACTTGGAAACATCTGCATATGATCTGGAAACAGGTGGGAAAACACGGCTTGCCTCCACATATGAGATTGACTTCTCCGCCATAAGTGCTTTGATGCTCTTTTGTCGGCCCAATTCAGGACAAGAACCATCATTTGCAAAATGGTTTCCAGTACACGAAACACCAAAAGCTCAATTCCTGGGTGACTTCACATCCATCGCCTGGATGATCTGCACCACACTTATAGCATCTCGGTTTCGAGCGACATAGATTGCGGGTATGGCCATATCGACAACAGTGGAAACACATAATAGTAGGGTAGGTGTATCTGTCAACTGGTAGAGCAGAGAAGAAGTTGTAAACACGTTTAGGAAGCACTTTTCCGTCAAATGTGAGTACAACGGTTGTGTAGGCTTCCATTCCGTCACACCAGAAGAGGACACCCTACGGCTCATCCTTCTGGTCTTTATGACAGCCCCACACCCTTCTGGGACCTGGATGTTTTTAATTATGTCTTCATCAGACCATTCTACTGGAATATCTCTAGCAATACCCATTCTAGAGATATTGTATTGTGGAATTGTTGCAATGTAGTTATGTTGGTAAGTATTTTGTTGTTGAGAAAACTGTTTGCATCCTGATGCGACTTAAACTCAACCGATACGCGATTTCTGCCAATACGTTTGATCCCATCGAGACGTATGTTATTCACATTATTCATTGTCAAAAACATACCAAACTTAACAGGTTGTAGCACAGTACCTAATGTCTGTTGATCTTTCAGTGATGCATGGACACTGTAGGGTGGATTATCTCTCACTGTGTATAAATATCGACCAGTTGTACTTTTCGAGACCTTTAATTTTGTATCAGACACAGTGGGAGGTGAACCAGCGGTCCTTTTACGACTGGCAGTCTGCGTATCCATACTTAGGTCTTGGGTGGGTATTCCTATATCATGGGGGAGGGTAATAGTAAGACCCAGGGAGAGGTCAAATAGTTTATCAGGGGGGTCAGGATCAGGTGGTTTGTTGGAATTCATTTTGGGTAATTATGGTTGTCAAAAATAAATAAAATAGCAAACAAAAAGGACAAATACAACTAACTACAAACCTTAAACCATTAAACACATACTCAAAGACCTGTTTCGACCTGGATTCACACTAAAATAACACCAAAATCGAAAAAAAGCTTAGCACTGACAAAAGCACGTGTTAAGTCTTCACCACTACCAACAAAAGTCCCAATTCGTATGTTGATATTTTATTGTAGTTACAAAAATGCCCATAGACCTCCGAGACGTCAAAAACACGATCCGTCAAAATGACATTCGCATCACTGTTCAATAGCAACATGGCTGATCCGCCATATTTGTTGTGTTGCTCTCCTTGGCCGAGTTAATTTGAATATCACACTAAAATAAAGCAAAATTATAGAAAATTAACATTAAAAATTACATTATACAGATAATGTAATTTTTAATGTTAATTACACAATGTTAATTGCACAGGCTGGGTGAAAGTTTTGTGACTTTCGTTATGGCTGCATTTGTTACGAATTTAGATATTTTTATGTTCCTTCGTTGAAGGAGACATGAAAAATTTGACACGACTCTATGAAGCTATTATTGTGCGCATTCCAGTTGAAATCCAGAAATCAGAAGACGTTCATGAACAGACATGCTGAGTGGTTACAATCAAATATTAGTTGGCCAAATTGCACTACAGTGAATTTATCAGAAATTTTTCTAGCTCAAGATGAAATTATCGAAAACATATCGTCAGACATTACGAATACTTCCGTTGATATCGATACTGTAGCAGCTGTGATTCCGTCCACATCAACTGTGGGCACATCTACGGATTTAGTTCAGATTAGGAAGCCGTTTGTTGACCTCGGCAACAAACAGAAGAAAAGACGTTCAAGGTCTCTTCTGGAATACTCACCGAAAGAACTCACTTTCGCATTAGTCACAAGACTTAAAACAGAAAAGAAGAATGACTTAGCTAATATAATTGATCACATAACGAAAAACCCTGATAGTGTTGCGATTGTTCAAACCACTTTGTTTAAAAAGAAAGTAAGCAAAAAATCTTTAGACGAAGATCACGCTCTAAGCCTTTATACATCTTTGAATCTGTCAAAGTGGAAATATTCGTGTTTAAGGAAAGTGCTGATAGATTGTGAAGTTCCAGTTTTACCATCGTATCACAAACTCCTTGGAGCTAAGAAAAAATGCTATCCAAGCGATTTAGAAATTACTGAGAGAGCTAAAGTGAAGATTCAAGCCCTACTGGATCTAACAGTCCAGAAGATTCTTCAGATTACTGGTACCATCAACTTGGATTCGTCAAATGAAGGATTGAAGTTAATCAGTAAATGGGGTTTCAATGGAGCTTCTTCACAAAGCACCTACAAGCAAAGAAGTGAAGATGCGACTTCAAATTTTTTGCATAAGATTTATATTTGGTTTGCGCAAATATGATCACGTATCTGAATTTCGTACGAAACTCAAGTGGCTTCCTATACGTCTTCGCCGGAACTTACACATATTGTCTCTGCTTTACAGTATTCTGTTCAATCTTAAGACCCCCTTTTATCTTAAAGAACGTTTTAAGTTCCTCCATGACACACATGCCAAATTTCTGAGGTCATCGGAAAACTTGAGGCTAGAGGTACCGAGTCACTCCACCAATTTCTTTGGTAAGTCGTTCGCAGCTCAAGCAGTACGATTGTGGAATACTCTTCCCGTGTCAGTAAGACAAGCACAAACCCTTCCTTCTTTCAAAAACATGGTAAAAGATCTCTATCTCTCTCTTTAATATGTTACTATTTTATATATATTTCAGCTTTGTTATTTTTATGTATATATATGTATATGTGTATTGAGTATGTAGGTTATTACTTATTTATTGTATATAAGTAAATAGTACACCATGGAGTACCCGCGAATTTATTTTCTCCTGCTGTGTCAAATCCATCTAAAGGTTGTCTGTAGAAGATCGCTTTTAGCGATAAGACCGCCCATTGTAACACCCTTTGTAGTTTTAAGTCCTTATTTAATTCTGTTATGGTGTACAATAAAGAGTATATCTATCTATCTATCTATCTATCTAAATTTCAGTGATTCGTCGGTATTTATGTCAAGTCTTGTCCCTCTTAAATTAGTTTCTAATAATATCACCATATGGGAAAAACCACACACACAAACACAAAAACAAACACTTCTTCAACGCATTATTGTAGGCCTATCAAGTTTGAATTTTGTAAAGAGACAGCAGAATATATCAAGCAAGAAAGAAGAGCAGAGCAGAGAAAGCTTCATTGAAAGAAGAAATAGATAATATTGGTCCTACAAAGTGTGCCGGGCTGGAGATTAATCACGACCTTCATATGACAATGATCGACGGAAAAGTGGCCACTATTATAACTGATACTTCAGTTCATCTGCATCTGCCTGCAATATTTGCCTTGCTAAGCCGACTGAGATGAACAAACTGTCAGAAGTATTTTCAAGACGTGTACGAGAAAATGTAAATAAAAATGTGTTTATAAATATGGACTTTCTACTCTTTATATGTGGATTCGTTGTATGGAGTGTATTCTACATATATCATACAACATGGACATTAAAATGTGGACTGCACGAGGTGCTAACGAGGAACTAAAAGCTGCGAAAAAACAACTGACACAAGAAGAATTCAAGCAGCAAATGGGAATTCTTGTAGATTTTGTTAAGCAAGGCTTTGGAACCACAAACGACGGAAATACAGCCAGAAGGTTTTTTAGAAATTATGAGAAACTAGCTTTTGCCCGCGACTTCGTTCGCGTAGGGGGGTTTTCCCGCGTAAAATCCCGATACCGTGGGAATTCCGGGATAAAAAGTAGCCTATGTGTTATTCCAGGATGTAAACTATCTACTTGCCAAATTTCATTCAAATCCGTTCAGTAGTTTTTGCGTGAAAGAGTAACAAACATCCATCCATCTTCACAAACTTTCGCATTTATAATATTAGTATATTAGTAGGATAGGATAGGATAGGATAGGATCTGCCAAAATTACCAATATTGATAAAGACCTACTAAAGCATTTCGGTTATTTTTCAAACAATTTCATCTGGATGTGCCATAGATATTGAAAAGTTTAGAACGTATTGTCGAGATACTGCTGAGATGTCTGTTCATCTATACACGTGGTTTTATATGTCCGCAAGTGTGCACAAGCTGCTCATACATGGTGCAGACATTTGCGAACACTTTGGCTTCCTACCAATTAGTATTCTTTCCGAAGAAGCCAGTGAAGCAAGAAATAAAGAATTTCGAAGAGTTCGTGAAAATCACACAAGAAAATTTAACAGGACGAAGACCAACGAAGACTTGTTGCATAATTTTTTAATTAGTTCGGACCCATATTTATCCCATATACGACCAAAATACAACAACTCAAAACATTTCGATTTTTTTTTCGGATGTTAAAGAGCTTTTGTTGTTGCCTGAGGTAACAACAGAAGAAACTGAAAATATGGATCTACAGGAGCTGCAGGCAGATTTAGTGATATTGTTATTGTTTGAATTGAGTTAGTAAGATAAGTCAATTCATTAAAATAGTCCTTATCAGGACTGCATAAAATAGTCCTTTTCAGGACTACCCAAAATAGTCCTTTTCAGGACTTCTAAAAATAGCCCTTTTCAGGGCTTTATCCATTTCTAACTGTTTCTTCTAAGATGAATCGTCAAAAACATTAAGAAAAATTGAATTAAAAATTTGAAACTTTGAATCATCGTAGGCGCCAAGGCCGCAGGGATACGCAAGCAAATTATATGTCGTCGTATTAAGGGCAACAAGTACTTACTAGAATATAAGGTTTGGTTGCTATACTTTGATACTAGCCGGAGAAAAAACATAAAATAGATTTTCTCCCATACATTTTTATTTACAATTTTTTTTTTTGACGTGAAGGAGCAATTTTTTCGAAAAATTGTAGTAATAAATATTGATCAGCGTTATATATACTATTCGATACCAGTTTTTGTTTAATGAAATAATCACCTTCGATCGAAAGTCCATCATTTTGAAAATCCGGACCACTGTGCGCCGCCGCGCTTCAGAATAGGTAAATAGTGGTCCATCGCAACTGCACGTGTGCCGGCGACGCGACGACGCGACGGCCTGCGCTGTCACAACTGTCTGTACCTACTTAGTTTTATTGTATGTTAGTACCTCAGAGCCAAAATATTGTAAAAACAAGCGCCAATCCCGCCGGGTTTTTAAATTAAGTCTCATGTTTGGTCTCGAATAAACGTTTTATTATTATTTCCTTTACTCAACACATATCTCAAAAATTACATTTTTAAATATTTTTCTATAAAAACTTACAATAAAAAAACATTTACATTTTATTATTATTATTATTACTAAAAAATAATGACAGGAACCATTTCTCAACTGCTACAATAGTAGCACTCCAGAAAGAAAAATCTCGAAATACAAGAATTAAGTCAGGCACATACTTGTAATATTACACTGACAATAATTCTGCTAGATATGTAGTTTGTGAGTGTTCATGATAACAAGTAGAACATAAACATTTAACTTTGGTAGAAAGTTATTGAAAAGTTTTTTAGTACTTATAATATATATATATATATATATATATATATACTAAAAAACTATAAATATTTAATTTATATATAAAAGTAAATATTTAAAGTTTTTTCTTTTTGGATTCACCGTGTGCCTTTGATTGATCAGCATCTTCATCTGTAGCCTCATCATCCTCCTCCATATTATCACCATCACCAACTACAACAAAAAATACATGACTTAGGTAACTATTCGTGAATATTATAAAAGGCTTAAAGCAACCAAAGTACACAAAAGTTAAAAAGATTTGTCTTTTAAGCAAAATAGATGACAACATTATAGTATACACTACTGAAGTTTTTCCCGTGTAAATCCCGATCCCGTGGGAATTACGCAAAATCCCGTCTTAGCGAGCGTCTACGTACTAAAAGGAACCCCCATGCAAAACTTGAGAGCCCTACTACTTGTAGTTTCTGAGATTTCGTGATTAATCAGTGAGTAGGGGGTATTTGATACTAAAATATGGCCAAAAATGTGTTTTGATTTTTTCTCAACAAAATTGTGATCAAAATCGATTGGCATTAAATAAAACACAAAATTATAGATACAGACTTATACATTTTAATAAAAGCATACTTAATACAAAATCTTCTTTAATCACTATCACTATATTCATCATTTTCCGAATTTTCCTTGTCTAGAATATCTCCGCTTTCATCTCCAGTTACTCCAGATTCCACAGGGCGTAGCAGTTCAATAGTTTCTCTACAAAATGGTTGAGTTTTTTTTCGCATGAGAAATTATCTCCGCACCATGCACTAAAATTTTGTGCATGGTTGGTGTCATCGGGTGCCAGTTATACAGTCTGACATATAACTGAGCCGTTTCGTAAGCAAAACTCTCGAATTTAGCGACATCAATCTCATGTCCGCTTGAAATGTCCTCCAAAACTGCCTTTAATCGATATATCAATGTTTCATCCACCCCGGTTAACTCACTTGATAATTTTGTACTTATCCGCAAAAAATCTGCGAGCTGAGTTACCATCGTTGGTGTTTCCGAATCCTGCTTTCGGTATATCAATCAAGAGCCCCATCACGTCTTTGAATTTCTGCTGTATTCTTTTCTTGGTTTCTGCTACAATTTTTGTATCCTCATGAGATCTAACTTGCCATTTTCCGATAGGGATCTTATAAGCTAAGTGAAGAATAGTTTCAAACAATCTTATTTTAGCATGAAGCACGGAAAGCCCAAAATTTAATGACTCGATGTTCACATTTTTCTTCACTGTTAAATCATTAAAAGCTTTCGAGGTCGCACCACACAAATAGCATCGCATAGTTGATAATGTATTAGTTGCAGCATTGCATATTTTTCCATCTACCATAGTGAACAGTAGAGTGTTTTTAATTTAGTATTCGGTTTTATTAATAATTACTTTCGATTTGGTTAGGTCTTTTTTTTATTTTTTATATATACTGAATCTCATCTAGGGTTACATCTTTTGTTTCGTGTATGAAACGAAATCTTATCGGTCTACAAAATCTTGGAGACGATGGTAATGGCTTTTGCCATATTACTTTTTTTTCTGAGCTCTTATTGTTAACCAATCTGACTGGGACAAGGGAACTCTGGAATATGTTTGCATCGGAGAATGTTATATTTTCAAATTTCTGTCTGAATTGACTCTGCTATTTACCATGATATGACCCCATTTACTAATCAGTTCTAAATCATCTAAATCTTCGGGGTTGCATGTTTCAAATACTTCCGTCAAATAAAGACAAAGCCGAGAACATGTATGGTCCAAAAGATCTTGTAACTTCACCTCCGCACATGTTGACGTAACACGTTCCATTTTAGGATAACATTGTTTTTTAGCCTTTTGTATCTCTGTGTAGCAGGGAAAGTGAGCCTTGTCTGCTGTGCTAATAATATTATACTGTCTTCTTGTAAAATCTCCTTCTACAAACAGAGATAACGCTTCTGTAGGCGAGGGCTTTTTATTGTTAAGGTTTTCTGCTTGAGTGATAGATTTTCGAAACCTTAACGCCCTTGTCGGCGATTTTGTGATATCCTTCAAAATATTCGAAGCGACTACGTTTCCTGAAGCTCGCAAGCTCATTTGCGTGGCATATGTTAATCCGCTGGCAGCAAGCTGTGTTCGTATAATGCAAATCATTGGTCATTAAGTGGTTGCGTGGCTTAGATTATAATCTTACAGAAGACCTTATAAAAAATACATATAAATAATTATAATATGCATACCCTCATAAACATTCACTCGCGCACACAGACGCAAACACAACTCACACACACGCACACATACACACACACACACACACAAACACACACACATACATACATACACACACACATGCATACACACACACTTTACATAAATGCACAAAGTTATGGCGTAATTTTTACCCGACTGCAAAGGAAGTTATGTTTTTATAAATCATGTTTAATTAGGATTATTTTTACTTTTTATTTTACAATCTCAAGTGTTGTGTTACATTTCTAATATAATTTATATTTAATAAGTATTCTATAAGAAAAAGCTGCTGATTTCTTTCCTTGGGTGGAGACCTGGTGATTTGTGTTACAGGCATTTTTTGCCTAATTCAAACACCAGCTCCTCACAAATTAAAGGATGTATAGCTTTTAATTATAATTGTAATTAGTTTTATGTTTTATTTTTGTTATTTTGTGAGGAGAAATAAAGAGATTAATAATAATAATAATAATAGTATCTCCATGGTTTTCCTATGTTTAGATCTTTCACTCGATTCAGCGAAACATTTTGACGGTCGACCGCGAGTACTTCTATTGTTGTCGTCACTAGTCTCAGGTAAATATGACGTCACCATCGGTACTGTAATGGTCCCCTGCAACCAAAGTCCATTCTTTGCCTCAAACGCGTCTCTTTTTCTGTAGGCTGTAGTCCATTTCTGTATGAATTCCGATTTAAAATGAGATAGTTTATGTTCCGTCCAACGTGAAACAGAACGCACCTTTTTGGTTGGCAACATTATTATCTATGGTCTAGTCTTTGAAAATGACTTGTCATTATAATTTTTCTTGCAAAAAGCAACCGCCGAGTTTGTTGAGATTGATTTTATTGATTTTAATTGAAAATCGAGTTGAATCTACGCGGTTAAGGATAAATTGATTGTAATTAGTGATTAGTTGAACTCTAGAATCCCGAATTGAGTGGAAACCTGGGATATTTTGAACAATAACGCCGTATTGGAGTCAGACTGACTGACGCGCGAACTTGTTGAAAGTAATTGTGAATTGGTGCTAAAATACGCCTGTGGGGAAACGTTAATGCTGTCTGGACCACGCCATTTGAAGACCGGCGCCTTGTGACCGTCCATCAACACTTGACATCATTACACGTTTCAATTACTCATTACATACTTGCACACCTACCACACGGACGTGGCCAGAAGAAAAGGTCGAAGCTTGTCGTCCCAGCTCAGAGGGTAAGTGTAAGCTTAATTGTTGTACAGAGATCTAAGAGCCTATTGTTTGAAAAGCAACGTTAAAGCTCCGTGTAATCGCGGACAGTTCGGCCATCCAGTACCGTTGCGCTGATTGTAGGACATCTTTAACAAAACATCTTTTACATCTTTCACATTTGGTTATTTCAAAAATATAATCTTCTAAATAGTGCATTTTTTTGTCAATTTGCTTATAATTGCACTGTAGTATAATGTTGTACAATTCTTTCTTTGTGAATATTTTATTTGATGCATCTGGAACAAAATGAATGTTTTTTTTTTTAAATACAGTAATTAATCGGTAGGTTTTTAAAACTGTGGGTACACTTGGCGAAAAAAATCATAAAAAAAACGCTCTGTTTCCGCAACATCTTTGTTCATTATTAACTTTCCAGATTATCCCTGATTACGATTCTGTTACTTTTTCTAATCGGACTAGTCCGGAAATATAAGAAAATTACTCATTTATTAAACTAGTTCGATATTTTTTTAATCATTTTTACTGTTTCTAATTTAAGCCACGAAAAAGATTCAAAAGATACAAACATTAGTAAAATAATGTATAAAATAAGCTACATACCTCCACCACCAGAATCCATCATCAACACTTATTAATAACTCTTAAATTTTTTGTTATTGATATAACAAAAAATCCGCGTAAAGCTTGATTTTTTAAGGCGCCGAGAACAGAACGTGCACCTTAGACAATAGCTATGTTCCGACTGAAACTACTGATCAATTGCTTACTCTGGCGCATTAAGATGGCCGTCATAACGTGCACGATGTATTATACTATTCTACGAAATAATAATATTGTTATAATAGAAAACTTCAAAAAACTGATTATTGGCCATGTTTTAGTATCAAGTACCCGTATGTGCGTTGTATAGATTAAAAATGCAATACGGCATGAGCCATCATTACATAGTATTAAATAGTCTCTCCTGCTGTTTGTACACTTAGATCTTTAAATCTACACAAGATTTTAATGCAGTTTTCAGCAATAGATAATGATTCAAGAGGAAGCTTAATATGTACCGTTGCAAGGCATCCAAATAAAGCCTAAGTAATAATAATAATAATATTTATTTCCATCAAAGTAGGTACAAATTTCTTAATATTATGACAAATTAAATCTAAGTTTACAGGTTGTACGCTGTCACATAATTATGGAGTTTCCTAACTCCTAAACTAAGTAAAACTTGTATTAAATGAGTTAGTGAGCTATTGACTCAGACCGAACCTTGACACCTATTATACCTATAATTACTTTTTAACTATTGACAGTAATTCTGTCTGATCATAAGTCAAAGTTAACAACCAATTATTCAACTTATGCTTTACCTCACGTGTGGTTAAATTGTATATTGCCAGTTAGCTTTTGTTAGGCTTTTTAAATTTGAACAATCGCCTTAAGAAGGTTTATGGTTGACAATAAAAAAAGCCTGGGTTTACATACAAAATTTTTGTAGTATTAATTCTAAGACAAAAATCCTTAATAATATAGGGTGTCCGGCTGTTTCACTTATATGTCCAGCCAAACAGGCTGGTATGTCCGGCTATTAGGTTTGACGACCTGGCAACCCTATTTATATGTATAATACATGCATATTATTAGAACATTGCACCCGTGCGCAGGGGCGGATCCAGTATATAATAAGCCAAATTAAGATACTCGTGAGCGTGCGAATTTAAATCTGTTGGAATGATATTTAACGCCATCTAGCGGCGAATAGCATTACTGTGTATCTCAAGTAGCTCTGGAATGTTCTAAGCAGTATAAACAGTGAGTCGATTTTACAGGAATGTTCTGGAACTCATAGACCGGGGTATAAATAGCTCGCAGAGGAACGCAGATGGCAGTCTTATTACGAGGCGAATACGCGATATAATCGAAGCTTTACAAGTGAATTTCAGTGCGATTTAAGTGTTAAGTGACAAGTGCTGTGTGCGAATAATTGTGTTAAATTTTTATTTGTGTTTAATTAATTAAAGTGTTAATTTTGGTTTAATTGGCGTTAATTATTTCTATCCCGAACCCCAGCTCGTAACAATATTATTAAATTATAGCTTTTATGATGCACAGAAAAGATGATGAGTAGAAAATCTTACAAAAAAAATTACAATCTTTATTGGTGAATAAAATTTATGAAAAATATATTTAACGCTTCTGCTTCAGTCTTTTGTTTTGTCATTGGTGATAAGTTGAAGCTGGAACATGATTTTGAGAACACCAGCTCTCAACAGAACATTTTTATTTAAAGAAAAGGAGAAATTATACTCATATATGGCGGTCTTCAGTACTATAAGCAAAAGACATATAAAAATTGGCTAAGTGCGAGTCGGACTCGCCCATGAAGGGTTCCGTAGTAACTATAATAATATAATATACTTAATATATTTATTTGAAAAAAAAAAAACAAAAAACCTTACAAATTTCTTAAAACTAGCTTATTTACAATTTTTACAACTACGCCAAATAACTTTGTTTTTCATAGTATTTGTATGAATTACAAAGTTATATTTGCGGTTTTAGAAAATATACTGTATCTCAAAAACTGCTGACTTGATCTCGTTCAAACCAATTTTGGTTGAAAGTTTACATTAAGATCTACATCATATGGTTTTTTTAGATTTTTCACTTCATTATTATAGAAGTTAGAGGGGAGGACACATTTTACCACTTTGGAAGCGTATATCTTTTAAACCATTAACTTTATGAAAAAGTCATTTTAGAAACCTTAATGTCATTTTTAAGGACCTGTCTATAGATACCACACACGTATAGGTTTCATGAAAATATTTTTTTTCAGTTTCAGTTCCATGTATGGGGAGCCCCCTTTATTTTATTTATTTATTTATTTCCAAGGCACGCCAACAACTTATTTACAAAATTATATACAGATAAACATACATTAATAGACCTGTGTAAACAAGTTACTTAAAGGCATGCACAACACTCACAGAGGACTGATTAATTGGTTATAAACATGTGATACATAATGTTTTTATAAATATTTCTTAAATTTTCTCTTAAAATCGGAAAGCGGTTTACAGAATACATCTACCTACCAAGTTTTACATGTATAGTCCTAATAGTTTCGGAATAACATGGCTGTGACATACGGACGGACGGACAGACAGACAGACGGACAGACATGTCGAAACTATAAGGGTTCCGTTTTTTGCCATTCGGCTACGGAACCCTAAAAATGGTAACCAGTTTTGGGTGTGCAGCGAGTCCAAAAATAAGAAAGGTGTGAAATGTCTTGGATCGGTCACTTTAAAGGTAACACTGTCTTATATTAATTAGAATGTTATCCTCTAAAGATAGGCTTTAGAGGATAACATTTCGTCGTGTTCTGTTTAAATTTTCCACCTGCTTTTGCACCTAATCGAAATCTATCTTATGATTCTTTTCAGTACGTACATATAAAACGTTACATACATAAACTTAAATGTATTTATTTTACTTTCTACTTCTTTATGTAGAATAACAATGTGTTGATTTTTTTATTGTTAATGGTAAGCGATGATGTGGTCGAAGATGAAGCATGCTTGCCTAGAAGTAAAAAGACTCATTGGCAACGATGCACTGGTCGAATCAAAGCTCCAGAGCCCTGAACATCGACGACGAGTTGCAAGTCTATCGGTTTTCTATCGGTTACATTTCGGGGAGTGTGCGATGGAATTACACAATCTAATTCCACCAAGCCCGTTCCATCATCGGACTACGAGACAAACGGCGAAGCGCCATCGTTACATGGTGGACATCCCACCCATACGCACCAAACGTTTTGGGAATACCTTCATTGTGCGTACGGCTAAGGAGTGGAATTCCCTGCCGGAGTCTGTGTTTCCCGATAGCTATAACCTAGTGGTCTTTAAGTCAAGAGTGAATAGGTTACTTTTAGGTAAGCGTGCTCCATCTTCGACCACATCATCACTTACCATCAGGTGAGATGGTGGTCAAACGCAAACCTATTCTAAATAAAAAAATAAATAAAAAAGTAACTTATTCACTCTTGACTTAATCATAGCTTGTTTCATATTAAAAAATATGGAGGTTGCAAAATACTTTAAGTAATGGTAGGTTGATTGTTACCCCAGACTAAGTAGGTAAAATCAAACAAACTACTGCCACTGAAAAGTTGCCACTTTTCAGTGGCAGTAGTTTGTTTGATTTGAAGTACCGAAATAATGATACTCTGTAGTGGCATTAGTTAGAAGTGTAATATAATGTTGTAAGTACGCGTTTATGATAAAATACTAATAATAACAAGCATAGACAAAATAATGCGAATGGCGCATACAGTGGCTATCTACGACAAAACTGAAGTATTGTTAGCTATAGAGAAGGCTAAAGAAGAAGCTACTACTTCAAGGGCCTTTTTATAAATTTTAGTTAAAGACTAATTCTTTAACTAAAATTTATAAAAAGCCCGTAGAACCGCTGTTCCGTAAAGGTCTCAATTAAGTTCCAAAAACATTGGCATCAAAAATAAAACTTACACACGCATTGTAGGTCTATGTTGCAGCTTGCCTCTATTGCCCCATGATCGCATTGCAGATTTCAAAATGCGAAGATCCGAGAATTTAACCAATCGACAAAAAAAATATTCGTAAACATGTAGATGAATGGTGAGTAACCCTAAGTAGATTGTTTACAGTGATATCACAAAATACTGATTCTTTACATTGAGTTATAATTTACTACGTACTAGAGAAGCTATCTCAAACAAAAGATAGTGCACGCACTTGATGACAGCGGGGCGTGCGTGGGGCAAGCGGGGGTTGTTATGGTCTCATAGATAACAATCAAAGCGCGCAGATGCGACATAATTTTATGATTCTGCCTTCGTGGTTACTTACTCAGAGAATAAATAAAAAGTATTTTACTGAAACAATATTTTAATTTCCTTTAAATAAAATAAGTTTAGTTAGTTTCTTGGCAATGCACGGAACATATGATGATGAGTAATCTGAAGGTAACCACATTTCTGCGCTGCGATTCTTCTGATTCTCTTGTTTCATGACACGGCCGAGGAAACCTTTAAATCCGAATAATAATAAAAAAATATTACGAAATTACTATCGTGATTAAATATTAATATTTTTTTGCTCATAATTATTAAAATTATACGTCGATAGTGTCAAGTCTGCGCATACAAATGCTTTACTCTTTGACATTCACGTAAACATGGCCGCCGCCACGGTGACGCGTTGCAATTGAAAAATTATAATTAAATTATGCGTGTTTTAAAGATAATAGTTGAACTTTCTGGTGAAAAGTCACACCTTGACTTTTACTTAGGTATGTTTCTGGAGTTGTTTGAACAGTATCTCAATGCACACGAAGGCATATTTTAATAAACAAAATTCACTCAAACGTGTCACGTTGCAGCAAGCGCTTGGCACAGACTAAGTGCGTTGGAGTGCGCGCGCTCTAACTAGAGATGGAAAAAGCGCGGGAAACGTTCAACATTTCGGTCGACTTTTTTGGCGTCTTTTTAAAAAAATTGCTATATCTTGTTTAAAGTGGTGTAGAAGGATCATATTAATTGATATTCATTAACAATACTATATTTGTCTATATATTTATGTAATTTATTTTAACTTTTGCTGTAATCTGGTAAGTCAAAAAAATCCATATCTGGTTGTTCTATGTTTGACCCCGAAGACCCTGGGGGCTCCGGCCCCCAGGTGTCTAGTGTGATTACAATCGACGGCTCTGGAATGGAGACGGAAGCGTCCATATTAGATACCGATGGTTCGGGATATAGATCAGTAAAATCTCATAAGCGCAAAAGAATAACAGCACGCAAACTTTGTAAGCAGTGTAAAAAGAGTAGATGTCACAAATCGGTTGAATTTGATACAGAAATACATTGCCTGTGTCAAAAAGCTACAGTGTCAAATATCACTCTAAACAAGACAGATTTCCAATATGTTTCACCAACTACCACATCAATGCCACAGACTAAGACTGCTTCTATTACACCATCTCCTACACTTACTCCTCCAGTTGGTAGAACACTATATCAGAACTCAGATGCTTCACCATACACTATTCATGTTCAGAAAATATCTAGTGAAAATGCTACATTACACCCAGTTTCATTTGGCCATTTTCTTAAAAAGAATTCCTTCGCTAACATTGTGAATGGTAGCTTAAAACGTATTGGACGGAACAAAATCTCACTATCTTTTTCAAAGTTTGAAGATGCTAATGCTTTCATAGAGAGTAGTGCTATAAAAAACAATAATTATAAAGCTTTCATTCCAACCTTTCATGTCACACGGATGGGTGTTGTGAGAGGTGTACCAGTAGATTGGACTGAAGATGACATTTTGCAAAATATATCTGTTCCAATAGGTTGTGGCAACATAATTAAAGTAAGAAGGATAAATAAAAAAAATATTGTTGATGGTAAACCAAATTTTATTCCTGTGGAAACTGTTGTTTTAACTTTTGATGGTCAGGTACTACCAAAACGTGTTTTTCTTTGCTATAATTCACTACCAGTAGACTTATACATTTTTCCAACAGTTCAGTGTTTTCAATGTTGTCGTTATGGTCACATTAAGAATCAGTGTAGGTCCACTCCAAGGTGTTTTAAATGTGGCAACAACCACTCAGGTGATGTATGTAATGTTGATGAGGATGAGGTAGTGTGCTGCTTATGTACTGGTTCACATTATGCAACAAATCGTAGGTGCCCTGAATTTGCACGTCAAAAAATGATCAAAGAGTCAATGGCCAAAAATTGCATTTCATATTCAGAGGCCCTTAAACTTCACGCTCCTGTTAGTAAGCCTTATGCTGATGTTTTATCTTCTACTGAAACTAAACAACTTAATATAAATGCCAACAGTGGTAATAAAAAATCTGCTAATTCATCTCAACCACAGTCATATAAGAAAACAGTATTTTTAAAACCTAGGTCTCCTCCTAAGTCTCCTAGGGGATTTGATCAAATATCACATGCTCTTCTCACTCAGGATTATAATATCCCATTACCTACTGTTGGTACTGGATATAACAATAGTTTGCTTGATAAATTTTCAACTAGGGAACTTATTATTGCACTTATTCAATCACTAAATCCCTCATGTCCTTTGTTACCTCCACCGTCCAACGCTGCCCCTGTAAATATGAATAATTCAAGTTATAACATAAATCCGCGAGTTGACAACTTTGTAAAAATTGTTTGAAACGCTTCAAAGCGCTTCATGTGTACTCGTAAAATAATATTTTATTCATCACTTAACCTTCCAATTAAAATATAAGTAATTTTTTAATTTATTAAAAAACTAGGGCCTAAATCGTGGCATTGTGGTCACGTGACTACGTATGACGTCATCGTTCAAAAAACACTTTCCTGGCATTTGGCACATGAATGTACTTTGGGTATTTTATGAAATTTTACTCTATTATGAACGTGCAAAATTATTATCAGTGCTGTGCAGTACCTTGTTGTGGGAATACTACTATAAAAACGCCAACGAAACTATTTATTCATGTCCCTTTAAAAAGAGATATTTGCAAGAAGTGGTAAGAACTTCTGTGTCAAATCCATCCAAGGGTTGTTTGTAAAAGATCGCTTTTAGCGATAAGACCGCCCATTGTATCACCCTTTTTAGTTGTTAAGTCCATATTTGTTTACTGTTATGGTGTACAATAAAGAATATATCTATTATCTATCTGCTTTTTTGAAAAGACAAAAAAAAGGAACTCATCGAACAACTATTACAGGACGATAAGACAAATGAACCAGAAGAGAGAGAGAGAGTTAGTTATGAAATTAAATGAAATATTTATTTGTAAATTGGTTATAAATAATACTTTTACACGTCATGTTTTTTGCGTGTTTAGTTTAGATAGATGAGGCCGGTATTTCCTAACTGACTACTCTGAGAAGAAACACCGAAACAAACTCCCTCTGAGTTTGTCGTCAACGTCTCTTTTAAAGTCCAGACAATTTGTGTTTGTATATGAGAAGCATGTAGGTTCATGTCTTTGGTATTCTTTTGAGGAAATAACCACGCAAATTTGAGTGCAAGCAGTTAGTTAGTTATTCTTTTCTTATTTTGTCTTAGGCACCAACCAAAGATAACCAGTCAGCTGTCAAAATATTGAACGATGACGTCTCGTTTTCTGATTGGTGTTTCTAATCACGTGACTCACAGATAAAAAGTCTCATTTTTCTCAAGGGAAAATAAAATAAATAATTAATAATCTTTTCTTCATTTGTGCTATTTTGTGCTTCATATCAATAGATTTACATAATTAAATAGTTATTTTAAATTTTTAAACATACTGTCAACTCGCGGATTCTAATTATGGACCAAATGTCCATGATTCTCCAGTGGAATTGTCGCAGCATTAACAGTAATAAAAGTGATCTACTGTACTTAGTAAATAAGTACAAACCTTTTATTATTTCTTTACAAGAGACTTGGCTTAAACCAGGTCAAATATTTCGTGTCCCTGGCTATTTAAGTGTCAGGGAGGACAGAACTGATGGTGTCGGCGGAGGCGTTGCACTATTAGTTAGTAATTCTGTAAATTTTTGTCATATACCTATTCCCAATCATAATGTAGATATTTCTATAATTGCAATTTCATTGAATAACATTTGTTTTGTGTCAGTTTACATTCCCCATCCAAGTACTTTGTTATATGAAGAACTGAATGTTATTTTTACTCATTTGCCAAAACCCATGATAATCATGGGAGATTTTAATGCACAACATCAGGCTTGGGGCAGCTCCAATTCCAATTGTTATGGTGTCAAACTGTTAGACATCTTTGACTTTCACAATTTTTGTGTTTTAAACACAGGCAAAGCAACTCGACGCACGCAGCCCCACGAAGCAATCAGTGCACCTGATCTAACTATTTGTTCCTCCAACTTGGGGTCATCTTTAAGCTGGAACACCCTTTCATCAACTTATGGGAGTGACCACTTTCCTTTAATTATTTCTTTTCCTTCTGCTGTAGGTAAAGCTCCTACAAAACGGCCTCCTAGAATGAAGTATAAATTGGACAATGTTGATTGGAGTTTATTTAAAGAAGAAGTTGAAAAAACCATTTCTTCTCTCCCTGAAATTAATAATAGTAACCATGACCTCTGTGCTGACTCGTTAGCTTCAGTTTTAGCCCAAGTTGCTGACAAAATATTCCCTGTCAAAAAATGCAACTCTATGTATTACGTTCCATCCCCACCATGGTGGGATAACGACTGTACAGTAGCGGTTAAAGAAAGAAAACAAGCAGAATTAACATACAAACAAAATTCTAGTACCGAAAATTTTGATTTTTTATGTGATAAAACTAAATCAACTAGTAAACTTTTTAAACAAAAAAAATGGGAAGGGTGGAAATCTTTTTGTTTCTCCATATCGCCTGATGTGGCTCCGTCTATTGTCTGGAAAAATATTCGTAGATTCCGTTCAGCTTATAAAGAACCTAAATCTTTCTATTTAAATGAAAATATTGCTGATGAGTTTTTAGATATATTAGCTCCCCCATATGTTCCCCTAGAAAAAATTTGCTTAGATATCCCTCCTTCTCCAGCAGAATTTTCTGGCCTTAACTCTCCTTTTACTCTTTCTGAACTCAAAGGTGTTCTAACTTACGTCAAGGACTCTACACCTGGCAATGATGGAATTCCCTATTCATTTTTTGTTCACCTAAGTGATTCCAGCTTGTCGTATTTCTTAAACATTATTAATTCGGTTATGATATCAGGATCCGTACCAATTAATTGGAAGACACAAGAAATAATTCCCATTTTAAAACCAAATAAATCACCGTCAGAAGCTAATTCATACCGACCAATAGCTTTATCATCTGTTCTTTGTAAAATCACTGAACACCTTGTTAAAAACCGTTTGGAATGGTTTGTAGAAAGTAAAGGTCTACTGGCAAAAACTCAATACGGGTTTAGAAAAGGTCATAGTGCGTTGGATAGTTTGGCTTTATTTACTACTGACATTAGATTAGCTTTCTCTTGTAATCAATCGATTCTTGGAGCTTTCTTAGATATTAAGGCAACGTATGATAGTGTTGATCACACTATCCTTAAAAAGAAACTTATTAACCTGGGAATTCCTTTTATTTTGACTAACTTCATTATGAATCTTTTATCAGAGAGACATCTTAAAATTAATATCGGGGAAGATGTAAAGTCAAGGTTGGTTTGGAGAGGTCTGCCACAAGGATCTGTGACATTTGATTATTTAGACATTTCTGTTAGTAACAAAGTCAATGTTTTACAATATGCTGACGATTTGGTATTGTATGTACTTGGACAATCGATAAATGACATGAGTACTATTCTTACAGAATCTCTAAATCTTCTAAAAACGTGGTTAGATGATAATGCCTTAACATTGTCAATAGCTAAAAGTCGCATTGTCTTATTTTCAAGAATGCGCTTACCGCCTCCTGTAACAGTTTATTACGACAGTCAAATAATTCCAGTAAGTCATGAATTTAATTTCTTAGGAATAACACTAGATTCCAAATTAACAGGCCTTGCTCACTGCTACTCCATTGTAGCTAAATGTGAACAACGTCTTAATATTATGCGATGTTTAACCGGTGTGTGGTGGGGTGCTCACCCTTTTTCTTTAAAACTTTTATACAATGCCCTCGTCAGAAGTATTTTAGATTATGGTACTTATTTTCTAGAGCCTTGTAGCTCTTTAGGGTTAAGTAAACTTGACGGCGTACAAAGTAAAGCTCTCAGAATCGTTTCTGGAGCCATGAAATCAAGCCCAGTCAATGCATTACAGTTAGAATGCGGTGAAGCGCCGCTTAGATTAAGACGTCAATATTTATGTGATAAATTCCTTTTCCACGCTTTACAATTCATTGATCATCCCATCTACCAAAAATTAATCGCCCTAACTGAAAAAGTTCATACATCGTCATATTGGAAACATAAAAATCCTCCTTGCCTTGTTGTAAGTTTTCAAAAATTTAAATCTCTTCAAGCGCCTACACATAGATCGCAGTATCTACCCATGTTCTCCATTGATTTTGAAGCTATTATACTTTCTCCACAAATACATTTTGATTTTAATATTGTAAAAGGTGACACTAACGCCAATACGAATTTAAACCTCATTCTCGACAATGATTGGTCCGACTGGCACACTATATATTGTGATGCTTCGAAATACAGTAACGATGGTTCTGTAGGAGTTGGTGTATTCCACCATCAATACAAAATCTCCCAGGAAATTAAATTTCCCCCTGAATCCTCTGTTTTTACTGGTGAATGTTTCGGACTGTTCAAATGCTTGGAATACATTTTGCTTGGAAAACTTAATAAAACACTGATATTATGTGATTCTAAAAGCTCTTTACAAGCTCTTAACAGAATTCCTTTTAAAACACCTAACAACTATCCTGTAATAATGGAGTGTAGGAGACTCTTACTACAGTGCGCTATAAAAAATCTTGATGTAGTTTTTGCGTGGATACCTGGCCATCAAAATATCTACGGTAACGAAAAGGCTGATTGCTTGGCAAATGATGCTGTCAATAATGGTGACATGTTCCCCTATAAAAATTTTATTCATGACCTCATTTGTATCCCCTAAACATGATTTGACTACTTCTTGGGAAAAATGTTGGCAGATAAGCAGTTTGACCAAAGGAACTCATTATAAAAAGATCCAACCTACAGTCCCTGCAAAACTTAGGTTTAGTGATTTAAAATTTGGTAAACTTCTAACATCTAGTTTAATTCGTATGAGATTAGGCCATGTCTGTATCCCTTTTCATCTTGCCCGACTAGGAATCGTTGATAATGATAGCTGTGACTGTGGCAATGATGTGGGTGATCTGAATCATTTATTTTTTGCTTGTTCTCTTCGTGATAACTCCTCTTTTATAAACTCCCTTATTTCACTTCGCATCCCTCTCCCTACCTCCATATCCTGTCTTTTATTTTACCGAACGTATGATGTTTATCTATGTATATCTAATTTTATACAATTTCATAATATCAAATTATAATATATTTTATTGAAATATATAAAATATTTATCTAAACGGTTTTTCTACCTGCCTAAATTCCGATCCTTTTTAATTCCTAATAACGTTTCCCAACCTTTGTAACACTGTAGTGGCGAATGCGCAAACCGCGCCATGCCAAAAATAAGAAAAAAAAAAAAAAAAAACTAGAGATGGGTAGTGGGTTATAACCCATTCTACCCGATTGGGTTAAAACTGGGTGGTTTGGGTTATAACCCGGTTTTAACCCATTATCACCCGTTTTGATGGGTGAAAATGAGAATCGACTTTTTGTTTTACTTTGATAAGTTGTATTCGTTGCTAGGCTGTAAAATGTAAGTCTGAATCCAAAATCACTTACATTTATTTGTAAAACAACATTATTCATTATCACCCGAAGCGATTAATGACGGACGTAGATGGGTGAGGGGAAGCGCGAGATGGACTGTAGCCCTGCATATTTTTGGCGGTTAATCAGGCATGCAATCCTCAGCATTGTCACTTAAATCTTCTACGTGTTTGTTCAATAAAATCCAATTGTAAGAAAGTAGATAAGTATGTTAGTTTTTTTGCCTTTTTAGTTATGAGCCTATTTTTTTTGGGTCTAGTAGCCAAATGGCAAAGAACGGAACCCTTATAGATTCATCATGTTTGTGTGTCTGTCCGTCCGTATGTCATAGCAATTTTATACCGAAACTACTAGGTAAATGTGAAACTTGGTAGGTAGATGTTTTCTGTTAACCGCTTTCCGATGTTTATACAAAAATAAAAATATTAAGGGGGCTACCCACACATGGCCCTGAAACTATAAAAAATCATCAAGTTCAATTCAAGAGTCTAAATAAGTAAGCAGCAAAATGAATAGGTTTAACTTTAAGGCAAATTTAAATTCTCTCATCAACTTTCATTAAAATTTCGTCTTTTTTTTATTTCATTAGGTACGTCCGGTAAACTGAAAAGTAGTATTTTATATTTGTCATTATCAACAATACCTTGTGGATATCGTTTATCATTTCCTTCTCACTCAAATATTGTATTTTTTTTTATTTATAACTAGCTTTTGCCCGCGACTTCGTCCGCGTGGAATAGTTACTTTGGGCTAACGTTAAATTTAACCCCGATTTTGAAGCTTTCTTCATTGGCGCTCCGTTCCTATTGGCCTTAGCGTAATGATATATAGCCTATAGCCTTTCTCTATTAATTGACTATTTAATTAAAAAATATTTTTTCAATTCGAACCAGTAGGTTCAATTCAAACAAACAAACAAACTCTTCAGCCTTATATTATTAGTATAGATAGCTGTTGTCCGCGACTTCGTCCACGTTTCAGTCGTTTTACGTAAAAAATAGTAGCCTATGTCCTTCCTCACGGTTCAGTGATTTTGATGTAACAGACAGATTAACTTTCGTTATTTAGTAGGGAAATATAATATGTCAATATATAATACTGTTGAAAAATATCGCAATACCAAACCGCACAATATTATTGTTAATAGCTGTGCCCGCGACTCCGTCAGCGTGTAACTCCTTGTGTGTTATTAAGTTAATGTATTGGTAATATTGTTTAGATCACGTTCACCTAGTACATAGTAGTTCATTCAGTACCTATAGAACGAAAATACTTCAGCGCAAAGCTTCCGGATAAACTATGTTGAAAGTTGACCCGTCCGGTACGTGAACATAAAGATTTCTAGAACTGCTAACCCGGGAAAGAGCGACGTACAACTGACCATGCGAGAAACAACTGACACCGAGATCTACTCCAGCAACACGAAAAGTCTGCCCTTGAGCCTTATTAATTGTCATTGGATAACACACCGATACTGGGAATTGCGTTCTTTTAAATTGGAATGGAAAATTATTTGGTATTATGGGAATTCTGGGAATAAAGACGGTTACTCCTGCACCGCAACCTGTTAAAATTTGAGCCTCGATTATATTTTGTTGCAACTGGGTTACTTTTAGCCGAGTTCCATTGCAAAGTTGTGGTGGTTTTAAATTTCGGAGCAGAATAATAATCAGAAAGCTTCGAATTGCTAAGCTATCGGGAGTTACACGTGTTATTGTGAGTCAACCATAAAAGATAGATATATGCTGTCGTGGGATATTTTTTATATAATTTTAAGGAGAACATTTCCGTCATAAATGATTTCTGTGTAGCTTTAACCATTAAGATTGCACTCGCGACGGAACTTTAAAAAATGGAGTAACTTCTCCCGTTTTCCCAACATTTCCCTTCACTGCTCTGCTCCTATTAATTGTAGCGTGATGAAAAGTATACTATAACCAGCTCAGGAGTATGAAAAATAATTGTACCAAGTTTCGTTAAAATCTGTCGAGTAGTTTTTGTTTCTATAACGGTTATACAGACAGACAGACAGACAGACAGACAGACAGACAGACAGACAGACAGACAAAAATTTTACTGATTGCATTTTTGGCATCAGTATCGATCCCTAATCACCCCCTGATAGTTATTTTGTAAATATATTTCATGTACAGAATTGACCTCTCTACAGATTTATTATAAGTATAGATAAGCTTGCCTTTAACCACCATCTCACCTGATGGAAAGTGATGATGTGGTCGAAGATGGAGCACGCTTACCTGGAAGTAACCTATTCACTCTTGACTTTAAGACTCCTAGGTTATATCTATGGGTAAACATAGAGTCCGGCAGGAAATTTCACTCCTTAGCGTACGCACAATGAAAATATTCCCAAAACGTTTTAGTGCGTATGTGTGGCTTATGTGTGGGATGTCCACCATGTAACGAAGGCGCATCGCCGTTTGTCTTGTAGTCCGATAATGGAACGGGCTTGGCGGAATTAGATAGTGTAATTCCATCGCACACTCTCCGCAATATAACCGATAGACTACCGACTCGTCGTACATATTCAAGGCTCTGCAGCTTTGACTCGACCTCATTTCTCAATAGACTCAAGTGGGTCCAGTTGGTACTTGGCAGATCCATCCCAAATATGAGAGCAGTACTCCATACACGATCGAACCTGGGCTTGATACTGATTGAGCAGCTGTTCTGGTATGAAATACCGCCGCAAGGGACAACTAGCATCAAAAAAGTTGGGAATCCTAGCAAAGGAATTCCCAACTCTTTTATGCTAGTTGAGCCTTAGCCTTGATAAATGGGCCAAAATTGAGGGTGGAAGTTAGTGTTACCCCACAAAGCTCAATACGATCGGTTTTCGGCACTTATTCGAATTGTCTCCTTTTTGCGGAAAAGAGACACGACTGGGTCTTAGCTGCAATAAACTTGACCAAGTTAGCATCGCCCCATACGGGGACAGCCTTCAAGGCCTAAAAGATCACGCGCCGAGTTCCGAGTTCGCGCGAGAGACTGGATCTGTGACTTACCAACACGCGCGTTGGACACATATCTCTCAGGAACAGCGCTGTCGTCTGCATACCCAAAGGTATTGGGCATAAGCAGATCATTAAGTGCAGCAAGAATAAAGTTGCGTTGAGAGAAATGACCCCCGAGGGACCCCGGCATTAATTGCCAATTGGCCAGACGAGCAGCCTTCAATTACCACTCAAATGGACCGATCACTTAGGAGGTCTTCAATCCAAACGCAAAATTAAGTGGGTAAGCCGAGAGAAGAAAGCTTAGCATAAGGCTATCATGCCACACACTGTCAAAGGCCTTAGAGATGTCAAGGGAAACCGTAAGCGTGCACAATTTTCCAAAAGTTTTCATCCAATAACGCCGATCTTTCTACTGCAGGTAGAAAAATAGCTACTTGATGTACAGCTAAGGAGTGCAAGACAATTTTTATGTTTTCGATAGGTCATTACTTCAATGTACCTCTGCTGGTCTACGCAACGCACGCGAGTAGAGCTCCCAGTAGGCAAGATTTTTTGCGATGTCTTTAGCAACTTTCAGTCATTTTACATAAAACCATAATAAATTACACCTAAACCTTCCTCAGGAATCACACTATCTATTAGTAAAAACCGTACCAAAATCCGTCCGGTAGGTTTTGAGCGTATCGCGTTCATACAGACAGACGCGACAGGGGGACTTCTTTTTATAATGTGTAAGGGAGTAAAGATATATAATTACTCGTGTGTCGATTTTCTGACGTTCCAATATGTTGAATAGACTAGTTCTGGTTTTGCTATTATTATAATTATTTATAATGCCTTCATTTCTACAAGTTGACCAACTTTCTAACTTAATGTTAGAAAAATGTTTGCAGCCATCCCTCGACCCAGTTGTAACGCCTGCTTACTTTAAAATAAAAATGTTGAAATAATTTGTTATCACCCGATGGAATGGGTTATTATTGGGTTGAAATGGGTTATTATTGGGTTTTAACCCACTTGTGGGTTTTAACCCGGGTGAAAACCCATCTCTAGTCATATCCAGTACCAACAGTGGGTAATGGGATATTATAATCCTGAGTGAGAAGAGCATGTGCTATTTGATCAAATCCCCTAGGAGACTTAGGAGGAGACCTAGGTTTTAAAAATACTGTTTTCTTATATGACTGTGGCTGAGATGAATTAGCAGAATTTTTATTACCACTGTTGGCATTTATATTATGTTGTTTAGTTTCAGTAGAAGATAAAACATCAGCATAAGGCTTACTAACAGGAGCGTGAAGTTTAAGGGCCTCTGAATATGAAATGCAATTTTTGGCCATTGACTGTTTGATCATTTTTTGACATGCAAATTCAGGGCACCTACAATTTGTTGCATAATGTGAACCAGTACATAAGCAGCACACTACCTCATCCTCATCAACATTACATACATCACCTGAGTGGTTGTTGCCACATTTAAAACACCTTGGAGTGGACCTACACTGATTCTTAATGTGACCATAATGACAACATTGAAAACACTGAACTGTTGGAAAAATGTACAAGTCTACTGGTAGTGAATTATAGCAAAGAAAAACGCGTTTTGGTAGTACCTGGCCATCAAAAGTTAAAACAACAGTTTCCACAGGAATAAAATTTGGTTTACCATCAACAATATTTTTTTTTATTTATCCTTCTTACTTTAATTATGTTGCCACAACCTATTGGAACAGATATATTTTGCAAAATGGCGTCTTCAGTCCAATCTACTGGTACACCTCTCACAACACCCATCCGTGTGACATGAAAGGTTGGAATGAAAGCTTTATAATTATTATTTTTTATAGCACTACTCTCTATGAAAGCATTAGCATCTTCAAACTTTGAAAAAGATAGTGAGATTTTGTTCCGTCCAATATGTTTTAAGCTACCATTCACAATGTTAGCAAAGGAATTCTTTTTAAAAAAAATGGCCAAATGAAACTGGGTGTAATATGTAGCATTTTCACTAGACATTTTCTGAACATGAATAGTGTATGGTGAAGCATCTGAGTTCTGATATAGTGTTCTACCAACTGGAGGAGTAAGTGTAGGAGATGGTGTAATAGGAGCAGTCTTAGTCTGTGGCATTGATGTGGTAGTTGGTGAAACATATTGTTGTTGCGCTTGCAAAAGACGCTATGTGGTAAATAGTCTTTTTCGTTCTTTTATGCAGTTTAAATCGTTATTTTAATACACACATGCTGTATAAAACAGCCATCTAATAACCAAAATATTTAGAGAGTTACCTTTCAATATTGTGTTTATCAGATAGCTGTTTTTACAACATGTGTGTACTAAAATAACGATTAAAACTTCATAAAAGAACGAAAATTGACTATTCACCACATAGCGCCTTTTGCAAGCGCAACGACGATATTGAAAATCTGTCTTGTTTGGAGTGATATTTGAAACTGTAGCTTTTTGACACAGGCAATGTATTTCTGTATCAAATTCAACCGATTTGTGACATCTACTCTTTTTACACTGCTTACAAAGTTTGCGTGCTGTTATTCTTTTGCGCTTATGAGATTTTACTGATCTATATCCCGAACCATCGGTATCTAATATGGACGCCTCCGTCTCCATTCCAAAGCCGTCGATAGTAATCACACTAGACACCTGGGGGCCGGAGCCCCCACGGTCTTCAGGGTCAAACATAGAAAAAGCAGATATGGATTTTTTTGACTTACCAGATTACAGCAAAAGTTAAAATAAATTACATAAATATATAGACAAATATAGTATTGTGAATGAATATCAATTAATATGATCCTTCTACACCACTTTAAACAAGATATAGCAATTTTATAATTTAATTTTATAATATATTTTAATTTTATAATAGATATAGCAACAAAAAGACGCCAAAAAAAGTCGACCAAAATGTTAAACGTTTCCCGCGCTTTTCTAGGTATCAACCAACAATGTTATGATTGTTATGAATGTGTAAAACTTACTAGCTTCATCAATTTCACCAAATTCTTCTATCATTTTGGTTAATGCGGCATTCGCTTCTACTTGGAATTCCTCTAAAGACTTAATTAAATGCTGCTTCTCGATTGTTTTAGTCACTGTCTCAATTAATATGTCGTTTTGAGTAACAGTAAGTTTAATTTCAGGTACCATTTTAAAAATAAGTATATACCAAATAATACGATTTTCACTCTTTGTTTTTATAATTGATTAGTGATGTGTCAACGCGATATAACTCACTTAACAAACTAAACTTAACGTATCTCGATTTAAATTATCTATGACTCGATTTGAATACTATTAGCAAAAGTAAGTTCTCATAGACCGGCGTCGTAAATTTAGACTGATATTATTTTGTGAATACTGATAGTTTCATTGTAATTATTTAATATTAAATATTTCAAAGAATTAATATAAAAATACATAAATACACTATACTTACAATACATTTATTTTATATTGAATTGAAAACTTCTATAGGAGCACTATACGATTTATGATAGGGGAAAATCTTATGGACTCGCGTCAGCTACATGCATTGACATTTATATTACTGCGTAAGGGTGCGTTTCCACCAGGGATGTGCCATGGAAATGTGTCGTGCGAGGATGGCTAGCTGTGCTGTGAAAATGTGTGGTCGTTTCCACCAAAGCTGTGCGATGAATATGTGCCTACGAGGATGTGTAGCGGAGCTGTGAAAATGCGCATTAACGCTGAGCCGTTTTCACCAGAGCTGTGCTGACCGAGGTGAGGTAAATGAAGCGATTCTATTGGTTCTTTACAAACACACCCCTCGCTACGCATCCTCGCACATCTTTGGTGGAAACGCAGCCTTAGTACTGGGTGGACCGCATGTTACAATGACGCCTCGAACTTGGTGCCAAAATGGTCTTCCCTTTATCGAAGTAAACTAGAATGCGATCGGCTATCTTCTGGAGCGATCGTAAATTTTTCGAGCACAAATGCCAAGTTGTGCCGTGAAGGGTTGCATGAACTACGACAAAAAGCATAATAAAAAAAAATATAACTCATATCACGGGTAAGTTAAAAATATGTCATGAAATCTACTTCTAACATTATTTAAAACAATTTTCTTTCTTATTTGTCTCAACCTTTGGCCAAGACGACGCGAAACCGCATAAAAGTGCGTCATAACTTTGCAGCGGCGTGCGTTGTAGCCGATGAAAAGAAAAGATATAATAATATTACTATAACATTAAATTATGTACAAAATTATTTTTTATTGTTTGTTAAAAGCAAATTAAAATGTATTTTTATGTACAAAAAATATAAATTACAAAAAATAAAAGGTATTTTTTTATTTCTGTGTACTTCGAAAAATACCATATTCCGCTCTTACAAGGTTACGTATAGGAGCAGACCACGCCGATTGACATCGTAGGTCATACTAATTCTAATAGATGGCATTAGTATTTTTGTACGGCGACCTTGTCCGTCAAATGCTCGGACGTACGTATATTTACTACTAGTACTCACGCGGGGCTTCGCTCCCGTGGATTCTATCACGGTAACAACATAATTCTCCTTTTTTGCAGTCGCGTAAAAAGTCTATAACCTTCCTCAAGCTTCAAGCTACTTCCATACCAAATTGCATCCAAATCCACCCAATACTTTCGAAGATTAGCGCGTTCAAGCAAACAAACAAACAAACTTTTCCACTTTATAATATTAGTATAGATTTAAATCAATGGCTACATGTGAATGTTTAAGGTAGAAAATATTAAGTTCATTAAAAATTATGTAACCTACATAATTATGAATGCTATATTAAAATAATATATGTATTAGTGGTTAATTTTATTAACTTCTAGTTTGTGTACTGGGCTTAGAAAGCCAATACATGTTATAATTAATAAAAAAACAATATAAATCTATACCTTTATATTATATTATTCCTTACTAATATTATTAGTATAAATGCGAAAGTTTGTGATGGATGGATGTATAAATGATTGGATATTTATTGCTCTTTCATGCAATTACTGAATAGATCTGAATGAAATTTGGTAAGTAGATAGTTGATATCCTGGAATAACACATAAGCTACTTTTTATCCCGTAATAGATAGATGGATAGATAGAATATACTTTAGTGTACACCAAAATTTAAATAATCCTATTCAATAATATTGCTATTTACGAGAGAAAAGCCTACCACGTGAAGATGCGGGCAAAAGCTAGTATATATTTATTGCTCGAATGCCGATGGATGTGAAAATCAGATATACAGTACAATCGAAATACAGTTTAAAATTTTTAGTTCTGTCGGCGTCTTCACGCCTGCGTCCATTTCTTTAAATAAATAATAACTACTTTAACTTAATAAAACTATCCCAATACTTTCACGGCTTATAGTGGGCTGGCAGGGTAACCGGCCCCCTATCCATAAAAATTATTACACCCTACCGATTTAGTTGAAAAATGGAATAAAAATAGTAAAAGACATACTTAGAGTCAAATATAGCCAATTTTTTTTTCAAAATTTAAACTCTAAAGGAAAGTTTGTATTGTTGTCATGTTGATTAACACAGGTGAAACTGCGAGGCACAGCTAGTATTGCTAAAAACGGAGTCATTTAATTGGTAAATACTAAATACAAAACAAATCATTCATTCAGTTTTAATTCCTTGCCGGAGTCTATGTTTCCTGTTATAAAGTAGGGTATTTAAGTCAAAATTTAACAGTTTACTTCTAGGTAAGCGTGGTTAATATTCGATCACATCATTGCTTACCATCAGGTAAGATGGTGGTCAAAGTGTCAAACATGAGTACAAAATCATATCAATGCAAGTGATTTCAACTTGAATTAAATCACTCAAGTCGTGTTTATTACGAGTTGGTACATCTCTAATTTGACACAACACGTACCGATACATTTGACAGTAGACCTATTGTTGCCATATGTAAATCGCTTTTACAGCTTGACAAAAAAGTCGTGAAAATAATGGTGGCGCTACTATAGTCTGGCCAAGGAACTTGTACCTAAACTGGAATGCGGACGCGAAGCTCAAATCCGTTCCGAAGAGTATACCCTCGAAGGACCTAGCTATCTCTTTCTAGTAGTGTGGATATCAATTCGCGATAAACGTAAGGACAATTAAATTTGATGCAATATTTGCAGGTTTTTTTAGACACTTATTATTAACCTTACAAATGATGTATTTCTGTTACCGCTATAACAAAAAATACTAAAAATTAATTAAAATAAATATTTAAGGGAGACTCCCATACAACAGTTGTGATTTTTTTGGTGCTTTTTATAGGTAATGGTTCCGTACCATTCATTACCTACCTATAAAAATACCCTTCATGTGCGAGTCCGACTCGTACTTGGCCAGTTTTTTTCTTAACAACGTATTAAATAGAAAGAAAGAAATAAATTCAATTATAAATACAAAGGTCTGTATCGGTCTGTTACGCTTTCACGGTTAAATCACAGAGCCGCTTTCGAAAAAATTTGGCATGGAGATAGTTTAAAACCCTGGGAACTATATAGGGTTCTTTCTATCTCAGATTTTTGAACAATTCTACGTGGGCGAAAAGCTAGTTCTCAATATATATATCTGAGGAACTTATATTGAGCGCGCTAATTTCTATAATAAACCCTTCCTTATGCGGGCTAAATGCAAAATTGGTTTTGCAAACTTTATTGCGTTGAATTATAAACTTTCAAAGTGGTTAAGACCCGTGATACAAATACAATTATTGCAGATACAGAATTAATAACAGAATCACCAGCTGGCAATTCTTCGAAGGCTTGGCCTTGATAGGCAGTGGTATAGACGTCCAAACAAACGTACATTAATTGGTAATCTATGTTTATTCGACACTTGTACGGTTAGAGCCAGTAGACTAAAATAAAATGATGCAATGTTTATATATAATTAAAACTACTAAAACCCTTCATGAAAGACGATGATTATAAATAGAAAGAATAACAGAAGAGATATAATTTATTTCGGTATATATTTATTTAGGTTAACCTACAATTGTTTACACTATACATTTGTATGAAACAGTCATATTACATTTATAAGTGTAAAAATTAATTACAGGCTAACACCACATGTGCTATTTAAGGTTAGAAATCAATATTATTAACATACATAATTCTAAACATAAAGGAGGCAGATCGAATGATAATTATAAGGTTATTATTATTAGGTTGGTTCTATATTTTCTAGTTCCTCATATGTTGCAGCTGCAGGTTTGTTACAAGATTGGCTTGACACACAACCCTAAAAATGTATTACACTATTATTAGTTAAAAGTATGGAAATAATCTTTAAATTATGAATTACTAACTTCTGCCCGCAACTTCGTCCGCGTAGAAGTCGAAAATATTCCACGGGATCCCGTCCCGACTTGCTTGACAAAGATTATATTAGCTCGGCTAATATGCATGATATAAAGATAATTTATAGCCTATAGCACTCAGGGATAATGCAGCTACATGTAAGCGAAAGAATTTTCAAAATCGGTTCGGTAGTTTCAGAGATTACCCCATACATACAAACTTAAAAATTTTACCTCTTTATAATATTAGTATAGACTAGCTTTTGCCCGCGACTTCGTCCGCGTGGAATAGTTACTTTGGGCTAACGTTAACTTTAACCCCGATTCTGAAGCATTCTTCATTGGCGCTCCGCTCCTATTGGCCTTAGCGTAATGATACAATATAGCTGTGCCCGCGACTCCGTCAGCGTAAGTTAATGTATTGGTAATATTGTTTAGATCACGTTCACATGAGGCTTAAGTACCTAGAGAACGCTTCGACCGCGAGACGCGTCGAGCGCGGCGACCGATTCTCAAAAATAATCCTTATAGCATGATTCAGTATTCACGCGCGATGGCTTATTATTATAAGCGTATTTCATGTATAACTTTGGTGTTTCTATACCGATTTATATGATTCTTTTTACGGTTTCGTAGCCGAATGGCAAAAAACGGAATCTTTATAGTTTCGACATGTCTGTCCGTCTGTCTGCCTGTCTGTCTGTCCGTCCGTCCGTCTGTCACAGCAATTTTATTCCGAAACTATTAGGACTATACATGTGAAACTTGATAGGTAGATGTATTCTGTGAACCGCTTTCCGATTTTGAGAAAAAATTTATAAAATATTTAAAATAAAGGGGGGCTCCCCATACATGGAACTAAACCTGAAAATATATTTTTTCATGAAATCGATGCATGTGTGGAATCTATAGACAGTTCTTTAAAAACGACATCGGGGTTTCTAAAACCACTTCCATAAAGTAAATCGTTTAAAAGATATAAGCTTCCAAAGTGGTAAAATGTGTGTGTGGCGGACACAACCTCTAACTTCTATAATAATGGAGTGAAAAATCTAAAAAAAATATATGTCTGTAGATCTTAATATAAACTTTCAAACAAAATTAGTTTGAACGAAATCAGTTCAGCAGTTTTTGAGATACAGCATATTTTCTAAAACCGCAAATATAACTTTGTAATTCATACAAACACTATGAAAAACAAATTTATTCGGCGCAGTTGTAAAAAATATAAAAAAGCCAGTTTTAAGAAATTTGTAAGGTTTTTTTTTTTCAAAACAAATTTATTTGGCGCAGTTGTAAAAAATGTAAATAAGCTAGTTTTAAGAAATTTGTAAGGTTTTTTTTTCGTCAAATAAATTTGCATATTATATTATAGTTACTACGGAACCCTTCGTGGGCGAGTCTGACTCGCACTTGGCCAATTTTTTTATGGAATAGTTAATAATGTTAACTTTTTCAATTAGGGGTGACTGAGAGTGTTATAATCGTAAGAGTAGACAAATATTATAATCAGAAAGCTTCGAACTGCTAAGCTATCGGGAGTTACACGTGTTATTGTGAGTCAACCATAAAAGTTAGACATATGCTGTCGTGGGATATTTTTTATATAATTTTAAGGAGAACATTTCCGTCATGAAATGATTTGTGTAGCTTTAACCATTAAGGTTGCACACGCGACGGAAGCTTAAAAAATGGAGTAACTTCTTCCGTTTTCCCAACATTTCCCTTCACTGCTCTGCTCCTATTGATTGTAGCGTGATGAAAAGTATACTATAACCCGCTCAGGAGTATGAAAAATAATTGTACCAAGTTTCGTTAAAATCCGTCGAGTAGTTTTTGTTTCTATAACGGTTATAACGGTATAACGGCAGACAGACAGACAGACAGACAGACAGACAGACAAAAATTTAACTGATTGCATTTTTGGCATGAGTATCGATCCTTAATCACCCCCTGATAGTTATTTTGGAAATATATTTCATGTACAGAATTGACCTCTCTACAGATTTATTATAAGTATAGATTATTACTTGTCGACATTAACTAACTGCAGTGGATAAAAGTTAAGTAATTAAGTTATAAGTAATTATTAATATAATAAACTACACTTGTAAGCAAGTTTGCGTAGCTGAGTTTTTGGCCAAAATGATATAAAATATTTTTGCCATCAATTTGCTAAGCAAAAGTAAATAAAACAACTAAAATGTCGACTTTTATGCTCATTAATTTGACTCCTTTCATAACTTTCACTTACCAGATCTTTGAATGTGCCCAGTACAGGTTGTATATTCTTATTGGGTTTTAATATTATAGTACTTGAAACATTTATTTGTTTCGCTGACAGGAATCTAAAATAATAATAGATTGATGAGAACAAAATTGTAGTATTTATGGTTAAGATATATTCAAAATGAAAATTCATCTTGCTATGCTCATATTCTACATTTTTCGAAACGGTGATCTTCATGTCATTTGTAAAGATTGATAACTTACTTTAGGGAAAATGGACGGAATTGCATCATTTGATCTTGTTTCGAAATGCAATATTACTTCGGGCTTGAAATGGCGGCTACAAATTTTGGAACCGTTTCTGACCCTTTTCTGTGTAGAACACTGAGCCACCGGACTCGAAGATCATAATTTTTAGGAAAGCTTAAAATAACAAAAAATAATATATAATGAGAAGAAAGAAAAATAATAAATAAGAAGAATAAAGAGAAGAACATCCACTTTTACATTGAAAACATAGTCACCCTAAATGCAATTTGTAAACAAAGTCACAAAACTTACTTAAAAAAGGAAATTCCAGACCCGGGGTACCCTTTTCACTCTTGCAATTAACCACAAAACACGTTCTTACCATGGTTACAATAACTTGCACTTTAATATTACGAAAACTCACAAAATTAAATATAATTCAAATTTACAAACATACAGATGTCAAGTAAACGTCAGTCGGCAACGTAGTAATTGCCAGGTATAGTATAATATATCACTACTAATTCTTGCAAATTCCATTTTTTTTTTTTTGGTTTAAACATCTTGTGTTTGCATGGTAAAATAACTTTAATTTTCATTAATATGCATACAGTAATAATGGCAATTCATTTTAAAGATAGAATTCCAAAGAAGTTTAAAACTAGGTGTTATTACTACAACAGACAGGTCGAAAAAATTACCATTGAAATAAATATTTTTAATCTGACACACAGAAGAAAGGGACACAGTCCACACACGGCACTGTCTCGCTCGGAACGAATAGTTCCTTCAGTTTTATACGTGCAAGTTTATACTCTATTGTTTAACAGCTAAGAAAGACTTTCTGTATTCTTTGAGTCATTCGTAAGCAATCCAGTTAGTAGGTAGAAGATCCTTGAGTCTGGCAAACAAAAGTAGAGACTGAAAAAGAGCGGCAAATTTAAAAAATATCAGCATAGCAACCCCAAAACTACTGTGATATACTTGGAATAACCTTATTTGATACTTTAGAATTATCTATTTTATTTCACCGGAATAAAAGTACAAGAGGTACTTTAGGTAGGTAATAATTTAGATATTGTGTCTTAATTAGAATTAAAAAAAAAACAACAGTATTCTAAAATAGTTCTGATTTATTCACTATGATCAAAATCTGAATGTAAGACTTCCATGCGGAAAGTTTCATTAGAGTCACTGTAATCATTGTTTCCTACGTTAATTGTAAAACTTTCTAAATTATTTTCTGTAATTCTGTACCTTTCTTTATATTTATTTTCAACATGGATGACATGATCAGTCATTTTCTTTCACTCCTCGGGAGTTATATTTTCAAACAACTCTTTTATAACTTTCTTGAACTCTACTGCAGGCAGAGCAATATTTTTACTTCCCACTTTACATTTAGCCAAACTCCATACTAAATTACTAACTCAATGGTATTTAGATGGCAGTGGTAGGGGGAAGTCGCAAAACCTCGTGCCCATTCTGCTTCAGAATTTCATCAGCTTCATATACTGGTTCTCGTGTGTTTCGTTTTAAACTTGTTTTCTAACGATATAAAATTCGTTAATTTTGTTACGAATAGCATCTATGTCGAAACTATCTAAGTCGGACACTGTGGGTTTATATGGCCTTTATGCACCTTCGTCTTTAATTCTTTTTAATGTAGTAACGCTCATTTCTGTAAAGAATGGTAAAACAAAATGATTAGGTTCTGTAAATCATGAATTCAATTACAACTTCATAAAAGTTATGTACTCCTAGTAAAAACTTACCAGTGATTGAAGCTATTTCATCCAAGTACTAGTCTATCTTTTTGTTCTAAAGCCGTAAGTTTTTCAATAGTTTTCACTATCTCATCAACCCCTGCCACATCTACCAGATTTTCTATAAAAAAAAAATTGTTAAAAACCATGCAACTTATTTTAATAGTATGTTAAATAATCATAATGCATTATTATGAAGGTATTTAACATACTATAAAATGAATGTGAATCAAAATAGATAAATATTTTTCCTCGCTAAAAGATAAATATAAATTATGAATTACGACAAAGTATCAACTTAGTAGCGTCATACTAACTTATGAAATCGAACACAACACGTAAACAATCTTGTTTTTGTTTGAATTCGGCGTCTTTCTCCTATTGTTTTTCTTGATATTTAGACATCATGCGAAACAACATCTCCCGTACTCCACTTTTAATAGTTTTGTTCATTTTTCGCTGAATAAACGCTATTAACAAAATCGCAACAAATCACCAATAACACGCCATCTTGTTTTGGAAAATTGAGTTTGACATTAGTATAGCATTGCCATATAAAAAGTTTGCAAATAATTCGAGTGTCTACTTTCGTTTGCCAGACTCTATCGTCCATATTGTAACCCTTTATAGTACGACGAAAACGATTTTGATACTTAGTTCTTTTTTACTATTAATGTGTATATTAATAGATTTATTTTAAAAAATTAAATGCTTGTACAACCACTGCCTAGAACGATAACATCTGCTTTTTTGTCAACTGATGCCACAATATGTGAGGCAATTTTATATTTTACAGGACCCCAGATCAATTCAATAGGGTTCAGTTGATCACAGACAAAATGTTCCCTAGTTGGTGCTTCAAAATAAAAATTATGGTAAAAGTCTCACAGTGTACTAAATAAAAACTAAAACTACATGATTTTTTTTAAACATAAGACCATAAATCTGAGTAGGTATAATCTACGATACATTGTTATCGCTCTGCAAATAAAGAAATCTTATCTTATCTCTGACTCTACTCAGTGTTGCCAATTTAGCGAGTTAGTCGCTAGATTAAGCGACATTTTGATATCAAAAACGACTTTTTACTTTAGCGACAAAAATAATTTAGCGACATTTCTAGCGCCTTTTCTAATTTGGTTATCATTTTTAAAATTTAATAAGAAGGTTTGTATTTACTTTATGGTATGTGCCATGATCACAAACAAAGTTCAAGCCAATCATAGAACACTCTGTGTTTTTACCTCAGACTAAGGAAAAAAGAATAGACATGAAATACCTACGAAAAAATCGTGCATACTTATTTACTTATTGTGAGTATGGCACAAAGATGTCGGCTTGCCGTAGAGCTGCGCGCATTATAATATCGATAGTTGAATTGCACGGTGCTTACAGAATTCAAAATTGTCGAAAATGAGTTTTACGTTTAAGAAATTCACGGCCCAAGTTTTTTGCTTTAAGTATTTACTATTAATAATTAGACTTATAATTTCCCTATAAGTCTTATTTCGTTTCGCAAGGATTAAAAAAAATGGGCCCTCAATCCAGATGCACACGTTTCTTTTAGCTTTCTTCAGTTTTATTTTTATATGGCAGGCAGGGCACGTGGATACTGAATAGATGCTACTGCAATGGGGCGTGCAACTGTCAAAGTGGCGCTAGTAGCACACTTACCAATATCAAAGCAGTTTCTCTATGGAACAGTAATGAATTCCTAAATTAGAGACAGTTATTGAGAATTTTTCGATTAAAGAACATGTATTATGTTCTTTAATAGGAAAATTGTACAGAAATCAATGGAAATCAATGAAATGAAAATAAAAAATATTACCACAGATAACCATAGATGATACAGATAACTATATAATATCTCACAATCTAACTAACATTGACAGTGACAAAGGTTCTTACGGTGGTGGCGCCATCTGCGATTAGCTTTCACTTGCACGCCCCATTAAATTAACTATCTATATTCTGTACTTGTACAGGTACGTTCATAATAAAACAATTTTTACTATAGTGTGGTATGTCTATCCCATTTATTCCCAGTTGCCACCGCGGCGATCACGAATAAAAAACTGTAGCCTTGTGATCGCTGTGTTCATTGCTCACTTTTTCCTGTGAGCGTAGTATGCGACCGAAATTGCAGCCAGAACAACTGTGGCGACCACGATCAACATGGTGGTTGCGAGTAAAAAACCTTCTACACACAGTGCCACCGGCTGGGGAGGTTGCCGGGCGCGGCTCAGGATTGCTTGGCGCTTGGAATTAAGATCGAGTTTCGTGCGGACTTCCAGTTTCTGCGACATGTGCCGGGACATATGTGTAGGAGCCTTATTAAAGTATCACTATTACTGATCAGCATACCACGACTGCAGTACTAAGGTCTATAATTACCAATGAAAAGAATAAATAAATACTAAATACGGTTTTTTTCCGCGTTTGTCAGACTATACTTATTTTTATTATTGAATAATATAACTTAACATTATTTTTTATTTATTTAAGTACTACTACTTGGCTCGATCATTCATAATAAAAGGAAAATTATAATTTTACACAGATTTATTGAAAACTATAGACGTCGTTGATCCCAGTCATACTCAAGTTCTAAAATACAAATATGTATACACAATAATCAAATAAGAGCACGTTGAGCCCTCAATGACGGTCATTTTCAAGTTCTAAAAATACAAATTTTATACAAATATACACATTAATCAAATATGAGCATGTTGAACAAACAAAAAACATAAAAAATACAAACTATACAATCCTTACTTATTAATATTATTATAAGTGCGAAAGTTTGTTTGTATGGATGGATGTTTGTTACTTAATCAGGTCAGAACAGCTGAACGGATTTTGATGACATTCGGCACAGATGTAGATTATAGTCTGGATTTTCTTACTCTGTCTTCTCACTTTTTCATTTAATCTTTCAACTTTTTTCTTCTGATGTTCACATTTTGCTTTTAATTGTTGAATAATTTCAAGCGCTTTATCCTGAATAAAAAAAAATAACCTCTAGTTTTTTGCAACTTCATTCAAGTTTTTACCATAAATTAATTTGAAATTACCAGTTACGCTGCCCACAGTACATGCAGTAACATATTATAAAATAGAACATTTACATCTGCGTAGCTAGAAGTGCTGCAGACAGGCTCCTCTTCCAGTGCTTTGTGAGAAAAATTGTTGTGCCTCACATTCATTAAATTGGGCTGGTAACTGTAAAGAACAATTTTTTATATTGAGTGAGTTTGTATTTAAAAGTCAATATTTTATGGATAAGGAACATAATTATTATGAAATATTACACTTATATCTGCATTGTTAGAAGTGCTGTTTCCAATACCCTGCGAGGAACAGATTGTTGTTCCTCACACTCGTCAAATTGTGGTGGTAACTATACAAAGAATAACCATAAATATTTAATAATATTTACATTGCGAATTTAATCACTAACTCACGCAAACATTTGTTTAGCCTACATTTTAACTTAGACACAACATTTTGTAACCTGATATGTATGTATCTTTTTCAAAAATTTATCATTATCCATCTCTTTTTGCTATGACTATATCAGGAGTAAAAATAGTGCAGGTATATGTGTCTTAATCTGTGTGAGGAGGTGGATAATTAAAATCATATAACTTATATTAGCTTTTAGTTCAGTCTGTACGAGAATTTTAAGGATGTTTTTTTAATTTTCAGAAAAAAAGTTATCTATTTATTCTGACTGATGTGTATTTAAACCTGAAACTTTATACCAGTACTAGCTTCTTCCCGCGACTTCGTCCGCGTAGAAGTCAAAAATATTCCACGGGATCCCGTCCCCGGGATAAATCCTATGTTTTATTCCAGGACATATTTATCTATCTGTGTGCCAAATTTCTTTCAAATCCGTTCACCAGTTATAGCGTGATTTAATAACAAACATCCATCTAAACTTTCGCATTTAAAATATTAGTATAGATATAGATTTACAATCCCATTTTTAAATATGAAAGATTTCGCCTATGACTTCGTCCGCGTGCAATTTTTACAGGCGGTGTTTTTTTTTTCGAATTAAATACAATACTAATCTCAGAGCTGTCAGCTCTTTAATGTTCCACGGCTGGACAGGAGACTCAAAGGTAATGTAGGCAAATTATTTCAATATATCCCGCTGGCTAGATAGATTTAATAGAGTGTTTTTATACCGTAACTATACGGATAATAATATAAACGTAGGTAATATTTAATAGCATAAAATTTAAGTAAGGGCCCTGTTTAATTTAAAGCTTCTCTGTATACAATATTTGAGGTTGTTTTATTTTCCGATAACAAAATAATCTGCTTTTCAGATGATCCAACTCGTGATAGACCAACATATAATTGCCCATTGGCTTATATTTATTAGTTTTCAACATTAAATTTTTAACACTTTAAACACTTAAATAAAAACCCTAAACTACATATATACATCTAAAAATAAACTAAAATATGGCATCCAGAAATTCGTGCGCATCGCTGTCCACTGGTAATGTGCCCAAAAGACTGGCGGGATTTGCCCATGGGAAAAACATTCTTTTCGTAAGTCAATGCCAACTAAAGAGAATGTTTGTCCTTGGGACTTGTTTATAGTCAGGGCAAAAGATGTTATTATGGGAAACTGGAGTCGCTTAAACGGTATAGGCAGGTCCGTAGGAATCATTGGGATTCTCGGGATGTGCGCCAACTGGCCAGCTCCTGGTCCGATGAGAATAGTCGCCACAATTAAGTTATCTTTTAAATCTTTAATTAGTAGCCTTGTGCCATTACACAGGTTGGGCGGGCTTAAATTCCTTAAAAGCATAATAGGCGTTCCAGTTTTCAAGAGCAGTTCGGGAGGCGGCAGGCCAGATGAATTCATGGAATTTAAAAATTCTTGCGGAGAATGGACTACATCCTCGACATTGCACACTGTATCAATGGACTTGTAAATTTTGAATAGACCGGGGACTTTTTGTAAAATTAGGTTATTTATGTCATTGACTGTATTGTTTCTTGGTGAGACGATAGCACTTGAACAAAGCCAATTAATGTCTCTATCTAATAAATATTCAAGGTCTGGATAAACTGCATCTATGAGTTGCTGCAAATTGTGAACTATTCGCCCTACAGTCTCATTTATAACGATTTCCGCAACGTTAGTGCCCAATGTTTGAGAAGAAAAAGACCCTTCTCCAACTTTGAGTAGCTGTTGTGGAAAATCGTTATCTGTATTTCCGATTAGGTGGGCTCTCATATTAGTTCGTAAGTTTAAAGTTTGGACCATATTCCATAGAGGTGACGATTTAAGATACGCTTTTATGATGTCCGCACGGGTCCCTTTTGTGATGACGGGAAGTGTCTGCCGAAAGTCACCAGCAAACACAAAGGTGACACCACCCATGATAGCAACTGAATTTCTCAAGTCCTTAAGCGTTCGATCCGCTGCTTCAACATGAGCTCTATGGCTCATTGTGCATTCATCCCACATTATCAGCGACGTATTCTGTAATAGTTATTCGCAAAAAGGGCCTCTTGGACAGTTGTCCAAGAGGCCCATTATTGCGAATTAAACATACCGACTGCTGCTCCAATGAAACTGAAACGTAAGTATGTTGAAAAAGCTTTTTTACATAAATCCTCCTATATCTGCTAAAATATAAAATATAATTATTTAAGACGGCTTTCCATACATTGTTTTCAGTTCTATGCAACTGTTTAGGCAGTGCATGCAAATAATTCTATTTTAAGAGGTACAATTTTCCGACTTGCTTGACAAAGATTATAATAGCTCGGCTAATATGCATGATATAAAGATAATTTATAGCCTATAGCAATCAGGGATAATGCAGCTACATGTAAGCGAAAGAATTTTCAAAATCAGTTCGTAGTTTCAGAGATTACCCCCTACATACAAACTTACAAATTTTACCTCTTTATAATAGTAGTATAGATTTCAGCAATATAGAACTGCTGTTGCTGACATGCTTCTCGTCCCTCCTCTCTCTCTCCATCAACTGGTTTGGATTGGTTACTTGTCAGTAAGTAGGTAAACACAATAAACTTGTCTATTTTCAAAACTTACCAACAAATCACTTGAAGGCAAAGCATCATCGCGCAGTCTTGTTATATTTAAAGTTTGGTTAAAAATGTAGGAAACAAATAAAAATATGCTTGGTTGTAGTATTCAAGTTTTCAATCCCAAGTATATGCAGCCACTGCTCTTTTCTTTCTTTACATGTTAGCAATCTAAACTCATAAAAAAAAAATCTAGTTTAAATAATATTCACCTGACGATATGTTTTATCGACAAATTGAAAATTACGAACCGTAACTTTAACTCTCTGTTTACTAACAAATGATTTTCTTAAAAATCACATAATATCAACAGTAAAACAGTAAATGATTACAGGAAAACAAGTTTATCTTTATAAACTTTCCCAAAAATAGCAAAATCTTTCAAAATAATAGAAAAAACAAGATATATTGAATGAATTCGGTTACCTACCTGTGAAACGTTTTATTGGGATGTTTTTGTTGCTTTTCTTGCAATCACTGGAAACATTCATGCGTACATAGAGGCAGAATGCCCGAAGGTAGCTTCAGAGTATCTTTGCGAAGAAAAATTCAACCACCAAATGAGAACCCATCCTGACTGCATCTGCGATATTATTGGAAGTCAAAAACCGCGCAAACCATGCAACACTATTACTATTAGCCTGACGAAGCCTGCATTGGAGAAGTTAGATGACCGCCGCTATGCTCTCGTATTCCCGAAACCAACACAAGTCCAGCTAATCTGTGAACAAGAAGAATCCATAACTCTAGCAGGAAGCTTCCTAGCCACTATTCCACATAGCTGCAAACTACGAACAGAAGAATTCACCATCGTGAACATTAACGACCACATTAGAGGACAACCTTTGAAGATAAGCAACGTGCCAGATGACATCGAAGGATCAACCATGCCACCCTTTCAAATCAGTGCTATTAACTTAAAGAAGCTGCACGACATTCAAGATAGAATAGACTCTCAGAAGCCAATCCACATTGAACCAACCGCAACTATTTATCATACAACAATCCCATTTTATTGTACACTACTTGCATTACTTGTACTGGGAGCGATACTACTATACCAAATCCACATCCGTAGAAAGAAGCAGATGACAACTCTACATGAAGCCACGTACGCCGAGCCTGAAACATCTGAAACCCGCCAGAACCAGCCGGCATCCCAAGATCAATCTAAACTCTCGACGATATTTCATCTCAAAATCTGAAATAGTCGTCGATCTGAGGGGGGAGGTGTTACGCGCATCACTATTAAGTAAAGCGCTGACACAGAGTCACGAGGCACGCCACATGCGCATCATCGATCCAGTTGCTAGGGATACGCAAAATTTTAAAAGTATCGATACTTTACTCGATACCAGTATCGTATTAAAAGTATCGATACCAAGAAAGTATCGGAACAAAAGTATCGATACCTGAAGGTATCGAGTACTTTTTAATACATAAAAAAACCCGAATGGAGTGTAGTTGCTAAGTTTCGCAAAAAAGTCTAGCAGGAACGTGTCTTACAAAATAGTCACTAATATCCAATAGATATTTAGAAACTGTTAGATATTCACATAACGTACGTAAACGTAGGCACGTACCCTACTTTGGAGAAAATAATTCAGTACAAAAATTAAAATGTTTTTATTTTTAATTAAAATTACACGACTAAACACAATAAAACTCACAAATGTCATAATGAATACTAAATTATTTAGAAAACTGCCAATCTTGCAATCCAACGTGAATAAAATTTTATCCAGGCGGGATCCAGTCAAGCGATTACGACTCTCTGTCATAATGACTCCAGCTCGTGAAGTCTCTCCGAACTCCGAAAACAAATTTCATGTCTTCCCACGCTTGCAAAAGATCTGCTTTGAGAGGAGATACTTGTTTTGAAAGGTATAGTCCAACCTCGTCGCTTTCCCCTTCAGTTGTCCTCTGACGTCTTGCATGAGCCAGTTGTTTATGTTGACTCCAGAAATCCATTGTGTCAGTTTCCGCTTCCGAGGAGTTTGTTGATGGGCACGGGCTGTCATTTGCGTTTATTATCCTTCGGATGTACAAAATCGCACGGGCGCAGGCATTGGGATCCGTAAAGTGGATGTTTTTAACCGATTTCAAAAAAAGGAGGAGGTTCTCAGTTCGTCTTGAACTTTTTTTTATGTATGACACCTCATAACTCAAAGACGGCTGGACCGATTTGGAATTTTTTTTTACGTTTGAAAGGGTATACTTTCTAGTTGATCCCATTGTTATGAAATCAGGATCTGATGATGGGATCCTGGAGTAATCGAAGGAACTCTTCAAATATTATAGGCACACCGATAGCGTTTTGGGTATTTCTAATAGTAACTTGTGCAGTTGCTCTCGAAAAGCACCATTTAGGGAAGTGGAACTTATGATGAAGACCACAGATGGCCACCGAAACTACTCAATAATAAGTACTTCGTGGATTTGATTCGATTACTTGAATATGCATGTTAAGCACTTTATGCTTGTCACAATACATATGATGTTGTAGAGCTGATGGTGAAGTACCAGGAGAACTCCTCAAACATGAACGGCTCTGCATCGGGAAAGGCAATATTTTGTAAAAGGTGATCAGTAGTTCACGTTTTGGCTTTTGTAACTAGATAAATTATAAACCGACCCACTAAAAAGCGTGAAAAAAACTTTTTAGCAAAAAATAAAACCGACTTCCATATCAAAACACTACAAAGCCAAAAATAACTTTAATTTCGGTAGTCGGTGTTATTGGTACTGTATTTTCTTTTTTTTTGATATCGCCTTCCGAAATTAAAGTTATTTTTGGCTTTGTAGTGTTTTGATATGGAAGTCGGTTTTATTTTTTGCTTAAAAGTTTTTTAAATCTTGGATCAAGCAGGGTGGAGGTAAAAAGTATCGATACTTTCTAAAAGTATCGATACTTCTAAAGTATCGTAACAAAAGTATCGATCCCAAAAGTACTTGGTATCGAAACAAAAGTATCGATACCTTGTGGTATCGATGCTTTTTGCGTATCCCTACCAGTTGCTACGAGTGGAAACTGCTGACACAGAACAAGAGGCCCGAAGACACCGCTTACGTGACCGAGCCCGAGCACTTCGTATCCACCATCGATCGAGTCAATTTCATTTCTTATTAATTGTAATTTTTATTGAAATAAATTAGTTTATAATAAATTCGGTTTTTTTTTAGTCCTCCGGCAGTAGCATACGTAATTCACTGCACCTACCCATAATAAATGCAGTATTATGCAAGTTCTAACACTATAAACAAGCACAATTTTCGCTTATTATCACTAAATTTTCTTCAAAACACTGAAACAAGCAAGTCGCGATAACAACTAATGTACTTGTTGTTGGCTGTGACAAACTAACAAAACATAGCGACCGGCCGCAGTGAGATATTTCGTGACGTCACCAAAGTTGTGTTGCCATTTTTGGCATTGATAAATTAAAGTTGTCCTTTTTTACATATGATTACTCTCACAAGTTAAAAAGAGATGCCGATATGTCAGTAACTATGCTGTCGAAATACATCATAAAGGTGAACGCAGACCTAGCCGCACCGCAGTCTCTACAGTCCCCGCAGGCATCGCTTTTTGTTAATGGCCTCGCACATCTATCCGCACCGCAGTCGCTGCAGTCGTTCCCGTCGCCGCACGCATCGCACTTGCAGTGTTGCCAGACTTTTGAAAGCATTATCTGTACCGAAGATTTAAAAAATCTCTATTTGGTATTGGTATTTTGCTGTTTTGTGTAATTTTATCTGTAGGTGCTATAATAGGGAATAAGCAAGTAATTATTTATACGAGAACAAGTAATTTTATTATAAACCGTTGACAGAGATTCTCCGTCTAAATTATAACTCTGGCAACACTGCGCGCCGTGGATGCGAATGACGTCATCCGCGCTGCGCTAGCCGCAGCGTCCGCTGCGTGCGGGTGACGTCATCAGCTGCGGCTTGGGGAGTTCGGTCGTTTCAGGGACTGCAGCGACTGCGGCGCGGGTAGGTGTGCGAGGTTGCATAGAACTTCATATAAAGAATTCGAATGCAAAGACTGCGGCGCGTGCGGTGCGGCTAGGTCTGCGTTCACCTTAATCCCATAACTACTGTTCATATAGGTGTTTATGCCGAGTCCTCTTTTTTTCTTAGTCTGAGGTTTTTACGTCATGGTCTCTTGTCTGTGCCATGACCACGAAGTTCGTGTCAATCTTAAAATATTTAAACATCAAGGTGAAGTTTTAGCAAGTTATAGACAATTTCTAAGCAGGGTCTGCAGGTGCTCGTAATTCAATTTTTTTTTACATTGATAACAGTAAACCTAGTCAACAACCACAAGAAACCAGTCACTATTTTGTTTTCGCCAAATAACATCTAGCGTCATCTAGCGACTTTTGAACCTTAAGTCTAGCGACATTTGCTTTAAAGGAGATGTTTCAGTTTGGCCTACCTCCGTGTACACCATATAGATAAATCGAAGAAACAATAAGGATTATCATAAAAATACCCAACAAAATATTTGGAGACGGGTATAGCTGTGATAATTTTTTTTTATGGCAATCTGCCGAAAACTTCGGCAATTTCTGCCAGTGTCGCGTAGTGACTATACATGGGTATTTTAATAAATAAATATTTACAAGGGGAATATTATGAACTTTTTGTGGCAATCCTTTTAGCCCTGAAACAAACACATAACATAGAAGTTAGTTACATAGATGCGTTATGTAGTATATACAATGCGGCCGTTCTAACTTGGCGAGTGTGAAGTTAGGCTCTGCAAACTTTAACGCTTGTGCACTCGTACAAAAATAAAGGTTTTAAAAAAATAAATGCCAATAACAGTTGTTAACAGGAATAACAACTGCTAATTGCATTTATTTTTTTAAACCTTTATTTTTGTATGAGTGCACAAGCGTTAAAGTTCGCAGAGCCTAACTTCACACTCGCCAAGTTAGAACGGCCGTAGTGTACATATTTTTTTTTAATAGCTGATTATTAGAGTTTAACATTGTTATTGGAAATAAATTTAATAAAACACGAATAATTTGGGGATTAGGGAAAAATGAGAGGAGATGACGAACATTAATGGGATTTTGGATTTTCAATTTTGTAGTAACTTTATCAAAAGAGGAAACATTAATCAAAGGGCAGTTTATAAATATGTGATCCAGCGTACCATCATCCAGTCCACACTCACACAAAGAAATGTCCCGGACCCTAATTTTATGGAGAAAAACTGGGGTACAGCAGTGGCCAATACGGACTCTGCATATAACATATGTGACGGGTTTGGATGCTTCTTTGTATTTATAGAACCAAGGCTTGGGAGGGATGGTTGGTTGAATAGATGCAAACAAGGTAGCCTTATACTTGCTAGATTGAGACCAGAGGTCTTGCCAGGATTTAAAAAGATCTACTTTGGCCTTATGAATCAGGTCATAGACCTGAACAGCGTAATGTTTTTTATTTGCGAGATTGCTGCTGACCGCATTCTTAGCTGCAACATCTACAAGCTCATTGCCCTTAATATTCATATGACTAGGAATCCGTACTAATATTATCTCAATGTTTTTTTTTTTTAACAAGAATGTAGGACAGTTTTGATTTCAACAATGATTGGGCTACGTAGGTTATCTTTAAATGAATTTTTAACTATCGCCTCCAGAGCACTCATGGAATCAGAAAAGATGACTGCTTTTGTAATAGTTGAATGAGAGGAAATAAATAGACACGCCTCCAGAATTCCAATGCATTCCCCAGTAAAAACCGAAGACTGGAACTGAAGGAATATTTGGGAGTTGGAAATATATACAGCAATGCCTGTTTTACCGTCCGTGGTTAATTTAGAAGCGTCTGTATAAAATTTGTAGTGATCAGGCCAGTTGTTATTAACAGTCGAAAGAAAATGGTCATTAGCATTGGTGGTGTCCTTACTTATTCCAATAAAAGAGATCTTTGGGACAAAATTTTGAGTTTCATACGGACATGTGTAAAGTGGGAGTTTATTACACTGAGGGATGGGTGAATTTATTTTATTTATTTATTTATTTATTCACACAAATTTAGACAACCATACAGAGTAACTTAATAATAAACACAAAAATAAACAGATCGTTGAGTATGAAGGTACAATGTAAATATGGTTATGATTGGGCTGTCTTTAGACTGATTCGCCCTATCCACTCGTACTAGTATAAAACTGTATCACGAGGGGATAGTCATCCTCAACGCTTGAACAACAGATTCCCACAAGGTTCCAGTTAAGTCACATAGCATCAGTTTGATTACGTACTGTATAGGTAATTATATTAATTAAGTTACAAACGATTGTAATTGTCTGTGTGTGGGTGTATGTATATGTGTATATGTTTTTATGTATGTGTGTATTTCTGTATGTGTACAGTTAAGAGTGCTTTATTATTTATTTATTTATGTGCCTTGATTATAACATCGTTCTAAAGTAGTTTTTCAGTGCTGTTGTAGTCTAGTGCTTTCAAATATTTTTCAATAGCTTTTTTGCATGTTTGGCTATCAAGATTCTTCAATTTTACATCTTTGCTTATTTTGTTGTAAAGGCTAGGACCGAGATAATTGTGAAATTTGTGTGCAAAAGATGTTCTAAATTTGGGTACGTTATAAACAATATCTAGTCGCCGCCTTTTAGCAAAGTGCGGTTTTATTTTATGCTGTGCCATGATCTGTTGCTTAATGAATAATTTTCTCACCGTAAGGACTCCTAGTTCTGAGTAAAGTAGGTGTGTCGGATAAGTGTACTTTTTGCGAGAAATTACTTTAAGTACTATGCGTTGGGCTCTTTCGACAGACAACATGGTTGTTTTTGAGGTTTTGTCTTCTACATTCTGAATATTCCTAAATGAATTAAGGATCAAGGGGTCTTTATGTTTCCAATAATAGCTTTGTCTACATAAGTTATCTAGTATGGAAAGCTTAGAAAGAACAATGTGATCACTACGAAGATATGCCTTGTACATATATTTATCGGCCAGGTATTGTCTACGGTGAAGAAGGGGAGGGTCACCACTCTCAACTTGCAGTGCGTTGGTAGGAGTGGATCTCATACAACCTAGTACAATGCGGAGGGATTTCGCCTGAATGGTTTCAAGCTTGGCCAATGCAACCTTCCCACATGGTTCCACTTCCAGGAGGAAAGACCCATAGTCAGGGTTGGGCAGTATTTGAATTACTTGTAATTAAAATACGTAATTGAAATACAAATACGTATTTGGTATTTGTATTTCAATTACTTCTTTGAAATGTAATTTGTAATTCGTATTTCAAATACCTGACGCCGATGTATTTTGTAATTAGTATTTCAAATACTTGAGGCTTCAAAATACATTTTAACATTAAAATACATTTAACCTTTATTCATTTAACAATCGTGAGTGTGAGTGCGAGGCGAGACCGCGAGAGTGTAATGATGGTAAAGCAGCCACAAAACGCAAAAAATGGACTTACGTCAAATTGTCAATGTGAAGCTAAGATGTCAATTTGTCAAGTCATAATGGTTTGTTTTAGTTTTTTCCAAACACGGAATAAATAAAGCTTCTGTTCTGTGTAGAACGAAGAAAAATGTGTTTGTGCTCATCAGGACCTGTAGAAAGATTGTTTTTTTGCAGGTTTTATTCATTCTCCAACAAGAGCCTGTTTGTCTGACAGAACATTTAAAAAGTTAGTGTTCATGAAAGGAAACTCTGGTTTTACTGATTAATTCATGTTGTTTTCCTCTACTTTTCAGCCCGTGCTGGGCCTCAAGTCTGCTATTGCAATAGTGCCACAATAGTCTATCATTGACTTCTTAATTGTCGATCAATGGCATTATCATTTTGCTAAAAGTTCGTAATCTATTAAATTCATAATGGTCTCCTAGTAGAATTGTGTTATAAATTGACATAGTTGTATTGCCATTATTATAAAACCTGTTAATAGAAATGTAGTAAATCTATACTAATAATATTTTAGCTGTCAAAGTCAAATGTGACATTACTGCTTACTGACGTTTTATCTGTTTTTTTTTAGCGGCCGGTGTTTTGATCATAGGCGTAGGAAGGGGGGGAGCCGGGTAGGCCGTGCCCACCCCAGAATGGTCTGGTGCCCACCCGAGAATTTTTACTAACAAACAATTATGGCTAAAAAATTTAAAAATCTGGCCAGTCGCTTCTACTACTGGAGGCCAGGCCCCCCCTGGGAAATATCTCTAGATACGCCAATGGTTTTGATTTATGTGTTTTAAATTATCTTTAATAGAGAAGCCTATATTAATACAATACAAAATGGTGCTAATGGGGCGTGCAAGTGAAAGCTAATCGCAGATGGCGCCACCACCGTAAGAACCTTTGTCACTGTCAGTGTTAGTTAGATTGTGAAATATTATATAGTTATCTGTATCATCTATGGTTATCTGTGGTAATATTTTTTATTTTCATTTCATTGATTTCAATTGATTTCTGTACAATTTTCCGATTAAAGAACATAATACATGTTCTTTAATCGAAAAATTCTCAATAACTGTCTCTAATTTAGGAATTCATTACTGTTCCATAGAGAAACTGCTTTGATATTGGTAAGTGTGCTACTAGCGCCACTTTGACAGTTGCACGCCCCATTGACCAAAATTCGGTTGGAACTGTAAAAATTTTAGCAGAATACCGCGTAAGTCAGTCATTCATTTGTCATTGTGTACGAGATTACCATTCTAAGCCATTTCTTTCAATGGAGTGTCAGTGGTTGAACATTATAATAATAGATTACCAAACTTGTCAAAATCTACAAATAAAAAATTGGCTAAGTGCGAGTCAGACTAGCTCATGAAGGGTTCCGTTGTAATTATAATAATATAATATAATATAATACGTATATTTATTTAACGAAAAAAAGAACCTTACAAACTTCTTAAAACTAGCTTATTTACATTTTTTACAACTACGCCAAATAACTTTATTTTTCATAGTGTTTGTATGAATTACAAAGTTATATTTGCGGTTTTAGAAAATATGCTGTATCTCAAAAATTGCTGACCCGATTTCGTTCAAACCAATTTTGGTTAAAAGATTATAAGTATTGCGTAACTAGGTATAATCACGTATTACCACCGTGATTATCATCACCTGTGTAACCCGTGTTGATCAAGCGAGGAACAGAAGAGCGAGCGCCCTGTTACCATGCCGACGACACGAAGTGGTACCAGAAGAGATGACGGGTCGGAGTCCGACACGGAAACGGAACCGAATAGAACAGTGGTATCATCACCGAACATCACCATGTCGGAAGACATGCTTCAGTCCCTCGTCTCCAATATCACCAGGAGTCAAATGGAAGCGAATCGTATACTTATAGAGAACATACTGGCAAACAAAGATCAACCATGCACTTCGTCACCACGACCACCCGACACGCGTGATGCTTCGCGGCAATGGGGTAACTTCGCTAAGTGCACGGCGCGCTTCGACGGGTCATCGAAGAACACGGAAGAACTCGAGGCATTCATTGACGCTATTGAGGTGTACCGCGACTGCACCAACATCAGCGACGAACATCTGCGGGGACTGCCGATGCTGCTGGTCGGCGAGGCCGCCGTCTGGTGGCAAGGCGTCAAGTCGTCGGTGACGTCGTGGTCCGACGCGTTGCTACGTCTTCGAGGAATGTACGGAGTGCCGCGACCCGGTTATAAATTATTTCGTGACATTTTCAGTACCGAACAAAATAGTGAACGGGCCGATGTATTTATATGTAAAGTGCGCGCTTTAGTATCTAAATTACCGTATGTTGTACCGGAAGTGATGTTATTAGATATAGTTTACGGTTTATTAGATCGTAGAATAAGAAAGCGAGTGTCTCGCGACGCGGTGTACGAGCTGGAACAACTAATCATGAAGGCCAGGTTAGTCGAAGAGTCGTTGGCGGAGGTAAGTCCATCCAATATTAGCAGTGCGAATAATAATAATGTAAACAATACGAACTCCTTTGATAAATCTCTCGCTGCCGCGCGGGAACGTTCGAGCACAATTCCGAACGTTAACCCTACGAATGCCGTAGGTGACCCCCGAAAATTAGGTAAACAAAGTGTTAAGCCGTCTGAATCGCGCGACGCATTATGTAGTAGCTCGAACACGTCAAGCGCAAAAAGTAGTGACGGGGAAAGGCGCGTTAGGCCAAAGTGCACTTTTTGTAAACTTTTCGGACATACAGTATATGATTGCCGAAATAAGGAGAAGAAAGACGGTAAGCTTAACGATTTTTCTAATAGTTCGAGCAATAGTACCCAGTTACGTTGCTACGGTTGTGGTCAGCTGGGAGTGGTACGGTCGAAGTGTAGTAACTGCAAAAGCGCGCCGAACTTGAGTAAATCGGATTTTTGTAGCGCTCAGGTATCCGATAGCAGTAACGATCCGCGACCTTTAGTAGAAATTCAGGTTGTGAATCGCAATGGGGTGGCCATCTTAGACACGGGGGCCACACATTCTATCGCGGGCCCCATGCTGTACGATTTACTCATTAAAGCCGGCGTAGTTTTTAGGAAAACATCACGTACCATAGGGCTTGCTGACGGGTCACAACAAGCGTGTGCTGCACTCGAGTGCGATACTGACGTCATCCTAGGGAAACGTACTATACCTACCACGCTCATAGTATTGCCGGACGCGCCGACTAGGACATTATTAGGTAGGGACTTTATTTTGAAGGCTAGTATCCTGTTGGACTTACCACAGAGTAGCTGGTGTTTCAACGACGAGCCGCAGCGTTGGTATCCGTTTGTTACCAGTTTCCATCTACCTACCGGCGACCAAATAGAGCTGATGAAGGCAGAAGCATCAAATCTCGCGCTGAGGGTTGATGAAGGCACTAGGCTAACTACTGATCAGAGAGTCCAACTGAACGCTTTTCTAATGGAGAGGCCCGACCGCTTCGCCTAGAGGGGCCCCCCTACAGAATATGCCACGCATCGGTTGAAGGTTGACCCTCATCAGGAACCCATCGCTTCACCACCATACCGGATGTCCCCCAATAAAAGAGCTCTCCTGGAACAGGAGTTGCAGAAGTTACTGGACGCCGACGTGATCGAAGAATGCGCATCCCCTTGGGCCGCCAACGTGGTACTCGTGACGAAGAAGGATGGAGGGGTTCGGCTTTGTGTAGATTACAGGAAATTGAATTCTGTGACGGAGCCTGATCGCTACCCGCTTCCACGCATCGAAGACATTCTCCACGTAGCTAAGAACACCAGTTTTATGACGACCTGCGACCTTCAATCAGGGTATTTCCAGATCTCTTTGGAACCGGACGACCGCGACAAAACAGCTTTTGTGAGCCCGCTCGGCTGTTTTAGATTTAAAAGGATGCCTATGGGGCTAAGGAATTCAGGAGCGACTTTCCAGCGGCTTATGGATCGATTCAGATCTGGCAAGGAGCTAGCAGATGTTTGTATGCTGACGTATTTAGATGACATCATAATTCTATCAGAATCGTTCCCGAAGCACCTGGAAGACCTAAATGCCGTCTTCGACAGGCTCAAGATGTTCAACTTACGAGTAAACCGTGAAAAAAGTTGTTTTGCCCGCGAGTCCGTGAAGTTTTTAGGCCACATGATTTTACCGGGTGGGGTAAAGGCGGACCCTGATAAGACCGCGGCCATCGCCAACATGCCCCCGAGAACACAAAACACGTGAAAACCTTTTTGCAAACGTCAAGCTGGTTCCGGCGCTTCATTCCCAACTACGCTGACGTTGCCAGACCTTTGACGGATCTTCTCAAAAAGGACAGCATGTGGATATGGACCTCGAAGCAACAAGAGGCCTTCGATTGCATCAAAGGCAAGCTGGTCTCCGCTCCGGTTTTACGCCAGGCCGATGAATCAATCCCGTTTACGCTGAGGACCGACAGCAGCGGGTATTGCCTCGGAGCAATGCTGATGCAGGGGGAGGGCCCCGAGGAAAGACCAGTCGAATACGCAAGCCGTCTGTTGAATAGTGCGGAGAGGAACTATAACACGACGGAGAGAGAAGCTTTAGCGGTTGTATGGGCCGTCACTAAGTTTCGCGCATACATCGAAGGGTCAGAGGTTGTGATAAAGAGCGACCACCAACCTCTGCGATGGCTCATGACTTTAAAGTCACCGAGCGGACGCTTAGCGAGATGGGCCCTTACTCTCCAAGCATATAACCTGCGCATAGAGTATACAACTGGCAGAGCTAACGTTGTCGCCGATACTCTATCGCGTCCACTTTGTGCTGAGGAAGCAGACTGTGACCTCCGCTACGCTGAAGTCGATTTTCCATCGAGAAATCCCAAGGATGTTCGCGAGAACCAACTCAAGGATCCCGACGTACGCAAGATCATCGAGGACCTGGAGTCAACCGACGACCCGTTTAGGAGGAGTTGGTCGGACCGGGGATTTGTTATGTCCGATGGCATACTGTACCATACAGCCCAGATGAGTGTGAAATAGAGACTGGATGTCTCGTCGTTCCAGAGCACGAGCGCGACAAGGTCCTGGCGGAGTATCATGACGCACCGACGGCTGGACACTGCGGAGTAGAGCGCACACTAGATCGTATGAAGTCGAAATACTACTGGCCTGGTATGCGGCAATCTATTATTGGATACCTGAAGAAATGCGTAGAATGTCAGAGGTACAAGGCCGATACCAGAAAACCCGCCGGATTGCTACAGACACCCGCGACTAATCGCCGCTTTGAAGTCGTTGCCGTGGACCTCTTCGGCCCTTTACCGGAGACCGCTGATAAGAATAGATGGATTCTTATCATAGAAGACACGTGCTCTCGATGGGTAGAACTATTCGCTCTACAGAATGCTACCAGCGTGGAGTGTTCCAGGATTCTGATCTCAGAGGTTTTCCTGAGATATGGAGTACCCAGACGGATCTTGAGTGATAATGGGGTGCAGTTTATCAGTGAAATCATGCAACAGGTTTGCCATTCGTTCGGGATCACTCAGTGACTATCACCGGTTTACCACCCGCAAGCGAACCCGGTGGAAAGGAAAAACCGTGATCTCAAGCCGCAACTTGCTATTTTGGTTGGGAAAGATCACAACACCTGGGACGCTCACTTGCCCGCGATTCGTTTCGCGATGAACTCTGCAGTAACAAGCAGCACCGGATACTCACCAGCGTACCTTACGTTCGGAAGGGAGATGCGTGCACCAGCCGACGTTATCACCGACATGCGTACCATTATAGAAAGTGATAATGTCGTGACCAGCCTTACCCCTTACCTTCAGAGGATGTCGACCGTGTTGTTAGAAGCTAGGAAAGTACATGAAAAGGTTCAAGCTAATCAGAAGCGTTTTGCCGACGAGGGTCGACGCCCTGCACCCGATTACTCTGTAGGTGATCTGGTCCTTTTGAAGACCCAAGGGAGTAACGATACGACCCGAGGACAAACGCCTAAATTCATACCGCGCCGAGACGGACCTTATCGTATAAAGGAAGTTGCGAGTCCTACTACATACGTATTAGGAAGGGTTAGTAGCAACGAAACTTAAGGTAGGTACCACGTCTCTCAGCTGACCCCATTCGTAGGCGACGTACCGCCAGCTCCGGTCAACGAAAAGCATAAGCGCGGGAGACCTAAGAGGTATCTTGACTGACCCAAACGCGTGGGCGCATTGTTTAGGTCAGAGGGGGAGGATGTAACGCGAAACGCGACCATAATGTAAACATGCGACTTGTGCTCGAACGCATCCTTAGGCACGGTGATCGAGAACGCTCTCCTCCCGCGCCCCGCCAACGACTAGTGGACGACAAGCCGCCGATCGGTCCGCGCTAATATTGCGATACCGCCGCAAACTTTGTTCTTTTTACTGTTTTTACCTGTTTTGTAACTCAATCGTGTTAAACTGCAACATTATATACTTCTTTCATTGTAAATCGTGTGTCGAATCATTGAAGTGCTCCCACAACCACCCCCTGAGACAATTAACTCCCATTACAATAGTTTTTTGACATTGTCGCCGTTACGGTCCCGTGTTAACATTTCCAGTTATTTTCTGCTAAAGTGTGTGAATATTGTTTAATTTGAGTGTTCGTTCACTATTTTTGACTGTTAAAAATGCCCTTGGATGCAACTGGTGCAGCCAGGCTAGTGGCATTAGCTGACGCTGGGTACAGCCAACGTCGCATCGCTCGTACACTCGGTTTACCGCGAACTACGGTACGGGATGCCATTAGGCAATTTCGGGAGATAGGCCGCTACACTCGCAGGCCAGGTCAAGGCCGACATCGATGCACCTCAGCAAGAGATGACCGTTTTGTTATCAGTAAAGTGTTGCGAAATCGATTTTGTACCGCTACTGACGCTCGTACGCGACTTTTGAAGTGAGAAATGTTAGCGTAAATGAACGTACAATTCGGAGAAGACTGGCAGAAAGAAACCTGAGGGACTCTATGGTGCTGTGGGAGTAATTGTACTCCCACACCACCATAGAGCTAGTCTTGATTTTGCGCGAGAACATGCTGACTGGACTGTACAAGAATGGAAGGACGTACTGTTCTCTGATGAGAGCAGAATAGCTTTAAGAGGTCCAGATGGATGTCAGCGTGTCCACAGACGCCAAAACGAAAGGTTTGCTCCATGTACCATAAGCGAAACAGTGGGTTACCAGGGAGGCTCAATAATGGTTTGGGGAGGTATCTCTTACCAGGCTCGTACTGATCTTGTTGTATTCAATAGAGGCAGTGTGAACGCGCTTTTGCACCTTTCATCAGTGACAACTTCAAATTAATGCATGATAATGCACGTTGCTATACCGGCAGATACGTCACTGAATACTTTAATGAGGTCGGGATTCAAGTTCTAACGTAGCCTGCACGGAGTCCCGATCTTAACTCAATTGAGCACATCTGAGACAACCTCAAAAGACGTGTCCGAGGAAGAGTTCCAGCCCCTACCACCCTAGGAGAGCTCAAGACGGCAGTAGTAGAGGAGTGGCACAATATCCCCCAATCGGATATCCAAGACATCATGGGTGGACTACCAAACCGGTTCCAAGAAGTCATAAGGGTCCAAGGAGGCAACACTCACTATCCGTTTTTTTTTTCAAGTGGGTACATGTTTTTTTTTTTTCAAAATTTAAACTGATTAATTTTCTTCAGAAAATTTCACAAAATCGATTTTTGGTGTGCATCTTTATAATAAATGACTTTTTTTTTCAATACTTTTGTTATTTTTTGCATACATAATATAGTAGCACTAAAAATGAATGATCCACCATTCCGGCACTATTGCAATAGCAGACTCGGCCCCCTGGTCTAGATTACTTATATTGTAATTTGTATTTCAATTAAAAATAGCTATATACTGTATTTTGTATTTTATATTTCAAATACCCTACTTAAATATATTTTGTATTTCGTATTTTAATTACTTGCGATACAGTATTTTGTAATTTGTATTTCAATTAAAGCAAAGCATGTATTTTGCCCAGCCCTGCCCATAGTCCAGTAAACTTCTTATTGTAGCATTGTATATGAGTTTAAGAGTAAAAGGATGAGCACCCCACCAAACACCCGCTAGAGCTCGTAGCATATTAAGGATTTTCTCGCATTTATTGGTTATATATTCGAGATGAAGGACACCAGATAATTTACGGTCTAAAATGACCCCAAGGAATTTCACGTTATCCTCGACCTTGATTGGGGATCCTTCAATTTCATGGTGGACATATGGAGTTAAACGTTTACGTGAGAAAACTACAACGGAGCTTTTGGGAGCTAACAAGCTAAGACCATGTGAGATTAACCACTGGTTTAGGGAGTTAAGGGATATTTTATTTAAGGGAATATATAAGCATTGGTCATCTGCGTATTTTAAAATCTGGCAGTCACTGTTAAGGGACTTGTGAAGATCAGAGGTGTAAATACTGTATAAAAGAGGACTTAGTACTGAACCCTGGGGTAACCCACGCCAAACCGTTCTGGGGTCATATGATTCTCCTGGAACATGGAGCTTAATAGTACGTCCAGCCAACAAGTTACAGATACAGTTAAGTATCTTTACCGGGATACTCAGCTGGTGTAATTTACTTCTGTGTACGGAAAGAAGGACACTGTCGTAAGCTGCTGAAATGTCGAGAAAGACCGCTAGAACACACTCATTTTTGCTGAAGGCAATCCGGACATCGGTCATAAATATGCCAATACTATCAATTGTTCTAGCTCCCCTTCGAAAACCAAATTGAGATTTAGCTAGAAGACCTCGACTTTCAACCAACCACTCCAACCTGTTCTTTATAAGATGTTCCAATATTTTACCTATAACAGGAGACAGAGCAATGGGTCGAAAGTTATCCGGACAATCAGGAGATTTCCATGGTTTTAGAATAGGAATTATCATCTGCGTTTTCCAAGTATCAGGGATATGAGAGAGAATAAAACATGCGTAAAAGGTATTGGTGGCTGCGGGACCCTAATTTTTTAAAAAACGAATCTGGATGGCCATCTATGCCCGGGGCGGAGTCGTGTACGTGTTTGAGCACTGCATCCAGTTCGCTTACCAAGAAGGGGGCATCTAAGGGGTCATTGGAAATTTCCCCCTCCTCAGACGGTGAGGGGCATTCTCCCAAAAGCGGAGCGGAGCGGGGAGCCAGTTTATTCATGAATGCCTGCAATGTCACTAGGCATAGATGAGGAGTTTCGGACGGAGCAGCCACGTTTAAATCGTTTGAACTTTTGCCAAACAAGAGAGGAAGGGGTTGAAGGCGAAAATGAAGAGCAGAATTTCTTCCACCCTTCATATTTTTTTTTTAAGTAGTTGACTGGGTCTTGCACTAATCCGGTTAAACTCGATCAGGTTTTCAGTGGACATATTTTGAGCATAATTAAGTTCCGCTTCATTTCGGGATTTAACCATGTTGGAACATTCCCGAACCCACCAGGGGGAGATGATAGTTTTCTAGAGGCTGAATTTTTAAGAGGTATGCTGTTATCCGCGGCTGAAGAAATTGCACTGGAAAATTTCAATATACAGTCATCTATGTTGGCTGGGGAAACTTGGGGCAAAGAGGGAATTATATCCTCAAGAGTTTGAGAGTACAAGTCCCAGTCCGCGCCTGTAAGCCTATATTTTAAGAGAGGAAGGTTATCCCTATGAGGTAATGACCTATTGATCTGAATAGTGCGTATTGGGTAGTGGTCACTACCATACGTGAGATTTAGTCGTTTCCACTCCAACTGGGCGGTCAGACTAGCTAAACACAGAGTAAGGTCTACACAACTTCTACTCTGGCTAGGTCTAGGTAGGCGAGTGGCGGAAGCATCGTTGACAACACATAAACCTAAGTGATCCAACAGATCAACCAATTCCAAACCAGGGGTATCAGAATGGTCAGAGCCCCACAGGGAATGGTGGCAATTAAAATCTCCCAAAATGATAACCGGATTTAATGAGGAACATATATTACGAATGTATTGAAAGGAGGAGGGGTTGGGGGAGGGAATATAGACAGATATAAAATCAATGCCAAGAATATTAACACCTACAGCATTGATCTCATCTCCGTGGGGAGGAAGGGATAGAGGGGTCCTCCCCTCTGACAGAGAAGATTGTTCACTAGCATAGCAGTCCCGCCATAACCGTCAGAGCGGTCGTCCCGGAGAGTGCTATAGCCAGGAAAATTAAAATGGAGTCGTGGAGTTAGCCACGACTCTAAGATTGCAAAAATAGCAGGTTTATGCAAGTTAATAAGGTGACAGATTTCATGTTTTTTGGGGAGTGCGCTTCTGGTGTTCTACTGCATGAGATGGAATGTTGCGGTTTTTAATTTTATTGACTATGTTGTCGGCAACGTGGTCTGATAATGAATAATTGGAAAGTAAGGTGGAAAGTAAGGTAATAATAGTGTTAATAGTCTCTTCATTCGCATTATGAGTAGGAGTGTGGTCGAGCAGATTCAGAGCACAACCGTTAGAAGAGGAGGGGGAAAGAGTAACTGTTAATAATATCCTGTGGGCTCTACGGTCATAACCAGGATGGTGAGGTGTATGGGGCTTTGGACGGGTAGTTAATTTTTTTTTTGCTGGAGGAAGAAGTAGGAGGTTGAGAATGGGAGGTATAATTAGGAATTGGGAGACGGGGCGGACCGGGATCATGATTAGGACTCTGGTGAATAGTTTGTGTAGGAGAGGCTGACGATGTAACGTCTGCAAAAGATCGGTAGTAGGGGGCATGACGTTTGGCCGCATCAGAATAAGACATATTTTCCTTAGCCATGGTGGACTTGATGTTCCGCTGACGCAGGAATTTCGGGCATTGACGACTGTTCGCAGGGTGGGCACCCGTACAATAAAAGCACTTAGGCTGTTCAATAGTACACCCGTCCCCAAAGTGGTCCCCACCACAGCGGTAGCACTGTGGCTTTGACCGACATTGAGTTTTGGTGTGTCCGTACTTGCAGCTTCCGAAACACTGGACAGTGGGAAAATTATAGATTTCTACTGGAATGGAATTGAAGCAGCAGAAAACTCGATCCGGGAGGCTCTGACCATCAAATGTGATTACTACGCTTGATGTAGGAATCCATTCCGATTTCCCATAATTAGAAACTCTGCGGTTCAATCTCCTCACCTTCAACACCTTACCAAGTGAGGACTTCAGGGCATCCTAGACTTCAATGTCAGTCCAATCAGAGGGGACGCCCCTCACAACACCCATCCTGGTGATGTTGAAAGTGGGAATCATCATTGTGAAACCTTTTTGTTTAATTGCATCATTGTCTATAAATGCATTGGCATCTTCTGGGCCCTTGAACTCTACTGATACCCTGTTTCTTCCTATTCTCTTTATTCCCCCATCTACAACATTCATGACATTCATTTTCTGTACTAATTTACCTGATTTTATAGGATGGAGGGTAGTGCCAGAGGCTGGATCGGATTTGAGAAGTGATGCGTAAACTAAAAATGGTTGTCTGTCTAAATGCGTGTACTTCGTGCGTGAGATCAACGACGGAGCCGTGACCCAGTCGCGTTTAGACGCTGAAGGATTTTCGTCCGTGGCATTCGCAGAGTCATTGTGAAGATGATTTTCAATACGTTTCCTCTTTTGTGAAGCCACTTCAAATTCCATTGTCTCAAATTGAGACAGTGGAGCCGTCAGAATAGAAACATGCGGCAAAAGATCTTGCGATTGTAGCTGAGCTAGATGAGGGGGGTCTGGCGGGTGGCGTGGGGGCCGTTCATCATCCGCCATTGTCACTCAGCATAGCCCAGTAGAGAAAACCTTAATTATAGGTGGATTAAAAACTTACCAAAAAGGTAAGATCACGTACACAAATATAAACACAGGATGAGCACAAACACGTAAAGTACACCCAAAAACCACCAAAAAAAAAGCAGAGAAATAGCCAAAAATCGGTGCGAGAGACAAAACCACATGCACTCGCCACAAACGCTCGTGACACACCCAGAATTATTATTTGGGCAGATTTTTATTATGATAACCCTTGTTTTAGAGCAGCCATGGCAGTCGTGTTTGACATGGTGTTTGACAGATTTGAGTTTCGTGACGTCTTTCTGTGAGTCTTAGGTATGGACAAGTAGAAAAAACATATTGATAAATATTGAATCGATATTTTTAAGCTATATCGATTATTATCTATATATATAAAAAATAACGATAAATCGATGTATTTTTCGTAAAGAAAACGCACGTAGGTAACAATAACTGCATTACATTACGTGGTTTTTGGAACTACGCAATCTGGTAGCCACAAAAAACGAAATTAACCTGAAGGTGCATATTCTTATGGCGCGAACGTGCTGACGATCTGGTGATCAATATTTGAACTATTCCCCGAATATGACAAGATTAGTATATATTAGACCAATTACTCTAAAATGAATAAAAATATTTCGATTATCGATTTATTGAGATTTAAAATATCGCTAATATTTATCGATTATTATATGAAAAATATCTATATTTTGATATAGTCTGGCAAACGAAAGTAGACTGAAAAAGCGCGGCAAATTTAAAAAATATCAGCATAGCAACCCCAAAACTACGATGAAATACCTGGAACAACCTTATTTGATACTTTAGAATTATCTATTTTATTTCATCGGAATACAAATACAAGAGGTATTTTAGGTAGGTAATAGTTTAGATATTGTGTCTTAATTCGAATTAAAAAAAAAACAACAGTATTCTAAAATAGTTCTGATTTATTCACTACAATCAAAATCTGAATGTAAGACTTCCATGTGGAAAGTTTCATTAGAGTCACTGGAATCATTGTTTCCTACGTTAATTATAAAACTTTCTAAATTATTTTCTGTAATTCTGTCCCTTTCTTTATATTTATTTTCAACATGGATGACATGATCAGTCATTTTCTTTCACTCCTCGGAAGTTATATTTTCAAACGACTCTTTTATAACTTTCTCTAACTCCACTGCAGGCAGAGCAATATTTTTACTTGCCACTTTACGTTTAGCCAAACTCCATACTAACTCAATGGCATTTAGATCGCAGTGGTAGGAGGAAGTCGCAATACCTCGTGCCCATTCTGCTTCAGAATTTCATCAGCTTCATATACTGGTTCTGGTGTTTCGTTTTAAACTTGTTTTCTAACGATATAAAATTCATTAATTTTGTAACGAATAGCATCTATGTCGAAACTTTGTAAGTCGGACACTGTGGATGTATATGGCCTTTACGCGCACCTTCCTTTTTAATTCTTTTAATGTAGTAACGCTCACTTCTGTAAGGAATGGCAAAACAGAATGATTAGTTCTGCAAATCATTAATTCAATTACATCTTTATAAAAGTTATGTACTCCTAGTAAAAACTTACCAGTGATTGAAGCTATTTCATCCACGTACTGGTTCTGGGTTCTTATCCTATCTTCCTGCTCTAAATCCATAAGTTTTAGTATAATATTTTCAATAGTTTTCACTATCTCATCAACCCCTGCTACATCCACCAGATTTTCTATAAAAGAAAAAAAAATTGTTAAAAACCATGCAACATTTAATAGTATGTTAAATAACCATAACGCGTTATTATGAAGGTGTTTAACATACTATAAAATGAATGTGAATCTAAATAGATAAATATTTTTCCTCGCTAAAAGGTAATATAAATTATGAATTACGACAAAGTATCAACTTATTAGCATCATAGGTACTAACTTATGAAATCGAACACAACAGGTAAACAATCTTGTTTTTGTTTGAATTCGGCATCTTTCTCCTGTTGTTTTTCTTGATATTTAGACATCATGCGAAACAACATCTTCCGTACTCCACTTTTAATAGTTTTGTTCATTTTTCGCTGAATAAACGCTATTAACAAGATCACAACAAATCACAAACAACACGCCATCTTTTTTTGGAAAATTGAGTTTGACATTAGTATAGCATTGCCATATAAAAAGTTTCGTTTGCCAGACTCTATATCGATTCGTCAAGCCGACATGTCAAAATGATATTCGCATCACTGTTCAACAGCAACATGGCCGATCCACCATATTTTTTGTGTTGCTCTCCTTGACCAAGTTAATTTGTATATCACCCTAAAATAAAGTGAATTTATAGAAAATTAACATTAAAAGACGGTTACTATTATACATTATACAGCTATATAAGTCTGGCAAACGAAAGTAGAGACTGAAAAAGCGCGGCAAATTTAAAAAATATCAGCATAGCAACCCCAAAACTACTATGAAATACCTGGAATAACCTTATTTGATACTTTAGAATTATCTATTTTTTTTTCATCAGAATATAAATACAAGAGGGATTTTAGGTAGGTAATAGTTTAGTAGTCTTAATTCGAATTCAAAACAAAACATCAGTATTTTAAAATAGTTCTGATTTATTCACTATAATCAAAATCCGAATGTAAGACTTCCATGTGGAAAGTTTCATTAGAGTTACTGGAATCATTGGTTCCTACGTTAATTATAAAACTTGCTAAATTATTTTCTGTAATTCTGTCCCTTTCATTATATTTATTTTCAACATGGATGACATGATCAGTCATTTTCTTTCACTCATCAAAGGTATCCGAGTTAGGTTTAGATATAAAAGACGTGATGGGGTTAGCTGCTGATACTACGAATGTGATGTTTGGTCAACACTCTGCCATTGTTACAAAAATTAAAGAAGTGAACCCAAAGCGCTTATTCATAAAATGTGTTTGTCATTCTGCAGCATTAAGTGTTAGTCATGCTTGCAAAATACTACCTAGAAATTTAGAACAGATAGTAAAAGAAGTATATGGATATTTTTCTCAAAGCAGCAAGCGTCAAAGAGAATTTGTTGAGTTCCAAAATTTCACTGACACTGAAAAACATAGACTACTGCGTCATTATGATATAAGATGGCTATCGCTTCATGCTTGTGTTAATAGAATAATTGAGCAATGGAGGGCACTGCGGTTGTTTTTTCAAGACCAATATTTGAGTGATCGCATTATGTCATCAGAATTTTTGTATCATTCTTTTAATAATGATATAAACAAATTATACTTTTACTTTTTAGACTACGTTTTGCCGATTGTAAACAAAGGAGAACGGGCGGAAGTGGTCCATATGGCGTCGGCTGATGAAACTTAGTCCATATAATAGTTCGTAAATGTAGGATATTTTTTTACTATGGATACCATAAAATTGGTCTATGGAGAAAAAAGTTACACAGTCCAGAAAACTGGTACCTATTATAGACGAAAAATTTAAAAAGCTACCTTTTGTTCGGCTAAAACTTATTTGCCGAGTACTCGCACTTACCCCCCGCCACCCGTATACGTCCGCTACCCCTCGGGGTGGCGGGGGTGATGCTTCTGCGCCGCGCGTATTGTTCACTGGTCAGTGAGTCTTCTTCTTCTTCTTCTGTAGTGTGGTTTCCGCACTTAGTCTCTGCACGAGACCATTGTGCGTGAGCCCTGTCGGCCGTCACTCCATCCAGCCAACCTCCCTCCAGAAGCAGATCAGGTCTTTCGGTCTATTCAGGGTATCTGTAAGGGAATTTAATGGCCCGAGGGTTCGTTTCCGTATTTCGGTGATTTCCGTGCACTCTAGGAGCACGTGTCCTACCGTTTCCTCCATCCCCATGCATGCCCTGCACAGGGGACTGTCCGTTATACCTATTGTGTGATAGTGTTTGTTCAGTGAGCAGTGCCCGGTGATGGTCCCACCACCATTCGCAGGCTTCTTCTGTCCAGGTGTAGGAGGTGCCTGGTTAGTTTTTTGTCCAGGTTTGACGTCGCTTCCTTGGACTGCCTGCAGCCTGGTGCCGAGGACCACCATTTCCGGGCTTGGTCATGTGTGTGTTTTTTAAGCCAGTGTGCAGCTGGGTGAAGGGGAGCGGCACGATGGGCTCGGGCCCGAAAACCATCGTGCCGGACCCCCTCCTGGCCAGTTCGTCCGCCGCATCATTGCCAAGTGATCCGCTGTGCCCCTTTATCCATTGCAGTGTCACAGTGTTGCGGTTCTCGACCGCCGAGCGTTGCAGCGCATTGTGACATTCTAGTATGAGCTTAGACGAGATATAATTTTTCTCTAGGGATTGAAGTACTGAGTGATCAGTGAGTCATTCGCTATTTTTCAGCAAGAACATCGTTTGGTTTCTTTATATTATTCTTACCGGCTTTCTTTTTGAACATATTTTGATTCACTTACTCGATTACTTTGGCACGTTGAAATGGACTTGTGATATTGCTTTTGGATTGGACTTTCATGATGTTGCCTAGTGGGCATTGTGTGTTTAGTGTGTAATCGTTCAATGTTACGAAGAGAAAGGCAAACTATTACCCGAAATCTGTTCGAGTCAAACCCAGCAATCTTACCACATATACTCGCATCAATTGCACTGCGACAGGTATGTACCTTTTAGGCCATATTGCTGTTGATTGTTGATGCAATAGACAATACCAAACTGGTTAGCATTTTCTATGGTTACCGTGAAAGAGTTTTAGTTAATTAGTTTAAGAGTAGTAGTTTAAGAGTTTTTCTAATATTCTGCATATAAATAGTAAAAATAAAAATAATATAGTAACTCCTTAAAATAATATGGGTGATATACCTATGTGTCAATTACTTTTTTCTTCATGTGTCGATTTATTTGCGGGTATAGTTAGTGTTACAATATTAAATTATCAAATAAATAATGCAGTTCTCATCATCCGACGCCACTTGGACCAAAGTCCATACAAAAATGTCCGAGCAATATCACAAGTCCGTTTCAACGTGCCAAAGTAATCGAGTAAGTGAATCAAAATATGTCCAAAAAGAAAGCAGGTAAGAATAAAATAAAGAAACCAAATGATGTTCTTGCTGAATAATAGCGAATGACTGACCGACCAGTGAACAATACGCGCGGCGCAGAAGCATCACCCCCGCCACCCCGAGGGGTAGCGGACGTATACGGTGGGGGGGGGGGGGGGGGGGGTAAGTGCGAGTACTCGGCAAATAAGTTTTGGCCGAACAAAAGGTAGCTTTTTCAATTTTTCGTCTATAATAGGTACCAGTTTTCTGGACTGTATAACTTTTTTCTCCATAGGCCAATTTTATGGTGTCCATAGTAAAAAATATCCTACATTTACGAACTTTTATATGGACTAGATTTCATTAGCCGACGCCATTCACACAAACCAAAGTCCATACAAAAATGTCCGATCTCCTTTAATATAATTTTTCAAGGCTACTACCCAGGCATTGAAAGATTATATGGTGATGCTTCTTGGTGTGTACTTGTCGATTTTGGGTTGCTATATGAAAACTAATTATATAAAAAGCACGGACAACGTATTTACTGTATTTATATTAGACCCAAAATCTAGTGTGAATTATTTGCCATTGAATAATATGTACTTCAAGTGGGTCAAGAATTAATTAAACATAGGGGAAACATAAACATGAAAGAACAAATTGTTGATTTTTTCAGAAAGTGCCAATCTTTTTTCATTGAATTGAGCTCGCAATTGAAATCACGTTTGCCTTCTGAAGATCAAATTTTCCGAGAACTGAAATTTCTTGACCCAAACACTGCCGTGAATAAAGAATTTAGTAGTTTATGAAATGTTATGAAAACTTTCCCATACGAAGTACAGCCAGAACAAATGCAGATAATTGACGAAGACTATAGAACACTCAAACTTGATCGCGAAGTAAGTAATTTATTACGATCTTCGAGTACTGGCTCACCCCTTTCTTGTGAACAATTTTGGTTGGAAGTTGGGAAAATTTCTAAGTGATGGTACATTAAAATACAAGAATATAACTAGTTTCAGTAAATCTCTGTTATGTATACCAGTGTCGAATGCTGCATGCGAGCGCATATTTTCACAAATTAATTTAATAAAAACGGAACAAAGAAACAGATTCATAAACAAAAATGTATCTGCAATTTTAAAAACCAAACAAGGCATAAAAGATGAAGGAGGCTGTGTGAATTTTAAACCATCAAACAGAATGTTAAAATATAATTCTAATATTTATTGTGATGATGATGATGATTAAGAAATAGAAAAATATGTTTTGAAAATCAGTATTTTTATTGGTATATTTTCCCTGTGCAAGTTGGTATATTTCAGTATTTTTTTAACGAGCTTCAGTTTTTTTGTAAAATTTAATCTGGTCACACTGGTCTAGGGATGTGACATTGTACATAAAAATTTGATTTTTAATTAATCGATTATTTATTTAGCATGAAAAATCGATTAATAAATAATTGATTTCTCTTAAGAAAATAATCGATTTTGTTTTATGAATCGATTTTTTCCTAATTTACAAATTTCAAAATAAACGCCATAAATATAATATCAGTAGATTTTTTAATTTTAAAAATAAACAACAGAAATAGTAAGTTTTCAAGTCGATGCGTATATTTTTTCTTTATGTATGATCAATTGATCACCATTTACGGTTACGGAAAACGGTTCAACCGATTTAAAAAATTCTTTTTGTGTTTGAAAGCGTATATATACTTCAAAGTTGGTCGCATTGTCACCAAGTCAGGATCTGATGATGGGATTTTGGAGAAATCAAAGGAACTCTTCAAATATTATAGGCACACCTGAATTGAGTATTTTTGAGTAGTAACTTGTGTAGTTGTATTCGAAAAGTACTGAATCTACTCAATATTATTATATAAGTAGGAATTATAAGTATTTCATGGGTTCCGCTTCAATTACTTGAATATGGTTATTAGGCACAATATGCTCGTCACAATGCATATGGTGAAGTGAGCAGATGATGAAGTACCAGGAGAACTCCTCAACAATTTAACGGCCCAGCATTGGGAAAAGCAATATTTTGTAAAAGGTTATAAGTAGTTGACATTTAGACGTTTTTGTAACGAGGTAAATTATAAATCAACCAACCAAAAAGAGTGAAAAAACGAAAATACAAAACTAAAGACACCGACTACCGAAGTTAAAGTTATTTTTCACTTTGCATTGTTTTTTGGAAGTCAGTTTAATTTTTTAAAGGAAAAAGTTTTTATTTATATAATCTACACAAATTAAAGTTTTATAACAATCAAATAATAAAAAGTTTCAATTAATTTTTTTTCACACAAAATCAACAAAATTAAATTATTCAAATAAAAAAAAAACATGAAATCCGTAGGAGTTCAGGAATACCAGCTTAGGTAAGCGTTTGGATAATATTCGGCTCCTGGTCTTTCTATATGGTGCCAGCTTTCGAGAACAATCTCTCTGCTAGAGCTGAAGCAGCCGAAAAAACGAGACTTAATAACACTAAACACCTTTTTTCACGAAAAACTTTCGAAATTGTCATTTGAACAATGAAGTTTCACCGACGAATTATGAATGACCTAAGTCAGTAAAATAATACAGTTCGTTGACTAACTCCATCTAGTGAATGTTTGATTAAATGAATCAACTAAACTGTTTCAAAAGCACAGAAGGAATGCCATCATAGATGCACAGATAGCGTTAATGTAGTATTATGGAGATAGTATTCCTTGGTAGTTCGTGTTCCGGGCTCCGGCCAGAAGACCAAACTTAATGTTGGGGGCTGCAGATGAAAAATCGGTAATAATTCATTGAATGATAATAAAAAATCGATTAATAATCGATTATTCATAAAAATAAAATCACGTATAAAATGCTTTTTCTTTTGATAAAAATCGATTTTTAATCGATTATTTCCATAATCGATTATTTTTTTACATCCCTACACTGGTCCAAGTCAATTCAATATCAGCTGATTAATTTTGAACAGAAAGCAGCAATATTTATTTTAAAGATACTTTGTTTCACTATGTAATATATAAGTTAATATGCGCGAATTCGGAAAATTTGGTCCTTTAATCGGTGCTGTAGATGAAGGAACTTCGAATGTTAAGTTTCTGGTATTATAAATCGGATTCGTAAACTATTTTATCTCAAGTAGCTGAATCCAGTACTATAGAGTGATTTAATTTCAGGTATTTGCAGCTAACACTTCAGAAGTGCTTACCTACCATCAAATTTCATTAAAAAGGTTTAGTCCTCAAGAAGGCTGGATTGAGCAGGATGCTCTAGAAATTCTAAACGCGGTATTGGAATGCATTGAGGTAAGACCTGCAAAACAGATAAATCTGCAGATTTACTTATTTTCACACTATATGGTAATTTCTGTACTAAGTAGGGAACTAGAATCAAGCTTTGCAAGTCCATCCAAAGGTTGTCTGGAAGATATAGCTATCAGCGATAAGACTGCCATTTTAACCATATTTTACAGTATTGTAAATCAAGTGTGTGTTTAAATTATTGGTGTACAATAAAGCGTATTCTATCTATCTATCATTTAAACAATTTACCACAAATGTAATACAAATTGTTTTCATTCACAGTAGTAATAATATTATTCTTACCTTTCAAATTTATATAGTATCTTAAAATCTAAATAACATGTTTTTGCCTTTATTTTATTAGATGACATTGGGGAATGTTTACACAGTCTGGAGACAATTTTTTCTTTAATTTTCATAGAAAATAAAGTTATTATGTATTATACTGATTTTAATGAATTCATATAATTATTATACGAATTTGACAGTTATTTGGATAAAAAAATCAAGGGAGCTATGCTGAGTATTTAATATTCATACAGTAACATTCATCAAAAGTAATGGAGGCAGCTATTTACAAACTAGATGCCCATATACTTGTTATTAACTGCGCTGTATGTTTAAATGATATGCTTTTATTTGTCTCTGTATTATAAAAAGATGTCTGTACTGAGTTGCTGTCATTGCACATAAACTGGGTACACTGTCTTTTGTTCTGATCCAGCTCTCCTGTCTGCCGGAAAGAATTTTCTAAGAAATAAGCAGCAATGTTGTGCTCTTGTCTGTATTTTTTCACAGATTTCGGAAAGTTTATTTTATTATTGCATTTGAAAGTATTACAATTGGGGGTTTTTTTATTCATCAAGGACCAATAAATCAACAGAAAACCAATGAAACATCTAGAGGTGAATAGATCAAAGCAGTATTTTTTATAAAGAGAACTAGCAATATGGGTAGGATTCACATTACCAGCAATCTTGTTAACCCCTTCAACTAAGCTAAATAAGCTTCTATCTAGAGTGGGATCATGGCAAGTGTAATGAGTTGGGTTTGAACTTGCAAAGCTAAATTAGCTAAACAATAACTTATTTTGAAATATTTTTGTGTACATAAATATATTACAAAATAAATATTTCAGGTGACTACTGACAATTTACGAAAGCTAGATATTAATCCTGAGGATGTTGTTGGTATTGGTATTACAAATCAAAGAGAAACAACAATAGTCTGGAATTCAGTTACTGGACAGCCATTATATAGTGCCATAGGTAAGATTAATAAAACCAGAAGGGTAAATTTTTATACAAAAATTCACATAGTCAGTCAGAACCTTTTTAGGGTTCCATAGCCGAATGACTAAAAAGGAACACTTATAGTTTCGTCATGTCTGTCCGTCCGTCCGTCCGTATGCCACAGCCATTTTATTCCGAAACTATTAGGACTATACATGTGAAACTTGGTAGGCAGATGTATTCTGAGAACCGCTTTCTGATTTAAAAAAAAAAATTAAAATAAAGGAGCGCCCCTTTATTTTAACCTTTTAACCGCCTGCGTCGGATTTTTACGACAAATATTTTCGGGCCCATTCCGCCTGAGTCGTATATATACGACAAAAATATCACAGCTCGTTTAATGTACTTTTTTATTTAATTACGCTGTATTCTATCAAAACGATGTTTATATTAGGTAAATAGATAATTAAGTAATCATTTAACAGTTTAATAAACTTTAGTCTCTTAATCAGAAGTCCTAATTATATTGCACTGCTCTCTTTGTTGTAGGTATTTATTTTTCGATTCACTGTGCCGGGCTCTGGGGGCCCGACAAACGATATGAAGTCGGGCAGTTAAAAGGTTAAATATTTTTTATTTTAAATCGGGCTCTTACATGGAACTGAAACAGAAAAAATTATCTATAGAAAGATCTAAAAATGACATTGAGGTTTCTAAAACCACTTTTTTATAAAGTCAATTGTTTAAAAGATATACGCTTCCAAAGTGGCAAAATGTCCCCTCCCCCTCTAACTTCTATAATAATGGACGGAAAAATCTAAAAATAAATATATGATGTAGATATTAATGTAAACTTTCAACGAAAATTGGTTTGAACAAGATAGGGTCAGCAGTTTTTGAGATATAGGTAGCATAAAACCGCAAATATAACTTTGTAATTCATACAAATACTATGAAAAACAAAGTTATTTGGCGTAGTTACTACGGAACCCTTCATGGGCGAGTCTGACTCGCCCTTGGCCATTTTTTTATTTTCAACCGACGACAAAAAGAGGAGGTTATCAATTCGACGCGTATATTTTTTCTTTTTAATGTATTGTCACCGATTACTCGAAGACGGCTGAACCGATTTGGAAAATTCTTTTTTTGATTGAAAGGGTTATACTTTGAAATTGGTCCCATTTTCATAAAAGTCAGGATCTGATGATGGGATCCTGGAGAAATCGAGGGAACTCTTCAAATATTATAGGCAGACCTATGACGTTTTGGGTATTTATTATAGTAACTTGTGCAGTTGCTCTCAAAAAGTACCATTTGAGGAAGTGGAACTGATGATAAAGACCACAGATGGCCGCCGAAACTACTCAATAATAAGTATTGAGTGGATTGCGATTCGATTACTTGAATATGGATGTTTGGCACTTTATGCTCGTCACAATGCATATGGTGATGTAGAGCTGATGGTGAAGTGCCAGGAGAACTCCTCAACAATTAACGGCCCAGCATTGGGAAAAGCAATATTTTGTAAAAGTTTGTAAGTAGTTGACATTTAGGCTCTTGTAACTAGGTAAATTAAAAATCGACCAACTAAAAAGAGTGAAATAAAAACTTTTTACCAAAAAATTAAACCGACTCCCAAAAAACACTGCAAAGTGAAAAATAACTTTAATTTCGGAAGTCGGTGCCAAAAACGAAAATACAAAACTAAAGACACCGACTACCGAAATTAAAGTTATTTTTCACTTTGCAGTGTTTTTTGGGAGTCGGTTTAATTTTTTGGTAAAAAGTTTTTTATTAATTCAAATTTTTTGCATGTTTGACTTTGTAGCACTTTTATTATTAAAGAAAAGAAATGGTATTAGTATTCTTACATAGCTTTTTTATTTTCTTAATTCAAAACACAAATTTAACAATCACACATAAGATTTTTCTGTGATTGTTTAAATACTCTACCCACTTGTAATTTCAGTATGGTTGGATGTGAGGACATCAAATATTGTAGATGAACTTATAAAAGCAAAAGGTGCACAATGTGTAAATGCAGTCACACAAACTAGCGGGCTTCCTTTATCCACATACTTCTCATCTGTAAAGCTAAAATGGCTGTTACAAAATGTATCTGCAGTAAAAGCCTCTGTCAAAGCTGGGGAATGTATGGCAGGCACTGTGGATTCTTGGTTGATTTGGGTAAGTTGTATTTTGAGATTTTTCTTGGTGTTCCATAGGTAATGTTTCTGTAAACTTATATCTTATACAAACATATTACCTACAGTTGAGCTAATTTGTTCACTTATCATTCGAGAACAATTTTTGTTATAGGTACTGTCTGTCTCTCTATACAATAGATTACACATAGTGATAGTAACATATTTTTTGTTATTTATACACTAATCTATGCTAATATTATAAAGCAGAAAAGTTTTTTTTTTGAACGCGCTAATTTTCGAAAGTACTGTTTGGGTTTGGATGAAATTTGGTATGAAAGTAGCTTGAAGCTTGAGGAAGGTTATAGGCTTTATCCGACTGCAAAAAAGGAGGTTTATGTTTTTAACGTCATGCATTCCACGGGAGCGGAGTCCCGCGTGACTGTTTGTACACTTTGTATCGATGGTAAATCGCGTGATTTATATGTTATTGTAACCAAGAATCAACTTCGTGTGACAGCTGACAACATTGAAGATTACAAAAAACTCATGGTACTAGTCCGTGAGAAGAAATTGATAGGTCACACATTCACCCCAAAAGACGAACGACTATACCGCATCGTCATCAAGAACCTTCATCCTTCGACACCCATGGAAGCTATTAAAGAGGCAATAGAAAGTACTGGTAATATAGTGAAAGGTGAAATTATAAACGCCAGACATGGACAAACAAAAGAACCACTGTCAACCTGGTTCGTTAATATTGAGCCAGACCCCAACAACAGTGAAATAAAAAACCTGAAATAGATCTACCACACTTCTGTCAATATTGAAGACCCCAAACGTAAAAAAACCATCCCCCAATGCAAGAGATGTCAGCAGTATGGGCATACAAAAAATTATTGCATGCGTCCATATCGATGCGTTAAGTGCACAGAAAACCATAACACGCTAGAATGTCCTAAGACCAAAGACGAACCTTGTGCCTTGGGGACCATGCGGCCAGTTACAAAGGATGCAAAGTATTTCAAGAAATTCAGAAAAGGAAGTCTAATTCAAGAGCGCAAACAAGACCATGGAAACATGTTGAAGAAAAACACCTTCCAATTATCCGAAACATACCAACCCTGTCAGAAAAACCACCTACCAACACCGAATCAGCTAAAATATACGCACAAGCCATAACAGGAGACGCAACTAACCTAGAAAAAATTATGTCAAAGTAAGCTGAAAAGCTAGACCGTCTAATTGACCAAATCGGTACCCTTATGACCCTATTGACAACAATCGTTCATAAACTATTTCGTTAAAATAGCTCTAAGAATAGCAAGCTGGAACATAAATGGTCTGCTGGACAGAAAACAAGAACTTAAAATACTCTTTACAGTGCAGAACCTTGATGTAGTGCTTATATCCGAAACACACCTTACAGATGAAAAAACATTCACCTAGACGGATACTGTTCATACGTTACAAATAACCCGGACATATACAGCGCACGCTGGCACCGCAGTCGTAGTAAGAAGTTGCATTAAGCATCAACTAATTCCTGAATACAGAACTTCAAAAATACAAGCTACAACAATCATGGTGCATGATAGCCAAGGCTCTATCTTAATATCATCGATTTATTGCCCGCCAAAAAAGAGAAGAGGACACGAAACCAGTGAGGAGGATTTCAACGATTTTTTCAAAACTCTAGGCAACAGATTTATTGTTGGTGGAGACTGGAACGCTAAAAACTGTCAATGGGGATCAAGGCTTACATTGACTAGAGGCCGTAACCTTAAGAATAGCATCGACAAACACCGTATAAATATCCTCACTACGTGTCAACCAACATATTGGCCAGCAGACCCAAATAGATTGCCCGAGCTTATAGACTTCCTCGTTCTTAGAAGTTTCTAGCGGTCACGACAGCTCTTCAGATCACTCGCCAGTAATAGTTACAATGAGCACATCTGGAATAAATCGGTCAAGAAATCAATAGTTATATAACAACCATACTGACTGGGTAGCCTTTCAACAATACCTCAATGACAATATGGACCTGAAGATTCCTCTTAAAACCGACGAAGACATTGAAAGTGCTACTTCCTACATAAATAAATTAATACAGAAAGCGGCATGGACTTGTACTCAATCTGACAAAAAATATACTGAAACTAAAACTCATCGCAACTAGCCGCAGAAAGTAAAATGACAAGTTCTAGAAAAAAGACGACTTAGAAGGGTTTGGCACTGTAGCCGACACCCTGCTGACAAAAGAGCGTTCAACAAAGCAGCAGCTGAACTAAACAGAACCTACTTGAAATGGAGAATGAAACAATGCAACTACATTTCGAAAACTTAACGCAATCAGCTCCTTCTAAAAACGAGTACTCACTGTGGAAAGCGGAAAAATCAGAAAGAAAACCACAACTAACACAGCACTCGCTCAAAAAGGAAAATGGTGAATGGGCTAAAACGGATGAAGAAAGAGCAGAAGCATACGGGGAGTTTCTTAGCAGCGTCTTCACCCCAAATGAGGACCTAGGAACAGAAATTACAGACCGTAAAGTGAGCTCATATCTTGAAAGTGACCTCCAACTGAGTCCCCCTCTTCAATGCTGCACGCCTGCAGAAGTGGGTCGCACCATTCTGACCAACTAAAAAAGCTCCAGGATTTGATCTTGTGACAGCGGAAAAATTGCGAAACCTGCCGAAAAAAGGAATAATGTTCATCACCTCACTATTCAATGCTATTCTAAGAACCTCGTACTACCCCAACATCTGGAAAGTCTCTCAAATAACTATGATCCCTAAACCAGGTAAGCCGCCGCACCTTACATCTTCATACAGACCAATAAGCCTGCTTCCTGTACTGTCGAAGGTCTTTGAAAAAATAATCTCTGCACGGCTTAGTAAGCACCTATACGAAAACGCTACTATCCCAGAGCACCAGTTCGGATTTCAAAGACGACATGCGACCTTAGAACAAGTCCATAGAGTATGTGAACATATTAGAGATACTCTCGAAAGTAAAAAATACTGCTCAGGGGTGTTTCTCGACGTACAGCAAGCTTTTGATAAGATTTGGCACCCTGGGCTGTTGTATAAACTGAAAAGAACATTACCACACAACCTGTTCCTGATATTGAAATCTTACCTGGAAAATCGTATCTTCTTTGTAAAAATTAATGATGCCGCTTCAGATTTTTATGACATAGGAGCTGGAGTCCCACAAGGGTCTGTCTTAGGGCCCGTCCTGTACCTGATATACACAGCAGATGTTCCTGAATCGGAAACTGTAATGACAGCCACCTTTGCCGATGATACTGCAGTGCTGACATCTGACGCCAACCCAGAAGCAGCTTCCAGTAAGCTACAATCGCACCTGGATAAGGTTTATACTTGGATGAAGAGCTGGCGCATCAAAGCTAGTGCTGCTAAATCTAACCACATCACATTTACCCTCAAACAAGGAGATTGCCCTGTTGTGAAACTGGGTAATGAGCAGCTACCACACAACACTGTAGTAAAGTACCTGGGATATCACCTCGATCGCAGACAAACGTGGAAGACCCACATCCAAACAAAGCGTGATGAACTTAATCACAGATGGAGAACACTAGTGTGGTTATTGGGAAGAAAATCTCGACTCTCTGTCAACAATAAAGTTTTGATTTACAAAGCAGTCATAAAACCAGTCTGGACTTACGGCTGTGTGTTACAGCTGTGGGGATCAGCAAAAACCTCTAACACTGAAATACTCCAGCGATTTCAAAATGGCGTGCTTAAAGCCATAGTGAGTGCCCCATGGTACACAAGAATGGATGAAATCCACGAATATCTAAAAGTTCCTACCATCAAAGAGGAAATCAAAATTATGACAAAAGCTTACAGAGAGAGGATAATAAATCATGAAAACAGCCTTGCTCAGGCTCTAAGTAAATCACTGCCAACAAGACGTCTTAAAAGACTTTACACTTGGGATAATATACTTTGAGTAAAGCAATATCCAAAGGCAGCCTAACAATGGGAGGGCAAGCCTAACATGTCAAACACATTCATAAACAACTGCTTATGGTTCAAGAACCGATCGCATGTTTGGAAAAAAATTGAAAAAAAAATGTTATTGGGCTCAATGGGTAGGTACACGAACAGAGATGTGATAAACGACTTAAAACTTTTAACGAACTTATTGGTTTATTTTTTATCAAAAGTCACTTACGTTAACTGCTTAATTGCTTATCAGCTTATTTACTTGCTAACATTAAAAATAATGAAATTATGTTGTTTGCTTTTTTAGTTGGTTTTTAAACGACATCAATGAACTTTCCTTCGTACTCGGCAGATTAGTTTTATTAGCTCACCAATTTGTTTTTATCGAAAAAGTAGTCAAAATTAACACAATTACTTACACTATAAACTATTTATACTATTATTAACACAATTAACTACACCTAAAAACTATATTATATACAAGTCCAAAAGTCACAGAATTATTTCCTTGGTAAGAAACAATTCACCACATGAAAAAATGTTTTACACTATTTATGTTAGTAGTTAGTAGGTTAGTAGTTACAAGTCCAAATCACAACTTCAAAAACAAATTCACAAAACATAACACTTTTGACCGGGCGGAGGAAACGATACTAAACGTAAAAAGCAAAATAACAATAAGCAGTAAATGAAAACCCGTTTTAATTAAATTGCCGTTTTTAAAAGTGAACAACGGAATGCAATATTTCGTTTAAAGCATATTTAATTTGGTAGGCTTACCAATTTCGAGTAAGTCAACGCGATTCAGCACATTAACAAAAGATGTAAATATTTTAAACCTTAAAATTATTGAATTAAGGTCGATTTGCGCATAATAATTGTTTAGCTATCGGTTAAAATTGAATCAGGCGCCATCTAACAGTTGTTACGTATTTCATTTGAGCACGTTCTTACTTACGTGGTTATGAAATGAAATAATCAAAACGCGGTTGCGTTTTAATTTTAACAAAAAGCAGAATAAGCTGATTGATAACCTTAAATGCTTTTATAAACTAGTCTGCTTATTGACTTATTTTAAGTAACATGTTATATTATATGCTTTTCGTTTAAACGCCCACCTCTGTACACGAATATAATAATATTTTGAGGCATTGTTTTTCAGAACCTCACTGGAGGCAGTCATGGTGGAGCCCATGTCACGGATGTCACAAATGCTTCACGAACACAGCTCATGTCACTACGCAGTCTGCAGTGGGATAAAGGATTGTTGCGATTTTTCAACATACCAATTGAAATCCTTCCAAAGATTAAAAGTTCTGCTGAAATATATGGTTATATTTCAACAGGATCCCTTCTTGGCGTACCAATAGCTGGGGTCAGTTTTAATTGTTTTACCAGACTACCTATGGCGAATGTTACAGGAGGTTAATGTTTTTCCTGTGTTTGTATTTTAATAATACCTGTTTTTTTTACTTTATATAAGTAATTTACTGTAGAAGATTTCTATTTAAATCAGTTTATCGAAATCTGTATTTTATCTATTTTGTATCATATACTGTTTCCATTTTTATTCACTCTAGGTACTGATTTTAATCCAATGCATGGGGTGGTGGATACCTTTTTATAATTATTACTACACTTCGAAATTAATTTCGAGACACATATTTTAACATTTCTAATATACTACGACCTAGATTTTTTCATTTGCTACTTAACATTTGATGGAATGCCCCAAATTGTATATTAAATTTAAATTAAAACAAACCATACTTACTGCAGTGTCTGGGTGATCAACAAGCAGCTCTCGTTGGACAAGGATGCATGCGATTTGGTCAAGTCAAGTGTACTTTTGGCACTGGATGCTTTTTGTTGTACAATACAGGTATGTTATCCCTTATCATCGCACTATAAGGTTTCATGTAATAAAATGCCTAAAATAATCCGATTTTTAGGTGATTCGATTATCCACTCGCAACAAGGCCTTCTTACCACTGTGGCCTATAAACTAGGACCAGATGCACCACCAGTTTATGCATTAGAGGGATCTGTTGCTATTGCAGGTAAATCTTGCAATCATATATCCAATATTAGATACTTTATATTCTGAACAGTACCATTGACTTTATCAATAATCTAGGTGACACATTGCAGTGGCTACGAGATGGCTTGGAACTTATTACTGATATACAAGATACCGAAGCCTTAGCAGCGGAAGTTAATGACGATGATGAGGGGAGCATTTGTTTTGTACCTGCATTTAATGGTTTATACTCTCCTTATTGGAGGAAAGATGCTAGAGGGTGAGTTAACGATGTGTTTATAGATACTGATATTGTTTCTAATACATAGGTATATTACTTACATAATATTCTCATATGCAGCATAATGTGTGGAATAAGTGAGAAGACACGACGAGAACACATAGTAAGGGCAGCTTTGGAATCAGTGTGTCATCAAACTCGAAGTGTGGCAGCAGCAATGGCAAAGGATTGTGCGCCATTAGGACGACTACTTGCCGACGGCGGTATGGCGCAGAACACTTTGCTTATGCAAATGCAAGCAGACATTCTAGGAATTCCTGTGGTATGCACAATGTACATAAGAATTATTTAATACACTAGTCTTCGCCCAGTGGCCGAAATTCGCCTGTAACATAATTTATTTAGAATGCATTATTATACATTTAAGATTTTTGCTTTCTGCATTGCATCTTCCTCAGAATACGGAAAAGAACCAGAAACCGCTTTCTGGCCGTAGTTATGCAAAAAGGATCCATTCCACACTTTTTCCGAAATTGAGTTATATTGATATTTTTAATATATCACCCTGAAGATGCTTTTGGTATATATAACTCAATTTTGGAAAAGATAAATAGATAGATATACTCTGTATTGTACACCATAACAGAATTAAATAAGGACTTAAAAAAACTACAAAGGGTGTTACAATGGGCGGTCTTATGGGCGGTAAAAGTTTGGATTGGATCCTTTTTGCATAACTACGTTAGTCGCGTCCTGTGTCCAAATACAAGACAAGCGTGCCCCGCCAACCTCACTTCCCACCCGCGTAATGTTGCTAGCTCAGACATTATTTGTCCGTGTTAGGGGTAAACGTATTTGAAGAAAGATAATAATAAAACCAAAATTGTTTATTTTCGATACTAAAACAACTTCTTTTTTCTTGAGATAATCAGGTACATAATTATATAAAAATTATTTTTGCAAAAAAAGAAACCGACTTCAAAAAACCATAAAAGCACTAAAAAGTTAAAAATAATACTATAACCTACCTATATTAATAAACCTAACCTAACCTACGATTAACCTATAATAAAATTTAACAATTTTTTGAAGTCGGTGCCAAGCATATTTTAGATATAACTACAGACTAAGGCCAGAAAAAATAGGTTAATCGTAGGTTAGGTTAGGCTTATTGTTGCATTCGAGATTTTGTCCATCTAGAGGTAATGGAACAAAAGCCCTGATGCAAGGTGGGTTGGTATTGAAACAACAAACTGTTTCAAACAACAAAAGTTTATTCAAACAAGGTAAAGTAAAATACATAAAAAAGGTTATTGCCAGCCAGCTTAAAATCCAATCGGTGGAGCTTCAGATTGAGGGGGTTTGAAGATAATACCAGTACTGTTCTATTTTTTTACAGTTTAGTGGGTGCTTGTTACGAAAATGCCATCCTTTTTGAAATCCAAGATGGCGGACGTCATTTTTTGTAATAATTTGATTTGGGTGTCAATTTTGAGGTTAATTGGGGTGCTTGTTACGAAAATGCCATCTTTTTTGAAATCCAAGATGGCGGACGTCATTTTTTGTAATAATTTGATATGGGTGTCAATTTTGAGGTTAATTGGGGTGCTTGTTACGAAAATGCCATCGTTTTTGAAATCCAAGATGGCGGACGTCATTCTTTTTAATAATTTGATATGGGTGTCAATTTTGAGGTTGATTGGGATGCTTGTTACGAAAATGCCATCCTTTTTGAAATCCAAAATGGCGTACATCATTTTTTTATAATTTATTTATTTAAAAAACCTTCACTTAAGCAACAATACAGTACAGTAAGTGTCACAGTACCTAATTATCACGTGCATCAGTTCAAATTTAAAATCTCTTTGTATACGCCTCATCTGCATTTTTATGTTCACCCTCAACTGCTAAATAATACGTGCAGTAAAGAGCAGGTTAAAATTGTTTTCATTATTATATTAAGTAATAATATTGCTAACGATGTCGATCTGCAATAAAAAAAAATATTTCATAAATATTGTTTATTTGTGACAACCCTGGCCGCTGCGAGACTGTCTAGACGTTGTCGGCATTTTCCACAAGATCAAAGGCGTCAACCTACTGTACGATCTTTATACTGTGGCGCTAGTAAATATGCTTCTCGTATGAGAAAACGGCGTCGAAGTGAAACTGAGAATGAAAAACGATTCTATTTCTTTTTAACCGACTTCAAAAAAAGGAGGTTTACAATTCGTCTGGAACTTTTTTTTTTATTTTTTTTTTTTATTATGTATGTTACCTCATAACTCGGAGATGGCTGGACCGATTTGGAAAATTCTTTTTTTGTTTGAAAGGGTATACTTTCTAGTTGGTCCCATTGTCGTCACGTTTGGATCTGATGATGGGATCATGGAGAAATCGAGGGAACTCTTCAAATATTATAGGCACACCTATAGCGTTTTGGATATTTCTTATAGTACCTTGTGCAATTGCTCTCGAAAAGCACCATTTGAGGAAGTGGAACTGATGATGAAGACCCCAGATGGCCACCTAAACTACTCAACAATAAGTATTTCGTTGATTGCGATTAGATTACTTGAATATGGATGTTAAGCACTTTATGCTCGTCACAATGCATATGGTGAAGTAGAGCTGATGATGATGTACCAGGAGAACTCCTCAAAAATTAACGGCTCTGCACCGGGAAAAGCAATATTTTGTAAAAGGTGATAAGTAGTTGACATTTTGGCTTTTGTAACTAGATAAATTACAAACCGACCCACTAAAAAGCGTGAAAAAAAAGTTTTAGCAAAAAATAGAACCGACTTCCACATGAAAACACTACAAAGGCAAAAATAACTTTAATTTCGGAAGGCGGTGTCTTTAGTTTTGTATATATTTTCGTTTTTGACACCGCCTTCCGAAATTAAAGTTATTTTTGCCAATGTAGTATTTTCATATGGAAGTCGGTTCTATTTGTTGCTAAAAAGTTTTTTTATTATTTGTGGTACACCCGGAAAGTGCATACCGTTACAATTCCAACAAGCCCAAACACAGCTAAGATACATTGTCTTGTTATGGAGTTCCGGTGCCTGTCTCTTGGATTCATCATCAGATCTGATAGTAGAATGGTTCTTATTGAACGCAAATGCTTAACTTATTTTAGAAAATACCAAAATCGCTTTTTGTTTTCCTATAAAATTTGAAGAGTTCCCTCGATTTCGCCAAGATTCCATCATTAGATCCCGACTTGGTGACTATGGGACCAATTGGAAAGCATAAGCTTTGGAACAAAAAAAAAGAATTTTCCAAATCGGTTTGTAAATGACGGAGTTATGCGCGAACAAAAAATACAATGCAGAGTAAACGAAAAGATCGTCAATGTAGATTTTTTTTTTAGACTTTTGTTGATTTTTCAGAAACAGCTTTTCCAATTTCGATAAAATTCCCGATTTGAAAAATTCTTTTTGTGTTGGAAACAAAAAGAATTTTTCAAATCGGCTGGCAAGCGACGGAGTTATACCCGGACAAACATAAAGAAAATACAAACATCCGAATTAAGAACCTCCTCCGTTATTAGAAGTCGGTTAAAAATATTAATTTATTTAAAGTTTATGTACAATAGTGGTACATGGGCAGACTTAACCTCTCAAGGACCGCCATTATTACTTCAACCATCAGTCAAGCACCGCGGGCGGGCTCTTATCGTAAGAAAGCGGGGCTCAACAAATACTGGTTTACTGGCACGTTTTTGTGCCGGTGGGGCTCTAGAGGTTAATGTAACAAGGCATTCTCTTCCAGTCAAGCTTTGTTAGGTAGTTATAATGTTACATAAAAACTTAATTTCATACACCTCTCCCTTCCTCCCTCACACACACCACAAACTTTGTAAAGAGCAATGCCATGTGTCCATAGTAACTTTGGCTTAATATTAAATTGTCACGGCCAGCGATGAAAATGATTTTGTTGTGTGTAGTTCAATACTAAGAACTGTTTCTTAGCATTAAATATTGTATAGAACTTCTAACAAAAATATAGGATAAATACAAATATGGGATTTTGAGGTTATTACAATTTGACTATCTCTGTGCTCGACTAGCCTACACACCGGTCTTCATGGTGTAGTAATGGAATAATGGATGTACTTCAACAGTTCGAAAAGCATAAGAGTCTCAGAAAACAGAGAAGGAAACGTAAACACATGCACTTCGCAAAATTACTGACAACAACAACTGCTTGTGTTTGTAATGTCAATCAATTCCCTTTGTGTCAGTTTTGACACTTGTTTTTTCTGCTTTTTGAGTTTGTATTTGGCAGAATAGTCGAAATCGCCTTTGCTTGCCATATATAAAAATAAAATAGAGTTTTATTCTCAATAATTAAAATATTATTTCTGATTTTTGATGTGATAAAATGCAATTATTGTTCACCACATATTGTTACTATTTTTAATATAGAAAATAATGCAGAAAACAATAAATGATGTGAAATTAAAAACTGATTAATAAGTTTAATTGCAACTCAACTTATTTTTGTCAATTTCCGTTCAGCTATTCTAACAATATCATATACATATTTACATATATATACAGGTCGCACTGATAATCTTTCTTTTTTCAAGTCGTTTAAAATATTTTTTGATCAAAGTAGTTATTAATATACTACAACGAATAAAAGCCCTCAGTAAGTAATAAAAAGAAGGGTAAATCAAAACTCTTTTTATTCAGTAATTAAATAAGAGAAAAAGTGAATGCGCTACTTATACGTGAAATGTGATCCCATCCTATTTTTTTAGCCCCGCCGCATTTTTACAGGTAGAAACGACGACGTAATTTAAATAAATTGGACAACGGTAAAACACGTTACGCGATATGACGTTCACAGAGCAACTGGATCAGCTGCGCGTCAAACTACTCCATTTAAGAGTAGTTTTTGTGGCTTCAGTATAAAGGGTGCTCACGGCTTCTGGTTCTTTTCCGTATTCTGAGGCTTCTCCATAATTAAACTTTAAATGTGCCAAATTGTATACTCCTCTGTCTGCGCAATTGTTGTAAAAAGGGGTACAAAGTTTTTGCTTCACGCATATAATATGTATAGATTACTAGCATCTACCCGCGGCCTCGTTCGCGTGACAAACACCCATACATCTATTTATCCATCCTCACAAACTTTCGCATTTATAATATTAGTATAATATCATATTTTACTGCTCATTTGTATCAATTTCCTTCTCTACTAAGGATACCTTTGGAACCTAAGACTTAACATAATACTCCGAATTACTCAGTTTCGTTTCTCCTATTTAACAAACTTTCAGGTTCGACCGCTAATGATGGAAAGTACAGCGTTGGGGGTTGCTATAGTGGCGGGTCGAGCGCTGCGAGTGTGGCCCATGTCTACGCCGAGCCCGCCAGCAGATACTTTTTCTCCGGCTATGACTTCTGAAGGTAATAATTGTAAATAAAACCCTAAATAAACCCTTAACTTTCGACCGCCACCCTATAAAAGTAGCGTCATGCCTAGTGTAGTGTGCCTAGTACAAGTGGCCAAGTGTGAGTCGGACTAGCCCGTGTCGGGTTCCGTAGTAGGAAGCATAGACTCGCTAAGAATAACTTTGCTTTTCATAGTGCTTGTATAAAATAAAAAGTTATTTATATTTGCGGTTTTAGAAAATGGATTATATTTCAAAAACTGCTGTCTTTATCTAGTTCGAACCAACTTTCGTTAAGTTTTCATTGAAATCTGCAGCATATATTTTTAGATTTATCACTTTATTATTTTAAATTTAGAGGGGGGCGGACACATGTTAACACTTTGGAAGTGTCTAACTTTTAAACGATTGACTTTGAGAAAAAGTAGTTTTAGGAACCTCAATTTCATTTTTAAAACTTATCTATAAACATAGTATAGGTTTTAAAGAAAAAAAATTTTTTTACTTTCTGTTCCATGTATGAGGAGCCCCCTCTTAATATTTTATTTTTGTTTAAAAATCGTAAAGCTGTTCACAGAATTCATCTACCTACCAAGTTTCAACTGTGTATGTTTCGGAATAAAGTGGCTGTGATATACGGACGGATGGACGGACGGACAGACAGACAGACACACAGTTAGACATGAATGTATAATGGTTCCGTTTTTGCCATTCGACTACGGTATCCTATAGGTAGGTAGTACCGGTAAAGTAGGTACCTATGCGACAGCATAATGTCTATATTTTAAGGTTGGCTGAACTTATGATAATCAAATTTGTGCTAAAATAATGCATAATTTACGAAGGTATTTTTATTTTATAAACATTATATTAATCCTTATCCAAATAAATATATTATTCATCACAAGTTATTCCGTCACATAATTTGATAATAATAATTTGTTATGTCCGTGACATAATTTGATATCAATGAATAACTTAAGAGATATCATAGTTTTAAAATAACTACCCGACTAAGTAATGATCAAGTACCTACTGACTACGAGAGCATTTACAATGTCAAGAGGGAGAGGCCACTGCCCGTAACTCGGCGAGGTAACACTATAATGCATTAAATTAACTGAAAGTATAGCCCGAGACCATTGATATACAAAAAACCCAAGATGCACAGTCTCGAATAAAAGTGACGCTCGAAACTGTCGCCAAACACTCACCACCTACGTAGTAATAGTTATGCTATAATTATAAAATATGTTTTTGCAAATTCCATCGTATGAAAATTGTTTAAAGTTGTTTTTACAAAGCAGTGTGCGAAAGGCAATCAAATTTTACGACTAAAGTTGGTCGATAGGACAAGGCATTGAGTGGAGACTTATATACGAATTTTTTTTATAAGACATTTTTGTTAGTATTATAAAAAGTTAGTTAAATTGTATTCTAAAGACGTAATTATAGCGTAAATGTTTTTGGGTAGATCATGTGTATATCTATGAAACAAATATTAACTGTTAAATTCGTTTATTATTTTTTTTTAATTCAATAAGCCGTGATATACACAATACCTTCGTCAAAAAAATTCGGCATAAAAAATTCTCTCGTCTTTGTTGGCTGACGATTGATGTCCGTTCTCCGCATCGTATTTGGTCACGAGAAAAACTAAAGTATAAATATAAGAAGTATTTAATGAGATTGGTGTTGCGCTAAAGCAACACTCACACACACTTATCATTAGCAAGCCGCATGTCGTGAACCCATAAGTTATCCCATAATGAATCGAAATATGGAATAGATGAATTATTTTTTATTCTAATTATTAAACAATTTAAATTATTCCAGTATGGGGAGGTACATTTAAAATTGTAATACTAAGAGCGGAACACGCACAAAGGGCAATACTTAAAGTGATGTCGTTCAAAAAACGAATTTATCCCACTGGACTGCTGTAGTCGGAAGGTCAAGTACTTACAGTTCCCCAATATATATCCTGCGTACCATACTACGTAGATACAGGTTGTTACCAGTAAGTCCAAATTTAATAAGCAAACGCACTGGGTTTCCCGTTTATAAAGTTCCCAAATGTCACACTAAACTTACGTCTACACTTTTGGGTATTCAGTTCTAGGATCTACAATAGAGCAAATAAAACTATCCCAATTTATAAGCTTATGTGATATAAGGTCAAACAAATTTTAAAAACATGTCTTTGAGCTATGATGACATTAAAAAATTAATTTCGTCAGTACAGTAAATTAAGTTATTCAAAACACACACTCATGTTAACGCACACGCGTCCAGACACACACCCATACACACACGCAATTACGCACATACTCTCAAACTTACACACAAATATACGTTTCGCTTCTATTTCTTTTGTTATCAATACCTTCTAATGTTACTTTTTGTTTGTAATTTATTACATAAAATTTAAATGTGTATTAATGTATAGCGTAGGACACTGATTCCTGTAACACAGGCTCGCTTAGCATAGGAGTCAGGGACTTCACTTGAAAGATGTAATATTTTTATGTTCAATAAATTATTTATTTATTTTATTTATGAACATTAAAAAAAAACATAAAATTGACGACCTCTTCTCCTTCATTATATTATATAACGTATACATATTTGCCATAAACTAAATTAGTATTAATTATTGTAAAAAAGGTGTGTTTAACTTTTGGTGTACAATAAAGTATATTCTAATCTATTCTAAATACTAGCTTTAACCCGCGACTTCGTTCGCGTAGAGGTTTTTCCCGCGTAAATCCTGATCCCGTGGGAATTACGAGATAAAACCTATTTTTTTACCGCCTGATAGTAAGCGATAGATGAGGTCTAAGATGGGACCAGCGAGCCCAGAAGATGCCTATTTACTCGTACTTTAAAGGCTGAAAGGTCATAGGTGGCAGAGAACACAGAAGCCGGCAGAGAATTCCACAGCTTGGCTGTGCGCATAATAAATGTGGAGGAGAAGCGCTTGGTACGACAAGACGGTATATCAACCAATTGTGGGTATATGGGTACTCAGCCGTGCGTCTGGTAGACCGGTAGTGAAAGGGAGATGGAGGAATCAGGTCACGGAGCTCCTGTGCATACTCCCCGATGTACAATCTGTAGAAAACTGACAGGCAAGCAACGGTTCGCCGATGAGCCAGGCTATGAAGCTTGTCCACTAGCACCTCGTTGCCTATAAGCCTTTTAGCTCTGCGATCGATCGTGTCCAGTGCAGCAAGTTGGTACTTTGCAGAGCCATCCCACAAGTGGCTGCAATACTCCACGCAGGAACGGACCTGTGCTTTATACAGATTTAGAAGCTGTCCAGGCGTGAAGTACCGCCTCACCTTGTGTAGGATTCCCAGCTTTATTGCTGCGGTCTGAGCTCTTGACTCGATGGTTGAGCCGTTGAGCCGTTGTATCCTATGTCCTTCCCGCGGTCCTAAACTATTTCCATGCCAAATTTCATCTAAATCGGTTCAGCGGTTTAGGCGTGAAAAGGTAACACACAGACAGACAGAGTTACTCTCGCATTTGTAATATTAGTATGGGCAATAAAGCATAAACTTATTAATAAAAAATAAATAAATACAATAAAAAAATCGACTCCATTATTTGTTCAACAGGGTAATTTTATTATGCGACTAAAATAAAAAAGATGCCATAATACATTGTTTTGACAGTGAAAAAGCGGCCATTGAAATTTGCGCTATTACACTTTGACCGTTGAGTAAAGTTTTAAGACAAATTAAATCCAAATCGCATATTGCTATCAGTCATAAAAATAATAAAAACTAATCAATAAACTTTTTTACTCACCGAAAATTCGATATCCCATCCTTTTTTAGCCTTCTTTACGTAATATTTTTACAATTTGTCAAAGAAAAGTTCGGCATTTAGTTTCACGTGTGTACCTAGACGCGAGTGACGCGATACTATTCGAAATGAGCGCATAATTTAGAATTAAGCACTCATTTTATGTGGACGGTTTTGAGACGTTGAGTGTGCATCTTGGGTTTTTTGTATATCAATGCCCGAGACACATAAGTTGAACCAAAATGGCGGTCGTCCGCGCAGGTACTAAGTATGGAGAAAATTGTTAGACGCATGCTCCACAGTTGTCCGGGAAATTCAAAAATCTAAAGTAATTTAAGTTATAAATAATCTCGGATTTTGTTTCAAATTATTGTATTTTTCGAACAACCGTGGCGTGCGAAGTGGTCTTTAGGTATTATTATACAGAATAGTTAAAAGTATACTAATAAAAATTTAATATATATTTAACATTGTAACTGTTATTTGTCCCGAAATAAATAAACACTAACCTTAATGTACAGCTACATGTTAATCACATTGGCATAACACACATTAATTCCACCTTATGAAAATTGTTTAAAGTTGTTTGTATAGTGGTCAGTGGCCCTGACTGCTATGCGCAAGGTCGTGGGTTCGATTCCCACCTAGGACAAATGTTTGTGTGATGAGCACGATCATTTGTTCTTTGTCTGGGTGTAATTTATCTATAATATGTATGTATTTAGAGATATATATGTATGTTTATCAGTTGTCTAGTACTCATACCACAAGGTCTGCTTAGTTTGGGACTAGATGGCGTTGTGTGAAAGTTGTGGAATATTATTATTATTATTATAGTGTGCGAAAGGCAATAAAATTTTACGACTGACGTTTGGTCGGTAGGACACGGCATTGAATGGAGACTTATATAAGGTGTATCAATTCATACACGAAATATTTTAAGAGATATACCTATAGGTGGTAAGGAAACCATAGCAACAAAAAATAATAAAATATCTAGGTATATTATTAATAAAATTAAATAGTTTAATATAACTTGACACACATAATAAATACTGGTTCTTTCTTATTTTTAAACATCCACTACGCTAGTTTACGCGGGCGGCGGTATTTGAAACGGCTCGCAGCTTTTATGAATATGATCAAAGAACAAAACATGCGCGCGCAGCGGGTGGTGGGGGCGCCTGCTACCCTTCCCGGCGCCCGCGTCTCAGTCGCGGCGTCTTGCTAGGCCAGTCCCACTCGTCCCACTCAATCCGCGTGTCGTGTCGCTCGCGCGCGCCTTTCCAGACAGCTGACACGCGTCGGGCTCGCTCGGGCAACATATTAAACAATGCCTAACTGCAGGACTACCAGAACATGGTGGTGTGCTACAATGAGGGTGGAAATATTTTGCTCACAGCACAAGCCCTCTTCTTGAAGCAATTTGGGAGAAGACCATCACTGCAGACCATCCTTGGAGCTGTACAGCGGCATATGGACTATAGGATCTACATGCCACTAGCTGCAGACGGAGGAAGGCAATGAGTGCCAGTAAGAATCGAGGACGACATCGTCGACTTCTTTTTGCAGCACCCAATGGCCAGCACATCAGACGCCGCTCGTGTTTTTAACGTGAGCTAAATGACCGTTTGGCGCCTTCTGCGGGATGAGGGGAAGCACCCGTTCCACTTCACTAGGGTGGAAGAATTAAAGCTGATAGACTTAAATCCACGCGTGGAATTTTGCCATTGGTTACTTGAAGATCTGACGCGGCGCATACTCTGGACGGAATAGTCCATCTTTACGGCGCGTTAGGATGTTTACATCCACAACGCACACTGGTGGGCATCAGAAAATCCACATACTGTTGGGCCGACGCGGTTCAGTGTAAATGTGTGGGGTAGGGCTAAAGACCTGGTTTATGGTAATGACGGCCATACCATATCAAGTGTGTAACAATTGAAAACGCGAATTGTGAACGCTTTCGCAGTAATGGTTAGTGATAGAGTTAGAGACACATAATTAAAAGTGCAGACACATATTAAAACGTGCAGTCGTCTGCGTCCAACAACAGGGCGAATATGTACAACAATTGGTGTAAATAAAAACTACGTAGGTACTAGGTATGTACATTTTAAATTATTGTAAATAAGTTGATTCTAATTTTTAGACACGCCAAATTATTGTTACTGTAATTCGTAAAAAGCGTCACAATTACGAATTTCTTGTAAAATAGACAGGTTTCCGACTAACTACACTGCGACATAAAGCCAAAACAATAATAATGTAGAATAATAAGTACCTATTATTTAATTATTGACGGCATTGTTAAAGTTCACATGTGTATGAGTAGATAGGTAGGCAACTAACAATCAGCTGACGGATACGACTCGCTCGATACATCATAATAACCTCACAGAGGAGGATAGGATTATAATTGAAAAAATAGGATAGGATTATAATTGAAAAAATATTTTAATCGCATCTAGGTTCCTTTTCGTAAAACTTTAATGGAGTGAATTTAATAATTTGCCTACTTAGCTTTAAATGGTATTGTAATTTAAATTCACATTTATTATCATTGTAAGCGATACGTTATTAAAATGACACTAGAATGAGATACGAAGTCTAGCTACGTTGGTTTATTTTTAACATCATCACGCCTGATTTCTCGGTAGTGATAGGCAGAGGTGTATTTTCGTAAGTCCACTACAGTTCACCAGTGATATTGTTAGGTCTCATGTAAAATGAGGTGGGGGCAGGTGTTTGAGTCCGGCAGAACACAGACTGGAGTGCGGTAACCATCAGGACGCGAAATAACTACCATGTAGCGCCGTCACGTGGAGACATGCATGCGAAGCGAATACTCGCACAATCTCACCAACACGCGGCTGCTCGACACAGGCGCGCGGGGGCATGTCACTTCACCGCGGCGCGGCCGGGCGGGTCATTCATAGAATATGGAGTAAAGATTTTATGCAAAATGTCTCAAGCAGTTTTAAAATTATAATAATTAAGTAAGATAAAAAAGACATTGATAAACATTTTTTTGTCGTGTTTATTGTTTCTTTACAAGCTATAGGTATATCTCTTAAAATATTTCGTGTATGAATAGATACACCTTATATACATTTCACAATTTTTTTTTATAAGACATATTTGTTAGTATTATAAAAGTTTGCTAAATTGTGTCCTAAAGACGTAATTATACTCTTATCTGAGCGTAAATATGTTTTTGGGTAGAACATGTGTACATCAATGTAACAAATATTAACTGTTCAAATCGTTTATTAAAATTTTTGTTCAATAAGGCCTTTTGCCGTGACATACATTATATCTTCTCTATATATCTACCCATAAGTCCTCCTACAAATAGCCCATAGGTAGATCCGCCCCTGACACTAACTGTCACTGGCTCACTACTACACACAAGGAAGCGCAGGCGCCTCCGACTCGTACCGCGTTCGTCACAAGACTGACGTTCAGAGGTGGGCGTTTAAACGAAAAGCATATAATATAACATGTTCTGCTTTTTGTTAAAATTAAAACGCAACCGCGGTTTGATTATTTCATTTCATAACCACGTAAGTAAGAACTTGCGCAAATGAATTACGTAACAACTGATAGATGGTACCTGATTCAATTTTAATCGATAGCTAAACAATTATTATGCAAAAATCGACCTTAATTCAATAATAATCGGTTTAAAATATTTACATCTTTTGTTAATGTGCTGAATCGCGTTGACTTACTCGAAATTGGTAAGCCTACCAAATTAAATATGCTTTAAACGTAATATTACATTCCGTTGTTCACTTTTAAAAACGACAATTTAATTAAAACGGGTTTTCATTTACTGCTTATTGCTTATTTTGCTTTTTAAGTTTAGTAGCGTTTCCTCCGCCCGGTCAAAATTGTTATGTTTTGTGAATTTGTTTTTTAAGTTGTGACTTGGACTTGTAACTACTAACCTACTAACATAAATAGTGTAAAACATTTTTTCATGTGGTGAATTGTTTTGTACCAAGGAAACAATTCTGTGACTTTTGGAATTGTATATAATATAGTTTTTAGGTGTAGTTAATTGTGTTAATAAAAGTATAAATAGTTTATAGTGTAAGTAATTGTGTTAATTTTGACTACTTTTTCGATAAAAACAAATTGGTGAGCTAATAAAACTGATCTGCCGAGTACGAAGGAAAGTTCATTGATGTCGTTTAAAAACCAACTAAAAAAGCAAACAACATAATTTCAATATTTTTAATGTAAGCAAGTAAATAAGCCGATAAGCGATTAAGCAATTAACGTAAGTGACTTTTGATAAAAAATAAACAATTAAGTTCGTTAAAAGTTTTAAGTCGTTTATGACATCTCTGCTGACGTTTGATAGCTAGCCCCCTCCAGAGTGGTACGTGAGACAGTGTATTGTATCTACTTTATAAATACAAACACTACAGCTAGTTATTTAGTTTTCATGCTTCCCAAATTATTTTGATCTCACTTGACAATATTTCAGGTTAGAAGCGTTATGACTACCTCTTGATAAGACTAAATAGCAGATATGACTATTTCGCAATAGGACTAAATCTCGATATGACTAGATCTTGTTTGGACTAAATCGTGTTTGGACTAGATCGCAATAAGGCCAGACACTGTAACGACTAAATTTTCATTTGTTTTTTGAAGTACAGCTAAAGAGATAATTAAAATATTAAGCTCTTTTCCACGATACCAATATTAAAATACTAAAAATTAAAGCATTCTATTGGAACATAAATATTTATTTCTTTATATTTACGTTTTAAATCGCTAACGTTTTTTAAAAAAAGATATGAGTGTTATCTCCTTCGTCTCAAGTTTATGTAATTCTCTCAGATACTTGCGATTAAGTAATATCGTGCTTCTGTTTTTGTTGTTAGCTGCAAACAGGGAATTAATATTTCTTTATCTTGAAAATGTGCCTCTGTTTTTAAATAAAATAAAAATAGTAGCAACGTAGGTTTGTGCTGCATGCGCACAATGCCATGCCTCAGAAATTATTATTGGTCCTGTCCTTTTGATTTGCGCAGGAAATGATCCAAAGATTTAGCCATTGCCTGCAAAAGTAACTTACGACTGCATTCATTTCAGGTGATTGCATAGAACATTCAACAATAGCAGACCACCCATCTTGTATATAAGATGAGGGCAAGAGCGGCAAATATGCAGTAACGCTAGTAATGTATCGTCCTTCTTCAGATTTCGTCAAACCGATATCGTTTGCCTTTTTCCACACAGAATTATTGTAATGGTAAAAACATCCTGTAACTTTAGCATTCGGATACACAGTTTTGAATGCATTGATGAGTCTCAATTCATAATCACATTTAAAATGTTTAATATGTACTTTAAGCACATCACGTATTATTGTAAATAAAGTGAAATAAGTTGTTTCGCGTTTATTTGGTAAGAGTGCATACTCGTACAAGACGAGAAATATTATTTGTCATCTGTTCCGTGCTATCAACGGCTAAGTAAATGGAGAACAATAGGTAGTAAGGCCTGGGTGCACTTTTAAAGGTTCCATCACCAAAAAAAACCTTTTCTTGTTCTGCATAAATTTTCATATTCGTTTTGGAAAATTATTTATTCTTATTAATTATTTTTAATAGCGGAACATCATAGTGTATTCACACTTCAGTAAAGCTAAGTACTCTATAGAGTACTTATACCAATACCTTTTGGATACGATTGTACGTCATATCGATATTAAGTCGATTCGATAACAGGACATATGCATACATAGTCAAACAGCTAATTAGTCTTAAAGCGATCTAGTCATATCGAGATTTAGTCCTATAGCGAAATAGTCATATCAGCTATTTAGTCTTATCGAAAGGTAGTCATAACGCTTCTAACCCAATATTTCTTTGTTGTTTTCTAAGCATTGTGTTAAGTACATTGAGGTAATAATGTACTACGTACTATAGGAGTCACCACACATCACTACTGCGTTCCGTTCAAGTGCAGTCAATGGAGATGGAGACTATCGTTTTTTTGCTCACCAGTTGGCGCCACTGTTGACTAAGGTCTAGAGGTATAACTGTCAAAGGCGACTTTATAAGATCGGTGCCGAGACTAAGTTTTGAATCTTGAATGTTGAATCTCATTAATTAATTATAAATAATATCTCGTTTACTAATTATAAATAACTATCATCATAACGAGTAGCTATGCCGCAATGCTGTGCAGTTCCGTTTTGTTTGGAAAGAAAAGGAAGGCACATGTTTCCAAAAGATAAAACTGTTCTAAAACAGTGGCTTGTGGTGATTCGCGGGAATAACTATAGGTATTCCGACAAAACATTCTCGTGTTTGTAAAAAAATTTCAACCCCGAGGATTATGTGTAACCCAAAGAATCAAATACAGAAAATCGTAAATAATTTTATTATCTTTCTTATTTATCCAGATTTGAGTACTTAACTTTTACGTTAGGTACTTTCATCTCTTGTAATCTTCTGTTTCCAAATTTTCAACTACTCCTAAATTAAAGCCAAAAGTTGTACCTAGTCTACTTTCTTGTAACCAAGACAGTGAGGAGAGAAAGGAAATTAAAAGAAAACGTGCAGAAGAGCTCTTTCGTTCGAAATCGTTTTGTAATACTATGTTTTCCTCTGCGTTTTCAACAAAGTTATTGTTTCGGTCACAGTCTTGAAGTCTGTAAAAAACAAAATTGGCCAAGTGCGAGTCAGACTCGCCCATGAAGGGTTCCGTAGTAACTACGCCAAATAACTTTGTTTTTCATAGTATTTGTATGAATCACAAAGTTATATTTGTGGTTTTAGAAAATATGCTTTATAGTTTCAGTTCCATGTATGAGGAGCCCCTTAATTTTTTTTATTTTATTTATTTCTTAAAATCAGAAAGCGGTTCACAAAATACATCTACCTACCAAGTTTCATGTGTATAGTCCTAATAGTTTCGGAATAAATGGCTGTGACATACGGACGGACGGACAGACAGACAGACAGACATGACGAAACTATAAGGGTTCCGTTTTTTGCCATTCGGCTACGGAACCCTAAAAACAAACAAACATTCTTTTGGCAAAAAATAAGTTTGTAAACAGTAAACATACTAATCTCTGAATTTGCTGCTCTTTGAGGCCGCTTATTTTAGCGCCTCTTTTTTTTTTAATTCCGATTTTAAAGCGTTCACATTCATCGCCAAATAACCCATATTTGCGATAATTTCACGAAGAAGATAATTTTTCAACAGGTAAATTAAAGAAATTATAATTTATGTCACGAAGCCCGCTAAAACCAGTGAAAATTTGATTTTTTTGGACATCACGTGACGCTAGCGCCTCTAGTTGCAAACTCACACGCGATTGGCCGCACTTCACTTACACGCTTGCCAGCAGCGTTGCCAGTTTAGTGATTTTGTCACTAGATTTAGTGAATTTTAGGAGTAAGACGGTGATATTCTGACAAAAAAATCACTGGGAAATTATTTGACGACCTTTGATGATATTTATCGAATGTTGTGTTTTGGATCCGGGTTAAAGTTTTTCACTTTGCCGAGTAACAATTACCTGTTTTGGAACGTAGCTTTAGACGCCTTTGTTTGGTTATGCTTGGGGATTTCCCGACTAATAAATAAAACATGTATGTAAAGTTTGTATGAGTGAGTGCATAATATTGCTTGCTAGTTAGTTGCAGAAAGCGGTTCACAGAATATATCTACCTACCAAGTTTAACATGTATAGTCCTAATTAAAATTTCGGAGTAAAATGGCTGTGACATACGGACAGACGGACGGACAGACAGAGAGACAGATAGACAGACAGACGGACAGACATAACGAAACTATAAGGGTTCCGTTTTTTGCCATTCGGCTACGGAACCCTAAAAAAGGCTTTTTATTCTCAAAAATATCGGAAAGAATGGGAAACCCAAGAAGAGTTCAAGACTTGGTTACGACCTGTAGCCTTTGATCCTACAGTTACGAGCTTCCGGCTGATGCAGTTCCTGCTGTTGGAAGCAATTCTAAATATACAGGGTTAATTGTAAAACACCGAAAACCTCTCAGGACTATGTTACTAACATCATAATCAACAACTTTTGTTCTATGACTTTTATAAATTCGTCATATTTTGTAGTTCACCAGATTTTCATACAAAAATAAAAATATTTAAATTGAACGCCTTAAATGTTACGGAAGTCTATGCGAAGCAAAAGAAAACGATTTATACTATCACTTTCTTTAAATAGCCCAAAATAACCACAGTGAAGAGACCTGGTTGTGGTTACCATCCAATCATACTTATGTATGTTCGTAGTATTTACGCGAAGAGGATAAATTATACTACCAAAGCAGCAAGACGTTTTCTGAAGTCTGCTGAACCTTTTGTAAGCTGTAAGCTTCGTGCTCCAAGCGAATTGTAAATTTAACTACCAATTCCAATTTGATATGTATTTAACTAATAATTGTAACCGTATTTTATTAAATGAATAAAAAAGAAGTTTGTTTTACTTTAAGTAGGTACTAAGGTTAACTTCAATTAATAATAAATTATGAAAAAGAAGTACGAATCAAGCTTATTAGGTATAAAGCTATGTCACTTCTGTAGTCAGTCGGCAGTTTAGTCTTTACGGCATGTTGTAGCAGAACGTTGAACGAAAGGCGTAAGCGCACTGAAAATCACGGCGCTTCTGACCTTTTGGTCGCGAGAAAACTACTCCTTTAGAAGCGTTCTAGCGCTGCGTGTTTTACTGTTTTGTTATACGACTTATTATTGTTTCAGCGCTGCAGCGAACTTTAGTGTAAACTCTTGCCAAAATGGGACATATCCTTTGCTTAGGATAGCTCCTCTAGAGTCTGGCAAACGAAAGTAGACACTTGAATTATTTGCAAACTTTTTATATGACAATGCTATACTAATGTCAAACTCAATTTTCCAAAAGATGGCGTGTCGTTGGTGATTTGTTGTGATCTTTTTAATAGCGTTTATTCAGCGAAAATTTAAACAAAACTATTAAAAGTGGAGTACGGGAGATGTTGTTTCGCATGATGTCTAAATATCAAGAAAAATAACAGGAGAAAGACGCCGAATTCAAACAAAACAAGATTGTTTGCGTGTGGTGTTCGATTTCATAAGTTAGTAGGACGCTACTAAGTTGATACTTTGTCGTAATTCATAATTTATATTTATCTTTTAGCGAGAAACTATTTATCTATTTTGATTCACATTAATTTTATAGTATGTTAAACACCTTTATAATAATGCATTATGGTTATTTAACGTACTGTTAATTGTTGCATTATTTTTAACAATTTTGTTTTCTTTTATAGAAAATCTGGTGGACGTAGCAGGGGTTGATGAGATAGTGAAAACTATTGTAAAACTTACGGATTTAGAGCAGAAAGATAGGATAAGTAAGAACCCAGAACCAGTACTTGGAAAAAAGCTTCAATCACTGGTAAGTTTTTACTAGGAGTACATAACTTTTGTAAAGATGTAATTTAATTCATGATTTGCAGAACCTAATCATTCTGTTTTACCATTCTTTACAGAAGTGAGCGTTACTACATTAAAAAGAATTAAAAAGAAAGGTGCGCGTAAAGGCCATATAAACCCACAGTGTCCAACTTAGATAGTTTCGACATAGATGCTATTCGTAACAAAAATTCGTAAACGTAAAGCGGCAAGTAAAAATATTGCTCTGTCTGCAGTGAAGTTAGAGAAAGTTGTAAAAGAGTCGTTTGAAAATATAACTCCCGAGGAGTGAAAGAAAATGACTGATCATCTCATCCATGTTGCAATCTATACTAATATTATAAAGAGGAAACCTTTGTATTTTTGTATTTTTGTATGTTTGTATTGAATAGGCTCAAAAACTACTGGACCGATTTCAAAATTTCTTTTACCATTACTTAGAGGGATTCTTCCGAATCCGTATCGGCTATATTTTATCCCGGAAAATAGATAGGAGTTTTCGTGGTAGTGAAAATTGTGGAGTAAGGCGTCGAAAAAACTGCCGTACGTTAACGATTCTCGCGATTGCACCCGTGCGAAGCCGGGGCGGGTCGCTAGTTAAATATAAAGAAAGGGACAGAATTACAGAAAATAATTTAGAAAGTTTTATAATTAACGTAGGAAACAGTGATTCCAGTGACTCTAATGAATTTTTCCACATGGAACTCTTAGATTCAGATTTTGATTATAGTGAATAAATCAGAACAATTTTCGAATACTGTTGTTTTTTTTTATTCGAATATATAAACTATAATAAATAAATACAATATCTAAACTATTACCTACCTAAAATACCTGTTGTATTTTATTTCGATGAAATAAAATGAATAATTCTAAAGTATCAAATAAGGTTATTCTAGGTATTTCATAGTAGTTTTGGGGTTGCTATGCTGATATTTTTTAAATTTTGCCGCGTTTTTTCAGTCTTTACTTTCGTTTTCCAGACTATAGTACGTAGTACATATTACCTCAATGGCTAAGTAATGTTAAGTTTTTAGCCCAAATTATGTCGATCTATGCATGATCTATGTTGAATTATGGTTTCTATAAGTCGTTTTATTTGAGTCGTTTTCTAATAACTGATATTTATTGTACACCTTACAATACACTTAAGGATACGAATAATAAAACTAGTGTACAATGGGTGGTCTTATCGCACAGGGTAATCTTTTACAGACAACCTTTGGATGAAAAAAAATTAAAGGAGATAGATTTAGGGCTGTCAGTGTACAACATCATACATAATAATAATATTAATTAAATATAATGATATAAAATTCATACTAGAGAATGGAGGGGAAAAAATTATAGTGAGAGGTAATTCTTCTTCTTTTGAACGTAGGTAATGTTTGAGCAAACGGGCCGCTTGGACAGTGAAAGATTTATCGAAGAAAGAAGTGGAATGCATATGGATACTTAACTTTAAATTTTCCGATGATCTCAAGGACCTTGAATGTGTGTCACAAAGTAAGAGTGTACTACGTGAGCTCGACAAATGGTTGTGCGATTAACTGCGAAAACTGTACTGTGACTAGGGTTGCCACCTTTTTTGTTTGCAGTTAAAGTACATTGGTTAAAATTGGTAAGAAAAAAAAGTACGTAGCATCAAAATAAAGTACAATTTATTTTCAAAGTCGCTTTCCGCTGTCTGTCCCTAGGTATGCTTAGATCATTAACCTTTAACTATGGACGTCGTATTTTTATTACACTTCTATGGATAAACGGTCTCTGAGCCCATGAACTTCAAGGATGAAAATTAAATAATATTTTGGAGCGAGGGGTAAAACTATGTTATGAATTTACTAATTGGGTTGAAATGAAACGAAAAATATATAAATCAACTATATTCTTTACTAAATTATACTTATTAATACCAAATATCAGTCCTTTTAGCGCTGAAAAGACAAGCCTGTATTTTCAAAGCGTTGAATTTGACCAGATTGTCGTCTCCCCATTGGGAAACGAGATTTAAGGTCGAATTCATGCGCTCTACCATGGCCTTTCTGAGAGTGGCAATTTCGTCCCTGCCAGCTCTAACACTGGATAAGTATCTCTCTGCGACTGTGCTGTCATCCGCGTACCCAACTGCTCCCAGCTGAAGTAGGTCATTGATATGCAGCAGAAAAAGAGTCGCAGAAAGAACAGACCCTTGAGGAACACCGATTCGGATCCGACGAACAGCCATCGATGACCACTCAGATCAACCGCTCACTCAAGAAGTCGAAAATCCAGTTGCATAAGCTAGCAGGAACACCGAATGCAGGAAGCTTGCTCAGTAGTCTAGCGTGCTAGACCCTGTCAAAGGCCTTTGAGATATCGAGGGACACCGCAAGGGCTTAACCACGGAATAGATGAATGGAATGGTAATGTGGGCGGGTCGAGCGCGCCACATTTATGATACGACAATCATAGCGCGACCGATTAATTCATTCACCGCGTTTAGTGCGCTTCGGATTACTTCGGAACACAGAGCTCTGCTTTAAAATGCCGTGTTGTGCAATTATAACCTGTAAAACAAAAATTCAGACCGCAAGTATAGAGCGAGGAGGTATATCTTTCCATCGGTAAGTCGAAAATAACATTTAATTACAATTTTATTTGTAAAAAACTAAAAAAATATTCTGATCACTATGAAATTCCTAACATTAACAACATTATCGCAACAAGTTACAAAAAGTATACATTGCCCGTTGTGTACTCGCTTAATCAACGCAATGACCAAGTCCGCTCACAGTGTACCAGTGCGCCACACTTACATTTTGTCCTTTGCCCTGATTGGCCGTGATGCACGGCGCGTGTTTATCAACAGTGAGTTACAATCAGTAGCAAGCTCTCGATTGAAGTGTGTGTAAATTATTTGTGTGCGTAATTCGCATACGTAACGGGCCTCTTGCTTGTAGTAGAGTTAAAGAGTGGGGAGACAAGCGGCGACACGCGTTCTTATACAAATCAGGAACTATTTCCTTTCTAACCTCTTATCTGTTCTGTGCTATTAACATACCATGAGTTTGCTCGCCTAATAATCTAAATATAATGTGTGAAAACGATTATCGAGACTTATTATTAAACGTATTATTTTATCGATATATATAATTATATATATATTTATGATAAACAATAAAATAATAGGCGTCGTAATGTCTTACGTTTCCTATTTCACTATACCCTTTTTGGAAATAGATATGATATCTAATTTAAAAAGTGAGATTTTGAACTCTATCCATTAAAATTAAATTAGGGTAGGTACGAGTATATAAATAGAGAGAAAAATCTTTTAAAATCTATTCCAATTCTATACTTGACTGTTGCAACTGGCTTTATCGTGTAATATTGGTAAGTTTTAATATTATTCTTCCTTATTTTATCCAACTTTATTGTTAACAGACAGTATAATCGATGATTAATACATGTAGGTCTGGTTCATAATTAATCATTTCTATATAACACAATGTTTCAACTGCAATTGTTGTTTTGACTTTCATTTCTTTCATTGATACTTCACTTTCATTCAGAAGAAGATTACAAGAGATGAAAGTACCTAACGTAAAAGTTACTCAAATCTGGATAGAAAAGGAAGATAATAAAATTATTTACGATTTTCTGTATTTGTTTCTTTGGGTTGTTACCCAAAGAATCAAATACAGAAAATCGTAAATAAAAAACAATCAACAAAACAATCGTAAGTAAAAACATTTCTACCCCGAGGATTATGTGTTCATAGTCCTCGGGGTTGAAATGTTTTTTACAAACACGAGAATGTTTTGTTGGAGTATCTATAGTTAGTCCTGCGAATCGGCACAACTCCACAAGCCACTGTTTTAGAACAGTTCTATCTTTTGGAAACATGTGCCCACCTTTTCTTTCCAAATAAAACGGAACTGCACAGCATTGCGGCATAGCTACTCGAGTACTCGATATGATGATAGTTATTTATAATTAATAAATGAGATATTATTTATAATTAATGAATGAGATTCAAAACTTTGATTCGGCACCGATCCACAGTGTTTGATCGGACCCAAAAAAATTCCCTATGCTGTTTATTATGTAAACTGATCAAGAAATGCATTTGAAATGCAAGACTAGAATACCCAAGTGTCTATTTCATATACTTTTTATTACATAAAATAATAAAACTTTATGTGACCTTGACCTTAAAAAATGTTAAATAATTTCTGTAAATTTAATGAACCAAGATAATGTGTTCAAATAAATACAGTCTAATGAAGAATCTTTAGGCGCATGTCTGTTAGTTTTTATTTTTAGAAAATCACCTCTAAATACCAAGTAATTTAATTTTTTTCATATTTTCTTTTTTATTTTTTTTCTCCATAAAAACTCAAAAGTGCGACTTGTGACCAGCATTGAAATATTCCTCGTAATAAGGCCTATTACTGATAAAAAAACCACGTTCCACTATTGAGGCTCTTAGGAGGAATTAAGTTTCAAAACATAGTGATTAGGGTTATCACTCAACTTGACCTTTCATTTTATTTCAAAGTCAAAGTCCAAAAATGTATTGCATGCAATTTATTTGGATAAGGGCCGTAGGATAGGTTGACAAATAACTCAACCTCCGATAAAGGAACGCAGACACATTCGGCTCACGCACACAAAGAAAATAAAGTGGACACACGAAATCCCTCGTGTTTTGTTCTAGACCCCCTTTCTATGCGTTATTTTTCTAAGGTTACCAATGATACACAAGACGTAGGTGCATGTTTGTAAGTTTTTATTTTTAGAAAATCACCTCTAGGTACCAAGTACTTTAATTTTTTTCATATTTTATTTTTTATTTTATTTCTCCATAAAAACTCAAAAGTGCGACTTGTGACTAGCATAGTAATGTTCCTCGTAATAAGGCCTATCACTGATAAAAAAACCACGTTCTACTATTGAGGCTCGTAGGAGGAATTAAGTTTCAAAACATAGTGATTAGGGTTATCACTCACCTTGACCTTTCATTTTATTTCAAAGTCAAAGTCCAAAAATGTATTGCATGCAATTTATTTGGTTAAGGGCCGTAGGATAGGTTGACAAATAACTCAACCTCCGACAGATGCACAGTGTTTGATCGGACACAAAAAAATACCTATGCTGTTTATTATTATATATATATATTATTATTATATTCCACAACTTTCACACAACGCCATCTAGTCCCAAACTAAGCAGAGCTTGTGCTAAGAGTACTAGACAACTGATAAACATAAATATATATTTCTAAATACATACATATTATAGATAAACTACACCCAGACAAAGAACAAATGATCGTGCTCATCACACAAACATTTGTCCTGGGTGGGAATCGAACCCACGACCTTGAGCATAGCAGTCAGGGCCACTGACCACTAGACCAACAGGCCCGTTATGTAAACTGATCAAGAAATGCATTTAAAATGCAAGACTAGAACACCCAAGTGTCTATTTCATATACTTTTTATAATATAAAATAATAAAACTTACGTGAACTTTAACCTAAAATAATGTTAAATATTTTCTGTAAATTTAATGAACCAAGTGTAATGTTTTCAAATAAATACAGTCTAATGGAGAATTTTTAGGCGCATGTTTGTTAGTTTTTACTTTTAGAAAATCATCTCTAGATACCAAGTAATTTAATTTTTTTCATATTTTCGTTTTTATTTTTTTTCTCCATAAAATCTCAAAAGTGCGACTTGTGACTAGCATAGAAATATTCCTCGTAATAAGGCGTATCACTGATAAAAAAAACACGTTGCACAATTGGGGCCTTTGGGAATGATGTGCCATTTAGTTCAAAGGTCAAATGGTACGAAATAGAGTTGTCGCTTAAAGGTCAAACAAATATAGGTATATAAGTTTTTAAGCTAACATGGTCACTAACAGTATCATTAGAACTTAAAACGGGATATTTACTATGTGTATTTATTGTTTTGAGTTTCCGATATTTCGGCACTGTTGCAAGCTCCATGATCACGGATGAACTGAAGTAATTGCGGGTGGAAGTATATGAGCAGACAAATCGGTCTACTCTCTTTCTCGTTCGTTTTCTGTTAGCGACACCGCTACCACTGTATCATGTATCACTAAACACTCGATTCTGTTCCCGACACACAAAACTCACCGTGTCGACTCGCGAACTTTTTAAGAAACTTTTTCGGTTTTTACACATTTCAGGCCCTCGACAGTTGAAACCCATCCTCCCGATTGAAATTGTCGTATTTGGTAATCTCAATCGCTTCCCTTAGCAGTCTTGGTATATAGTGGCGTTCTGTCGAGATGTCGAGAGAGAAACTCAAAACAATAAATACACATAGTAAATATCCCGTTTTAAGTTCTAATGATAAATATAGGTATATTTTTTGTAAATAATAAATAAATTTCAACATGGTACTGACACTAAACTACTTTAAAACATCATTGGTTAATACACAGATCCATCCAATGATGAGTCTTCATCTTCATCTTCGCCTCCTGCTAATTACAAAAGCCGCTTGTATGAACTTCGACGTAAAATGTGGTGTGACATAGAAATCAATGGGTCTGATGATTCTAATGCACGGTGAAAGAGGTCGACCATGGTTTGTATCCTGTTTACTTTGCGGCAGTGACGTTCCCTATCAGACCGCCAGAATTTGTTGCGTGATTCGGCCGCTTGCTCTGAGAGCATCCCGACAGGAAGTGAACTGGATTCAATAATCTCTTCTCCGTGCACTAGAATTTTGTGAATAGTGACAGTCATCGGGTGCCAATTATACAATTGGACGTACTTTTCTGCGAGCATGCGGCAAAAATTGCCAAACTTTTTTGCGTCTATAGGATAGTCACAAGATATTGTGACAAGTATCCTTGTCACAAGATATTGTGACATGGATAATATGCAATCTGTCGACTAACCATGCATCCAAACCTAAAATCTCAGTAAATGTGCCACGGTATTTATCTGATACTGCTTTCCGGGCTGAATTGCCATCATTTGTCGTTCCGGCATTAGGTTTCATTTCAGTCTGAATGCGTTTCTTTCGTTACTCAACTATTTGGCTTTCAGGGCTACCCGTACTGATTCTCCATTTTTATACCACCGGATCATTTTTATAGCTAAGATGCAACTGCAACAAAAACTCAAAAACACGTATCCACGCATGAAGTGGATTGATACCGTGTCGCATATTAACACGCTTTTATTAGGTCGACCTGTATGTAACTATGTAATGAAATCTAAGGTAACTAATTTAACTATCTTCCAAGGGTCGTAACGTAATGAAAATTGGCAGCTGTATGTAGTTCTGATGACAATACAATAATATGGTACTGTCAAACTGATCTGATGATGAAGCCGGAAGATATGAACTGGAACTTCATGATGGAAAATCGTATCATAGCTGTTTTGGAGTTCTTAGAAAAGTCTTGTAATGAACTTAGACCACGATTAGGTTAAGTTCTGATGATAAAGCCGGAAGATAGGCATGGGCATTCCATGATGGAATATAATATCATAGTCGTGTTTGCACTTGTGAGAAAGGCCACGTAATGGACTTTGAACACGACCAGGTTTCAAGGTTATAACAAACCTAAAGGAAATCCGTTATCGGTTTTCTTAACCTTTTTGAATTACCGCGTAATCCATAGATTTATTATTAGGTCTATCTGTAACGATTTAAATATGCAATAAAATCTAAGAATCTGAATTAAACGTACTTCTAATTGTTGTATCAACATGAAACTTGGCAGTTATGTGTAGATTAGACGACAATACAATATTATGGTACCATCGAGCTGGTCTGACGATGGAATTGGAAGGTGGCTGATGGAACCTTGGACTGCCTGCTAGTAAACATTTCTAATTTCTGCTCATTACATTAGTCTTAAAAGCGTGTTTTTGGTTTTTTAAACTATTCATTTTGTTCTTTTATGGTTGGTTTTTGATAAGACATTAATTCCAAATCATTGAAATTACTAGCCGTAAGCTTACAAAATGGGCATCTTAACTGTGAGGATATTTCAGTAATTATATTGAGGACCTTACCATCAATAACGCTTAATGTCAAGTCACAATCAAATTTTATGTTGTGACCTTCTGAAATTTGTGTAGTTATTGGTGTCAAACTTCTGATCTGTTTTGTTTTTGTTGTGTTGAAATGTTTTTTCGGAAAGTATAAGATCACCTGATTCTTTTTTGTACTGTATGTGCAGCGTTCGACAAAATCGATACGATTGGGGTGTAGGATTGAGCCAGGCAATGAAATGTTTGTCGACTACGATTCGTAAAGGAATAAAAGTTGTGGCGAAAAGGCTACTTTCGTTGATAGAGACATCTTCTTCAGATTGTGGGAAGCATTGCTTATATAATGATTGGCCTGAGCTAACATCAAAACCCCAGGACCCTTCAAATACGGCTGAGATACTTTGCGTGCCTTTTCTATTACAATATTCGATGAAAGTAGCCTCACAACTCCGAACAATTCGTTGCAAAGTGTGTGTCAGTAGTCCCTGCAACGAAATTGACGCTTCGACTTCAGAAACTTTTAAGTCTTCAGTTGGATAGCATGCTATCTTGCAATTAAAATTTCATGATAAGGTGGGTAAGCAGGGTATCCTCGACTATTCAAATCCCGCCGCAAGAGTTTATAAGTCTCCACACTCAGTTTTCTATCAATAATGACACCTAAAGCTTCCTCTGGTGTAAAAGGTTTGGTGACTGTCGAAACTTGTTTTAAAACCATTGACGCTCCCTTCGGTGACTCTAAACAAAGTTTTATTACTTTTTCTAAATCTTTTGAAGCTTTCGATGTTATCTTGCTTCCATCATCTGGGGAGACCGTAGAAGAAAAAGATTTTATCACTTTACTCTGAAGTTCGCCTTCTAATGACTTCATGATTCGTTTTCTGATTTTAAGGTCTTGTTTGTAGCTTATACTAGGATCTCTGGTTACTTGCGGAAGTTGTGAAGTATTACACTCTAAACTGGATCACAGATATCTCCATCAACGAAAGTAGCCTTTTCGCCACAACTTTTATTCCTTTACGAATCGTAGTCGACATACATTTCATTGCCTGGCTCAATCCTACACCCCAATCGTATCGATTTTGTCGACTGCTGCACATCCAGTACAAAAAAGAATCAGGTGATCTTATACCTTTCGAAAAACACATTTGTAGAAGAACAGATCAGAAGTTTGACAACAATAACTACACAAACTTCAGAAGGTCACAACATTACATTTGATTGTGACTTGACATTAAGCGTTACTGATGGTAAGGTCCTCAATATAATTACTGGAACATCTTCACAGTTAAGATGCCCATTTTGTAAGCTTACGGCTAGTAATTTCAATGATTTGGAATTAATGTAGTATCAAAAACCAACCATAAAAGAAAATATGCGACACGGTATCAATCCACTTCATGCGTGGATACGTGTTTTTGAGTTTCTGTTGCATCTTAGCTATAAAAATGATCCGGTGGTACAAAAATGGAGAATCAGTAAGGGTAGCCCTGAAAGCCAAATAGTTGAGTAACGAAAGAAACGCATTTAGACTGAAATGAAACCTAATGCCGGAACGACAAATGATGGCAATTCAGCCTGGAAAACAGTATCAGATAAATACCGTGGCACATTTACTGAGATTTTAGGTTTGGATGCATGGTTAGTCGACAGATTGCATATTATCCTTGTCACAATATCTTGTGACAAGGATACTTGTCACAATATCTTGTGACTATCCTATAGACGCAAAAAAGTTTAGCAATTTTTGCCGCACGCTCGCAGAAAAGTACGTCCAATTGTATAATTGGCACCCGATGACTGTCACTATTCACAAAATCCTAGTGCATGGAGAAGAGATTATTGAATCCAGTTCACTTCCTGTCGGGATGCTCTCAGAGCAACCGGCCGAATCACGCAACAAATTCTGGCGGTCTGATAGGGAACGTCACTGCCGCAAAGTAAGCAAGATACAAACCATGGTCGACCTTTTTCACCGTGCATTAGAATCATCAAACCCATTGATTTCTATGTCACACCACATTTTACGTCGAAGTTCATACAAGCAGCTTTTGCAATTAGCAGGAGGCGAAGATGAAGATGAAGACTCATCATTGGATGGATCTGTTTCATTGGATGATGATAATGCAGATGATGATGGCTGCACGTTAATATTAAGCAACGAAAGCGATTTGTATGAGTAGGCTATTTTTTGGATGTGGTTCCAAAATAAAAAGTGTATTATCCAATGATGTTTTAAAGTAGTTTAGTGTCAGTACCATAAAGAAATTTATTTATTATTTACAAAAAATATACCTATATTTGTTTGACCTTTAAGCGACAACCCTATTTCTTACCATTTGACCTTTGAACTAAATGGCACATAATTCCCAAAGGCCGCAATTGTGCAACGTGGTTTTTTTATCAGTGATAGGCCTTATTACGAGGAATATTTCTATGCTAGTCACAAGTCGCACTTTTGAGGTTTTATGGAGAAAAAAATTAAAAACGAAAATATGAAAAAAATTAAATTACTTGGTATCTATAGGTGATTTTCTAAAAATAAAAACTAACAAACATGCGCCTAAAGTTTTTCCATTAGACTGTATTTATTTGAAAACATTATCTTGGTTCATTAAATTTACAGAAAATATTTAACATTTTTTTAGGTTAAAGTTCACGTAAGTTTTATTATTTTATATTAAAAAAAGTATATGAAGTAGACACTTGGGTGTTCTAGTCTTGCATTTTAAATGCATTTCTTAATCAGTTTACATAATAAACAGCATAGGGAATTTTTTTGGGTCCGATCAAACACTGTGCGATCTTATAAAGTCGCCTTTGACAGATATACCTCTGGACCTTAGTCAACAGTGGCGCCAACTGGTGAGCAAAAAACGATAGTCCCCATTAGCTCGCGGCTATCCTTTTATCATTGCGCAATAATACACGTCGTAAATCCGGACTTGTATACACTGCCGGTCAAAAGTTTGAGACCACTATAAAAAAATTGAGAAAAAAATAAAACTACTTAAATATTTTTAAAACTATTTGAAAAACGGTTTTTATTTTCATGTTGCACACAAGATTTTAAAATAAAAATTACATGAAGTCTTGAAGAATACAATGTTTAAAAAAAATACACATACTTGTTTTTTGCACATTTTTCATCAAAATAGCCTCCTTTACATTTTATGACCTGTTTAACCAACCTTGGCATGCGAGCAATTGATTTATTTATTGTCTCTTGCGAGATATTCCTCCAGCTTTCTTGTAATGCATTCCACATGGCCTGCTGTAAAGAAGGACATTGTTCCTGAACGTTTCGGTCAAGCTTTTCCCACAAAAGCTCTATAGGGTTAAGATCCGGGCTTTTTGGGGTGACATGTCATGTTTTTCAACACTTTTTCTGACTGTTTCTAGTCTAAATAGTCCCTGCATAATTTTGAACTATGCTCTGTATCATTATCTTGTTGGAAAATAAATCCTTTGTCGATTAACTTCAGCCCGGAGGGAATAGCATTTTTCTCCAAAATTTCTTATGATTGATGATGAAATTTCTTCCTTTTTCATAATTCCTTTAATTTCGACCAGATTACTAGTTTCATAGCATGAGAAACAACCCGAGACCATAAAAGATCCACCACCACGCTTAACAGTCGGAACTACATACTGTGGCATTATCTTTTATTCGGTGGAATGTCGATACCGATGCCAGCACATCGAGCTACCCGAAACTGCTACCAATCAACTTTGAACCGTTTAGCGATAAAGTTGAAAATCTATTAAAGACATTTGACAGATTGTAGAAGCTTGATGTGCTGACGTCTGTACATATACTTAAGTGAAACATCTGTGATTTTGATGCTTATTATAAATATCAAGAATTTTAGTAACTCGTTGTCTAAACATTAAAATCTTACTTATATACTTGTCTTTATACATAGACCTAAGTAAACGATCTGTAAATCTGTTATTTTGACGCCCACTTTAATCATAACAACACTAAAAACATTTTTTTTTCTTTATTTTAAGGGCTTTATCGCTGAGCGATAACGTCGCCCTGTAACATCACCAGAATCTTAGATCTAACTTAAAACTGACATGAACTTAAAAGCGAATAATGCCAGTTTATACAGTATTCTAGCCTGGTCCGATAAAGGATAGGCTAGATTGGAATTACACTCTCCAACATTATATTTATTAAAACTAAGTAAATGGAATCGCAAAGTCTCATTTCGGATTCACTCCATCAAAATATGTTGTACATCTTCGACTACTCCACATTCTTCACAGTTGGGTGAAGTGACCTTTTTCATCAAAAAACCAAACTTCTTTGATGGAATGTGTCCGGAACGGAGTCTAAGTGCCATAACTAATTCACGTCTACTAAGCCTGTTTTGGTCAATCCAATTATACGTTGGGAGTTGTGGTTGGATGGTCTTGTACCAAATACCCTTTTCTACTGACCTCTGGTTGAAGTATTCATTCCATACATCTGAACATTTTTGCTTTACTATTCTAATGAAATCTGTAAATAGAGGAAGAACATTTAGAAAAATTCCGTCTGACACTGCCTCGTTCGCCAAAAGATCCACTTTTTCGTTATTTGGAATTTGGATGTGAGAAAATTGCAAAATTATGGAAATTGACCTTTGGTCCATCTTGAATAAAGACTCCAAAGTCGTGTAGGCAATCGGTACTCCTTGCACGGACGAGGTGCACCGAACCAAATGTTCGTCACTTAATAATAACTCATGTATTGGAGTGTTACATTTAAGCGTAGCCAGATTTTAATTAAAATGGAATAGCTCTCGAGGAGTTGGAATAGAAACATCTAATTTCGCATGATGCTTTGTGTTCATAAAAGGTACAAACCGCCATAACAGGTAAGTTTCTAGGGTTTCTCATTGAAGCGCAAGGATCGATTTTAGGGTTTTTGAAAATCCATTTCTTATTTTCCAACTGTGTCGATTATAGAAAAAATAAAATTGCACAGCATACGCACAAATTAGGACCCACCGTAGTAAAAAAAATCGTAGTTGTATGTCATGCCGTTTGAGAGGTACAGCAATTTGCTAAACGTTACCCCAGCGGCATCTTGAATAACTCTGAAACCTCAAGACGCACAAATTTAATTTATTGGGCACATTTAGGCATAAATGTGATCTATCGAAGTAGATAGTTTGTACTCAGCTACGACCACCGGTTAAAAAACATGCCGCTGGGGTAACGTTACTCCAGCGGAATCTGTTTTTCGTGAATATCTTTGGAACGGCTGGACGCACAAATTCTAAATTTCGGGCACATTTACACGAGATGGGGTACTAATTATCTTTCAAGCCGAAATCCTGAAAAGCGACAACATTCCGCTGGCGTAACGCACACGTTCTTTGGTTGAAGCAAAATTTGTAAATGGGTGCCGCAACATGTTTTATAAGAATGATTTTGAATTTCCGTATTCTGAATTGGATTTTCTTATTAACACTTTCACTGCCACTGACACGCCGGTCGTATTCTCGTTAATTTTTGCGAGGTGCCGGCAACACGCCTGGCGTGTATTTAATATTTTATCGATATTTCAGTCATTTTGCTGTATTTTCTATTGAAAATGATAGCATAGTTTTATAACCTCATATATTTATAACGCTTGAAGTGGTTCGAGTATTGAGACTGTTTCAATATTTTATAAAAAATACATCGCTATGCTATGCTGTTAACCTTTTAACCGCCTACGTCGGATTTTTACGACAAATATTTTCGGGCCCATTTCGCCAGAGTCGTATATATAGGTACGACAAAAATATCACAGCTCGTTTAATGTACTTTTTTGTTTAATTACGCTGTATTTTATCAAAACTATGTTTATATTAGGTAAATAGTTAATTAAGTAATCATTTAACAGTTTAAACTTTAGTCTCTTAATAAGTAAGTCCTAATTATATTGCACTGCTGTTTTTGTTGTAGGTATTTATTTTCCGATTCACTCTGCCGGGCGCTGGGGGCCCGACAAACGATATGAAGTCGGGCGGTTAAAAAGTTAACACGCTAGGCGTATCAATTATCGGATGTAGACATAGATCGTCAACTATGGGCATGTGGGTAGGTAGGCTAATTTTGGATTGCGTGAACCGATTTTAATCATGTTTTTTTTTGTTTGAAAGAAGATACGTTCAGGATAATAAAATATGTAAACTAAGTTTAAAAAAAAATGCTTGCAAATACGGCAAAATTACAAACTTAGCTCAGAAAATATTTCGTACAACTTTTCAAAAAATGTTCTTCCTATCAAGTTCAAAATAATTTTCCTAGAAAGTCTTTATAAAACTCTACTTTTGAGATTTTTTTCATATTTTCTAAACTTATGGTTCAAAAGTTAGAGGGGGGACACACACATGGTTTTTTACTATTGTAGCGATTATTTCAGAAATTACTGACACTATCAAAAAATTATTTTAGTAAACCCCTATTCATTTTTAAATACATATCCAACATTATATCACACGTTAGGGTTGAAATGAAAAAAAAAAAGAATCACTTCCCACTTTACATGTAGGGGGCTACCCTAATAAAACATTTTTTTTTCTAATTTTTATTTTATCACTGTCGGCGTGATTGATATACATATTGGTACCAAATTTCAGCTTTCTAGTGCTAACGGTCACAGAGATTATCCGAGGACGGACGGACGGACTGACAGACTGACATGGCGAAACTATAAGGGTTCCTAGTTGACTACGGAACCCTAAAAAACGTAAACGTACCCGGGATTAGTAATTAGCTCTGAAGCATTCATATTAGATTAGTAATACCAAGAAAAACATAAATGTACTCGTAACATAAAAGCAGCCAGGTTCGGTACCGAGCTGATGTCACCGGTAACAGAGTTGAGATAACGAACATGTGTGTACCGCACAATCAAGAAATAAAATAATATTATGTTGATTTGCTTTACTTGTTTTATTTGACAGATTTCCTCATTACAAAAATTTCTTTTGAATCAAAATACTTTGACTGATATCATAATTACTCCTGCTTTTACCTAAGTAACGATAAAAAGAGAAAGAGTAAGACGATGCCGACATGGAACGGGAGCAGAGGGCGCTGTCGATCCGAGCGAATATGCTGGCTCGCAGATTTGCGCGTTGTTCCGAGGGGGTAAAAGTTAAGCTGTTTCGAGCGTACTGTACCTCCCTCTACACATGCAGTCTGTGGGCTAGATATACTCAGGCATCGTACAGCGCACTCCGCGTTCAGTACAATAACGCCTTCAGGGCGGTGATGGGGCTGCCTCGCTACTGCAGCGTCTCAGGCATGTTCACGGAGGCGCGCGTGGACAACTTCCACACTATAATGAGAAAGCGAGCCGCCTCGTTAGTGCGCAGGCTGCGGGGCAGCACTAACACGGTCCTGAGGATGATTGCCGACAGGGTAGATTGTCCGTATGTTAAACATTGCGGAGATCTACATATAACTAAAAATTTGAAAAATGTTTTAAAATGATTTATTTAAAATTGATAATGTATATCTTTTTTTATTCAATTATAGCATTTTTAATTATAGAAAAAATTATTATGACCGTTTCATTTTATTGTTTTTTATTGACATTTTTATTTCATTTAGTTCTTGTTTTTTTTTTGTAATTGTCATTTTCATTTTAATTTATTTTTTGAAAATAATATTTGGTGTGTTTCTGATTTTGTTAATCTTATATGAGTTAAGTTACTTGAATTAAATGCATTTTTTTTATTTATTTATTTAAGTAGGTACCTACAAAGCTAAATGTTAAAAACGTTAGTACCATATGAAATGAAACTAATCTAGACTTAAAAAATACCGTGAGGTTGACCCTAAAACTGAAAATCGGATGTTTCAAAACAATGTAATAATTGGTGGATACAGTTTTCTCGTCTTTCATTTGCTCTTCCAATGGCATATCCCACCGTGTAGCATTTCCCAATTGTCTCCTCGTCCAGGATTATCTTCCTTGAATGACTCAACTACAAAGTTTTTCGGGATTGCGAAATAATTAAAACACAATGTATGAAAATCAATATAAATAGTACAAAATGTTGATCATTTCTGCTAAGATTACGAAACTTGCTTACCTTTAATCTTATTTTCAGACATATTCATCAATTTATGTGCATCCCTGAATATTCACTTTTTAGATGCACTATACAACTAACAAATGTCGCAATCAACAGTAAAATACACTAATTACCATATTTACAATTTATCCTATGTACAGTGCCGGTGGGCACGCTTAGCGTGACCATTAATTTCATCTTGTAGTGCCAGTCACACGCGTTGCGTGTTCACCGGCGTTTGTAGGCGGCATCGCTAAGGACAAGGTAAAAACCACGGTGGCAGTGAAAGTGTTAAAAAACACAATCCGTTGACCATGCCGACCTTAATAAATATTCCAAGAGGCATTAAAGAAAGTAAAACGGAAGGCATAGTAAAAACTTTATTACAACTTAAGCCAATGAAATGCTTTTGGCAAAGTTTACCAATTAATAATAATTCAGTTGATTTAGTTTCTGGTGGACAATCCTTACTAATATTATAAATGCGAAAGTAACTGTCTGTCTGTTACGCAATCACGCCTAAACTACTGAACCGATTTAAATGAAATTTGGCATGGAAATAGTTTAGGACCCTGGGAAGGACATAGGATAGTTTTTATCTCGGAATTCCCACGGGATCGGGAATTACGCGGGAGAAACGCGAACGAAGTCGCGGGCAAAAGCTAGTTATTAATAAGCGAATAATTTATTTTTATTTGACTGTTTTTAAATATTTTGAGTGTTTTTTTTTTATTTTTTACTGTGAACAAATAGTGTTTGGTTTCCGATTATCTGTTTTTTTTTATCTTTTTACCCGACTGCAAAGGAAGGGTTGTTTTTCGCGCGTATCTTGTATGTATGTATGTTTGTAATATTCTTTATTACCTCATATCTCCAGAACCCCTGAACGGATTCACACAATTGAGGTATCGTTAGATTTGTCTTAACAGCCCAAGTGTTCTTAGATAGGTGACATTTAAAAAAAAATTCAAATTCTACAGTATGGGTATCAAATTAAAGGGCTTAACATAAGGATTTCAAAAAGGTATATCATGTTTATCATTGGTGTAATACTAGCAAAATAACACAATGAGAAAGTTTAAAAATATGGACTCACTTTCTGAATCCGGTGGAGTGCCAATGTGACACGACCGGGAAAACTAAAAAAATGTTAATTAATATTTTAACTAAAAAGTTGTAAAAAAAAACTTATTTAAAAAAACCTAAAAAACCCGACTGCTCAACTGAAGTGTAAGAAACAAGCACATTTTTATTTTTAAAAGTGACAAGCAGGCGGACCCATCCCATTTTAAAAAAAAATATGTTCAATTGGGTCCCGCCTGCTTGTCACTTTTAAAAATAAAAATGTGCTTGTTTCTTACACTTCAGTTGAGCAGTCGGGTTTTTTAGATTTTTTTAAATAAGTTTTTTCATTAAAACTGCTTATTACTGGCCTTATTTATGTTGTTTTATTCTGTTGCTTCTTACTAGGTTTATAAAATTGCATTTAGTTCCTACTCAGTAAATTCAGACCTCAATGAAAACAAAGCAAGTGATCTTAGGTCTATTAATTTGCGTTTAGTCCCCACTCAGTATATTTTAGAACTAGATGAAAACAAAGCAAGTGATCTTACTAGGTTTTGAAATTGCCACACTAAAAAAGTTAGGTCTAAGAAAACAATGTTTTTATTAGTAACTGCTTCTCTTCGTACATATTTTATGATAGACGCATTAAAATTACTTTTTTATAAAGCCTGTTATGTACCTCAAATTTTGCAATCACTCCCAAGAAGGTACGACTAATATTATTGAAACGGCACGCTGTCAAAGATATGAAATCGTTTTTCGGCTCTCCTGTAAAATTTAGTTTTATGCAGATACTGGGTTTTGGTCATCTATGTCTGTCACTGATTTTATTCCTTGTCTCTTTTTACCAGGGGTCCTAAATGCGACAGTAAATTCTGAACTTTGACTCTCTTTTAAAATTCTTTTAACTGTGGATAAGTATTATACAACAAGATACCAAAGGCATATTATAAAGATTTTAATATAAATTGTTTTAATAAAAGCATGCGAAAACTTCTAATAAATAAGTGCTATTACAATGTTGCCGACTACTTAAATGACAAACTTTAAAAGGACTCAATTGACATGCGATTTATTTTTTATATTAAATTATGGATTTTTGAACTTATTGACATTATCGAAATAATTAAGGTTAATGACATTATTATTATTTTACATATTGTTTCGAATGGACTTTATTCAATATTTAATTATTATTTCTTAAGCAAAAATTATTATTATTTTGACTCAACTTTCATTGTTTTAAAATTTGAATAATTTATTTTTCGCTATTGTATTTGTACGCCTTTCTAGGCAAAACATGTTGATACTTTTATTGTTATTGTAATCGTTCCAACTGATTATAAAACTAACACATGTTTTTGACAAATAAATATATCTTATCTTAGACTTTAGACTTTCGTAGCTTCCGCAGTTTTATTTAGAGAATCAGTTATATTATTTTCTTTAAAAAGTAATTATAAACGTCAAATATCATTCTTCTCCCCTCTCTCCTAATAGTTCGTTGTGGTGGACTCATTTTCTTGACATTAAATTCAATGATCACAGATTAGACGGAAACATACTTTAAAACTTCGTGCGTATATTGTACACTAGGACCGCGCGGGCAGCGCGGGGCGGAGTGAGACTGCGCGGTGTCTAGCGTCACCGCGTTGTTATGATTACGCACCGCCCCGCACGGCGCACATCATACCCCACTTCGGTTGAGACCCAAAAGTGTGTTACTGCGCATTCAAGGTCATAGTCCAACTTACGTGTCCCGTACTATAAGGAAATATATATATCGACGCTGGAAAGGAAAAATTAGGCCGTGCGCGCACTGCCTTGCGGTAGCCGCAATTGCGGTAGTTCTACCGCACCGGTAGAATGACCAGAGCCACCGGTGACTCTACCGCACGCGTTTATTCCACCGCAGTGCGCGCATGTACATCAGAACGTTCGGCCAGTCGAGGTAGGGAGCTGGCTGCTACTCCAGTTTTTACTGACGATCATGTGACGCATAAAGATGCCAGCCAAAGAATTTGTGACGGAACAGTTCGAAAGTTAGAAGCATTTATTTATGGCCGAACGACCTGATATCAGAACGTTCGGCCAACCTGAATCTCCATAACTGAGGACCTCAGAGAAACTGTTACTGAATAAAGATGTAGCGACGATTTGCTGACAAACAACCACTGCTTTACTTTTACTGGTAATGCCACCGGTTAAAAGTAAAATGAATTTTAGTTCCTGGAACATCAGGACGTTCGGCCAACGTGATCTCCATAACTGAGGACCTGAGAGAAATCGTTAATGAATAAAGATTAAGTGACGAGACTGAAATTATCTTTTATTGATTTATTTCTTTTTGTGACGGTCCTTTTAAATAATAAAATGAAAAATTAACATATAACCTCAAAAAATTGGTATTATCGATTTCTCCACAAGGAAGAAGCCCAGAGAAACCGTTAATCAATAAAGATTTAATGACGACACTGAAACAAACTTTTATTGCTTTATTTTCTTTTGTGACGGCCCCTTTAAATAGTAAATTGAAAATGTAACATATAACCTCAAAATATTGGGATTATCGATTCCTCCACAACGAAGAAGCCTAAAAGTCTCATTAAACCCCTGATGTGTTATAGGTTTCCAGTCCAATGGTGTGAGTATTTTTTGTTGATTCAAGATTAATCTATAAAAATGCACTATGGCGGATGGTGACTGAAATAGGGTGACCATGTATTCCAACGAAACAAGTATTTAATCATGTAGGTACTTATTTATCTACTGAATGAAGCAAAACACATCGAAATAGTTAAATAAGGTGACGATGTAGATCGCGGACGGAGGAGTATGAAATTTGTCACAGTTAAAGTTTATTTGGAGAAGTAGTGCAGATAACTAATATTGAATATAATATGTATTAGAAATAAATTGTTATAAAAAAACATTACGTACACCATTATGTGTTATGATGTGGCCTCTTTGCTTTGACTGACTTTACTTCTGTGTCTGTTACTGTCACATGAATATAAAAATAATTGGGGTGCGCCAAAGTTCACCTAAATTTTCAACTCCGATAATTGGAAATCCTAAAATGTTCTTCCTAACAGTTTTCATCCTAACAATCACAATTTCTAACTACTCTGTATCTAATGTTCATAATTCCGAAGCATTCAACTTCATAATGTCAGTAGCAATAAACATCTATTATACTTTTATTTGTTTTCCTATATTTTCTCAACATAACCATCTTTAACACTATTATTCAAAGTCATATCTTTTTTGTTTAGATTTCTTTCATCTTCTTTAATTTTATTTATAACGGTGTGTACCTGCAAAGATAGGTTAGGTTAGAAGTGTGACCAACTACGCGCGAGCCGAGCGAGCGAAACAAGCGGTGTCACGGCAGCGGCCGGCGGCGAGCGCTACCTCGGCATGTATTTTTTATTACACTTGGTAAAGGTTTCTTTCTGAGTATGAGTGAAAATATTATGGTAATTATGTTTAGGGATAAAAGCGTTATGATAAAAAACAGTCGAAGTTTAAATATATTTACATTAATGATATTATTAATTACAATTTTCGGAAACATGAGTGTTATGAACATCGCCGGTAGCACTACAAATAGTATGAATGAAAACTTTAGGATGAAAAATTTAAGGAAGAGTGATCATTCGAATTACAAATCATAAGAAGAACAATTTCGGGTAAAAAACTTTAGGTGAGCCAATATGGACCCAAATAATTGAAACTATCGATGGAATTTCGACCAATAGGCGACCACTAGTTATGACCGCTTTCTATAATATATCTCAATCCCAATCTTGATCCCGACCCTTGTCTGTAACCAATCAACGGCCGAGTTCGTCAATCTGAGTCTTTGAGAGGGCGAATCCGTTAATTGGGATTGAGATACACTATAGAATTTTGGCTCAAATCAAGGTGCATCCGTTACGATAGATGGCGTGCAATGGATGGACCGCGCTTACCATAGATGCATTTTCGATACTTCACACCTACGTAACAAGGTTCATTTTTGTGTGGAATGTCAGTTAGTGAGTGTATGTTTTGGAACACAGAGCCGAAAATTTGTTTTCCGTGTGTTTACTATTATTATAACGGCGTGGCCGGGCGGCTGCATAAATAAAGTGGGTAGTGATACTATCCAGAGTGGCAAGTAATTGAATAAGATATGTGTGAAACTTTCGTTAACTCTATACCTACATGTTGCTGGACCTATCTATACCTATACAGTGAGTCTTCAATTCTAAAAAGTACAAATTATTATGTACCCAACTACCTACCGCTTTTGTGGATGATTGAAATGATTACAAGTAAAGCACTTTTTAGTTGTGTAAACTATTTATTTAAGTATACCTGTACTTCATAAAATTTTCCAATCTCCAATGTCAGTCACCTTTCCACTTTTGTGTGCCTTTAGCCAAAATAGACTCGACTAAAATAACAAAAACTTCACAAGTGGACACTGGTATGCACGTATCAGCTCAACGTTGCTTGTACATAATTCAGTATTACGACGGTAATTAAGTACTCGATAAATACTTGTTTCGTTGGAATACATAGTCACCCTATTTCAGTTGCCATCCGCCATAGTACATTTTTATAGATTAATCTTGAATCAACAAAAAAAACTCATACCATTGGACTGAAAACCTATAACACATCAGGTGTTTTACGAGTCTTCTAGGCTTCTTCGTTGTGGAGGAATCGATAATCCCAATATTTTGAGGTTATATGTTACATTTTCAATTTACTATTTAAAGGGGCCGTCACAAAAGAAAATAAAGCAATAAAAGTTCGTTTCAGTGTCGTCATTAAATCTTTATTGATTAACGGTTTCTCTGGGCTTCTTCCTTGTGGAGGAATCGATAATCCCAATTTTTTGAGGTTATATGTTAATTTTTCATTTTATTATTTAAAAGGCCCGTCACAAAAAGAAATAAATCAATAAAATATCGTTTCAGTCTCGTCACTTAATCTTTATTCATTAACGGTTTCTCTCAGGTCCTCAGTTATGGAGATCACGTTGGCCGAACGTCCTGATGTTCCAGGAACTAAAATTCATTTTACTTTTAACCGGTGGCATTACCAGTAAAAGTAAAGCAGTGGTTGTTTGTCAGCAAATCGTCGCTACATCTTTATTCAGTAACAGTTTCTCTGAGGTCCTCAGTTATGGAGATTCAGGTTGGCCGAACGTTCTGATATCAGGTCGTTCGGCCATAAATAAATGCTTCTAACTTTCGAACTGTTCCGTCACAAATTCTTTGGCTGGCATCTTTATGCGTCACATGATCGTCAGTAAAAACTGGAGTAGCAGCCAGCTCCCTACCTCGACTGGCCGAACGTTCTGATGTACATGTGCGCGCACTTCTATGACACTCCATACTTCACAGATTTTGCGTTTCCAAAACGCAACGCAGTGCGCGCACGGCCTTATCCAAGCGACATTTTGGCCATTTGGAGTTATATACATTGTTGGAATCGCCTGATTTTTCTGCGTCGTTTGGTCTTACTTACTCACGTCCTTCTACGACGACTTTTGATGTCGCTTCGACATTTTGAAGTTCGCGAGAGTTCACTTTTTTTTTTTCCTTACTAAACGACAAAATTTTCGAGCATTTTTGAAAATTTGGTGGGTTGTCGTAATTGTGAAATGCTAAATTTGCCTTTGGTCAAGTTTGACATTTCTGTTCGTACGGTAATTACTCCACTTAGTTAACTTTTCCAGTATCTGGCGATATAGTGTTAAGCGCTTAGGTAATTTTGAGTTATTTGGTTTTTTTCCTACATGCATTGAGGTAATATAAAAAAAATATATTAAATTAATATTTAGGTTGTTTTGCCTCAACTTCCACATGTTTTTTTATTTTGGTAAGGCAAATTTGGTGTAATTTAGTAAGGATAAATTCTAAAAAAGATATTATATATTACATTTTTACCGTACCTTCCTTAATCAAAGCTTGTCGGTTAGTAAATTTTTCCCGTTTCTACTTTTAAGGAAAATTTTACTAAGCGACACTACTTTAAAACTGAGCATTATTTTTAATAGTTACGTATACTATAATGTAGATAAAAAAATATCCAAATAAATTTCTAAGAATTAGGCTTTTTGGACCATAACAAGAATTTACACGATTTTTTTTTCTGAAAATTCAAACTATAAACTGCTCTACTGTAAAGTTAGTCTGATGTCGCTTGGATAATTTTTCCTTTCCAGCGTCGATATTATATATATTTTATTAGGTTTTTTCCTCACTTTATCGATTTTTTTTTTATTGAAACGGCGGGACAACGCCAGTACAGGTCGATGTTGTGACGTCATAGCTGTCAAATCGAACATGTTGGGTAGAGTGAGCACAAGAATGTATTAAAATATTTCCTTACGAATATTGAGCGATAAAAATTAGTCCGCTTTCTGAATTTGTTGATGCTGTTTGAATAGCATAGTACAATAATTAACGTTAATTACAGAACGAGACATCCGACAGGTTCGATGGGAGGAGGCGCTTAACAAGTGTTTGGCGTGGACATCAGATGGAAGCGAGGAGATAGAGAAAATATGCCCTGGTAAATATTATTTTTATTTAAAATAAAAAAGATATTAAAAACTGATGTTTAGGTGGACAAGATAACTTTAAAAATCTTCGTCCAATTCTCTTTCAGGATCAACTCACACCAAGATATTCATTTTTATTTAATGTGTAATAAGTTATATATTGTATAGGTTTCTAAGTAGTGTCTATAGTGAGCTGACCCTAGCTTTCTTTGCTTTTCTACAACAGTTTTTAAATTGGAATGAGTTATTACAGAAGAGACGGACCGCACAACAGCAGTTATACCTCCAGGCCTGTTTTTCATCGGCACGGCGCTTCTAGTGATCATTGCAGACAAATTAAAAGTTATCTAATAAACAGGCTTAAAAGCCAAGCGAGCAATTACAAAGTCATTAGTAGAACAATAATTCTGTGTACCTCCAAAGTTAGTTATAAAGTATTAATTTATTCATAGCTGAATTGTTAATTATTTGTTGTCATGATATTATAAACAGTTATAAATATTTCGCTTAGTTTTATTTTTATCAAGAAATGCAAACTTATAAATGTACTTATGTAAATTCACTTATATTAAAAATACATAATATTAGAAAATATTACGAATAAATATTGAAAATAATTTCATAACTTCATCAGTCCACTGATCCAGTCATGGAACTCTTGCTATATAAACAAGAATGAATTACTTCAACCTTTGATAACTGCAATAGGTCGCAACTTGACTGTCTTCTTACTAATACCAGCTGCATGACACGTATTTACAACATCCGTAACATTTTTGTACGATTCGGGAGATTCTTCCATAACCAACTTTGGTGAAGCAACTCTTATAGAAATACCCATATTCTCCAACTTCGTGAGTACATCTTGATAGTCAATATTCCTCCTCGATTTGGCACGTGATAAAGCTCGGCCCTTAAAACATACAAGTAAATAGTTTATGAACCCCACAAAAATAAATTTAAATTGACGTAAATGAATGATCCGGTCACTTGAGCAACCAAATATTCGAGGGCTCAACTTTCTAGACAAATCGTATTGCTTTGTTTCAAATTTCGAAATTCTAACAGGATAGAATAGGGTGAAAGTTTATATGCAATTAAGCCATTTTAGAATCATGAACATTTCTATGGGTACCTACTATTGATAACAATTTATGTTTCGACATTTTCAGAACTACATACTTTGAGAGATTAAAACAGAGTAATAGACATTTGAGAAGTTGTAACATTGAAGTTGGTATCTAACTGATTTTTAATTTTAGGGTAAAGTGCGTACTCCGCATGCATAGCAGACAAAGTGCTAATCATCCCATATTTATTTGTGATGATAAGCACTTTCAACCTAAAAAATATAAATTTTACCAGATATTAAACCATACTTACCGCTCCGTGACAGGTAGATCCAAAAGTTTCAGTCATTCCCTGATGAGTTCCAGTTAGCACATAGCTGCATGTACCCATTGTTCCTCCAATCAATACTGGCTGTCCAGTTAACTGGTAGTCCACAGGTATAAGTGGGTGATGTGGGGGGAAAGCCCTAGTTGAACCCTGAAATTACATAGTCTCTGTTAAATAATGGACTAAGTCTGTATGGCTGTATATTTAAAACCTATCTAAATTCTAAATCACCCAATTTTGATTTCTTGATAGTAATAGGCTCACCTCTGACCACCATCTTACCTGATGGTAAGGGATGATATGGTGGAAGATGAAGCACTCTTACCTAGGCGTAACCTATTCACTCTTGACTTAAAGAAATACCTTATTCAATGTAACGTAAAACATTAAAAGAAAGGAACATTCTGAAAAAGTAGTTTATATGTATTTTGTGCTGCCTGTGCATGAAAAGGTGAAATATGGTGGGGCACAAGCAATTCTGTAACATCAATATGAAAACATGCACAATTTTTTTACAATACCTAAAGTATGTTTGTGCAAGCACTGGTAAATAATTTCTATGGCAAGAAAACCAACAAGTATTTGACCCCAATGTTTTCAAGTATTGACTGGCTGAGAACAGTTCCTAGTAAAATTACAAAAACTGCCTTGCCGCTTGTAATTTACTTATCGCAAATATGCCTTTGGAATCTACTAATTTTATGGCAAATGGCTTAGAAATATTTATATGTTTGAGATGGGTGCATTGGCGTATCTAGAGATATTTCCCAGGGGGGGCCTGGCCTCCAATAGTAGAAGCGATGATCGCTTATTATACGAAATGAAGATTTTCACATAAATTAATTTAACATGTATCGCATAATGGAACCTTGCATGAGAGAGTCCGACTCGCACTTGGTCAGATTTTTAAATTTTTCAGCCATAAAAATTCTCGGGTGGGCACCAGACCATTCTGGGGTGGGCACGGCCCACCCGGCTCCCCCCCTTCCTACGCCTATGGATGGGTGTGAGATCACCTTCCATGGCTGCTTGTGCCCATATTAATTATTATTTCCTTACCTTTCTATGAACCAACAAGGTCTTTAATTTTCCATCTACAACATGCTCTTCGACCTTTGCAACATTATGAGACACATCATATATAACATGCATGTCTAGATCATCAGGTGCCATTTTGAACTGCTTAGCAAATGCCTGGCGAGTTAAAAATGTCATTGAACTTCTGTTGACCCATGCAAAGTTAGAAGCTGCTGCCATAGCCTTCAAGTAGTCTTGGCCTTCTACAGAATTGATTCTTGCACACGCTAGCTGGCGGTCATTTGTCTCAATCTGGTCCCTTTTCATAGCTTTTTCCATTTGCACAAGTGCATCAGTGGCTACCTGGTGTCCAAATCCTCTACTACCAGAATGAATCATAACACAGACCTGCCCAAGTCGTTCAATACCCATTTTTCCAGCAGCATATTTATCAAAGATTTCATCTACTACCTGTATCTCGGCATAGTGATTACCAGCTCCAAGAGTACCTAACTGTGGCAAACCTCTCTTCTTGGCACGAAGACTGACTTTAGAGGGATCAGCATTAAGCATACGTCCATACTCTTCACAATGTTCCTTGTCCTCAGCCCAGACATAACCTTCCCTGAGTGACCAGTCCATTCCCATTTCTAGGGCTTCTTCTAGGTCCCTAGCATTCATAGGAATTATGCCCTTAGATCCTACACCTACTGGGATATGATCAAATAGACTCTGAGCAAGTTGTTCCTGGGAAGGAAAATAAAAAATCTGATGATTAACATGGAATAATATACACTTCTGGACACATCTATTGGCCCACCTTAGAGTTTAGGTTTCGATGGCCCCTACCGAAATATGATTGCTAGATTGAACAAAAACTGTTGATGCAGTTTTAAACCTGATACATTTTACCATCTTTTTCGATCGTATAGTTTTAAATTTGAATTCAGAATACCATACGACATGGACCTACGCCTAACAAGTCGGATATGCGCCTTGTTAAAGGCAATTAATTTTTGAATAAAAAACATGTTTTATCAAATAAAGGTTTAATTTAATAACGCGTGTTGCCTCCATGGGCATCTACCACAGCTCTCATACGATTAGGCATAGAGTTTATCAACCGCTCTATGAAATTTTGAGGGATCATCTCCCATTCCTCTTCTATGGCAGTTTTCAACTCCTGCATCGTCTGGGCAACTGGCTGACGAGCCCTAACACGCCTTTTTAGCTCGTCCCACATGTGCTCAATGGGGTTCATGTCTGGGCTTCTGGCTGGCCAGTCCATAACTGTGATGTTCACATCCCGAAGATATTCCCTGACGATGCCGGCCGCATGGGCTCTTGCATTATCATGCATAAAAAGGAAATTTGGGCCCACATAGTCCGCGTATGGTATCACGTGAGGTTCTAAGCACTCACGAATGTATCTTTCAGCATTTAATGTTGGCAGCCGTGGTCCTGTAACAACCTCAAGTTGAGTTTTGCCGCTCGCGGATATACCGCCCCAGACAGTCCATGAGCCACCGCCATAAGCAACCCTCTCTTCAAAGCAGCATTGTGCGAAACGCTCTCCCTTACGCCGGTAGACCTTCTTCCTTCCATCATTGCCATGTAACACAATTTTAGACTCATCAGAAAAGAGTACACGGCTCCAATCTTGCTGTGTCCAATTTAAATGACTGCGTGCGAAATGAAGGCGCGCTGTTCGGTGGGCTCGCTTTAGTTTGGGCCCATTAGCTGGCTTGTGTGGTACCATATCGCGTTCTTTTAACCTTCTCCGAACAGTTCGAGCGCTCACAGATACTCCGTGGAAGTCGCGAAGTTGGTTTTGTATCTCAATGGAGGTAAGGTGACGATTTCTCAAGCTGGTCGTCACGATGAATCGATCCTGCACTTCAGTTGTGACCCGAGATCGTGGCCTTCCTTGGCGAAGAACAAAGCCGCCAGTCTCTAGGTACCTCCGATAAACATTTCGGACCGCAGATCGACTTAAATTAAGTTGAGCACTCACGTTTCTTTGGCTGTGTCCGGCCTGAATAAGTGCCACAGCTTGGGCGGCGACTTCAGGTGAAGTATCCATAGATTATTGATAGAACCTCACCTTAATGTTAAGAATAAGTAATGTTTGTTGCAAAAGCAAAGATATCAATCACTTTTTCAAGAATTAAATCCAAGTAAACCAATAAAACCAAGTTTTCTTAGTATTCGATTGTTTGATATCAACAAACAGGCTCCAAATTGTCTTTTGTTTCTTTAAATTCTGTGTTCGAAATTCAAAAAAAGACTATTGTATGAAATTGTGAATGTGCCAGGTTCAAAACTGCATAAAAACTTTTTGCTCGACCTAATATAAAATTTTAGCTAGGACCAAACGAAACTGAAAATACAAGGTGGGCCAATAGATGTGTCCAGAAGTGTATTAATTTTAATGGACATTCTAGTCATATGCACCATGCATAGTGACTATGAGAGGAAATAAATTCAAAATTTTAAGCCAAGACACATTGTATGAGTAGTTTTATTGCTCAATGAGCAGTTTTCAGTTTTTGGGCCAAACACTTGTTCATCACCTTCAAAGTAGTTGCCTTGGCTATCCATGTACTTATTCAAAAGTAAATTTTAAAGGATTACTTGAAATTCATTCATTGAAAATTGATAATAACTGTTATTTTAGAACTTATAAAAAAGGTAGTTAGATAGCTAACATTGTTGGATCTCTTACAAAAAAAGATGAGAAAAGTAGAATGTAAGTGTAGACCTCCACTTCCTGCCTAATTAATTACCTTAATGGGCTGAACATCTTTTTCATGGAGATTGGTTCTCAAAAGACGAACACCACAGTTTATATCAAAACCTACCCCTCCAGGGGATACAATTGATTTTGGATCTGCTATATCAAAAGCTGCCATATTACCTGTAACATAAACATGCAAGTTATGTACAGTAAGTTGCATTTTTAAAAATACCTAATATAAAAGAATTGCAACAAGATAAAATACTAAGGGCTTGTGCAACTTACATTAAAAAAAAATATTGCACCACTAGGTGAAAACTCCGGGAAATCGATAAACCTCTTTTTTCAGAAATGACTAAAAACTGATTTTGGAATATATATTTGGATTTTTTAAACTATCCGCCGAAACTTGATAAAACCTATTTTTTTGGTTATTTAGTCTACTTTAGGTAACAGGCACCATTATTGTGGCGTAAGTAGAATTACCTTACTTTATCGAAAGTATATAGTTATCGTAACGTGAGTTTTAACTCCGCGTATGTATTTTCGTGGAGATTTTGAAAACGCCATTAACTCAATATGAGAACTTTTTGAATCAGTGAGGTTTTCATCTAGGGGTGCGATATCTTGATATGCTTTAAATATTTTGATTGTTCTAAATTTCTATATAAGGTAAAGATAGCAATTTTGATTTAATTATGTTGTGCAATGCCTCTCACTTATGTCTATGTATGTGTTATTAATTGTATTTTCTTAAAATATGGATTCTGGAATGCTTCATAATGATCAATCTGTTATAACATCTTAAAAGAATTTACAAAAGTATGTATAACTATTGTGGAACAATAATTTCTGAATAACCTCAAGAACATACTAATTATACAAATCTATCCTTATCCAATAAGCAGCAGGAAAATAAATTAACTTACCTATAGCAAATCCGTACCCGGAATGTATATCTGGCAAGCCGATAGATCGGCCCACGATACCCGGTAGTGCCGCAACGTTAGCAATCTGCTTCACGCCTGGTAGGAACCCTCCCGTCATACCCGGTCTACATGCGTTCTTTAGTTCGTCTAACATGAGCTTTTCAAGAGTAGAATTTACATAAAAAACACCTTCTACATTCATATTCGGTTGGAAGCCCTTTTTAATTCTCCAACAGTATGGATTGATCTTTTCAAGGTACTTCAATTCTTCATTATATTGACGCACAACCATTTTTTCCGATTAATGACAAATCTATTGAAGCTTTATTACAGTAGGTAGATCAGTGTACCTAAAGTGCTTTATTTAAATCAAATACACAAAAATACTGAATAGTGAATACTGTGCCAGACACAGACTCGTATGAATAGGGATACGCAAAAACAAAAAGTATCGATTCCACAAGGTATCGATACTTTTGTTTCGATACCAAGTACTTTTGGGATCGATACTTTTATTCCGAAACTTTTTTTTTTTTTTTTTTTTTTTTTTTTTTTTTTTAATTGGCAAGTCGCTATTTGCGCAATGCCATCAACAAAAAACGAGGAAACTTGGTAGAAAATGAAATTGTAAATTTAGGGCACGGAATTAGGATGGATATTGGATAGGATTATTAGGAAAGGCATAAACATAAGTAAAAATTATATGCGTAAATTATTCTGAGTGATAAATGATGATAGATATATATATATATTTGAATCATTAGAAGCCAGTAAGACAGAAATGGAGGTAGGAAAGGTAATGTTATAGGAAAGTAAACTAGAAATAAAAGAATCATGACTAAGAAGAGGACAGGAGAAAAAAATATGATTTAAATCGCCAACATCACCACATTCGCAAAGGTCACTGGCAACAATCTGCAATCGGGCAAGGTGGACTTTGGAGCAATTGTGACCCAACCTCATTCTAATAAGGCAACTGGTAGCAGCCTTACCAAAGTTAAATTTAAAAAACCATGGTGTTTTGGGAATACAAGTTTGAATATGAGAATAATATTTTCCTTTAATAGTGCTGCTGTCCGCCCACAACTTGCTCCAGGCATCCCAAAGAAAGTTCATTGGCAGATTCGCCAAGTCGTGGCTAAAGTTAATGTAAGGGAACAAATCACCACAGTCCACAGCCTCATTAGCCAGTTGATCGGCTCTCACATTTCCCGCGATACTACTATGGCCAGGTATCCAAGCGAGAGAAATTTGAAGACCTAATTTGGAGCATTTATATAAGAGATCTCTAATAAAAAGAACTATGGGAAATATTGGTTTACATTTAAAAGGATTTCTTTTAATAGCCTGTAATGCACTTAGAGCGTCTGTAAATATTATTGCTTTTTCCAATTTCATGATGTTAATATACTCTAAAGCTTTGAACAGTCCAAAACATTCACCAGTAAATACTGATGATTCAGGAGGAAGCTTGATTTTTTGTACTATATTATACTGTGAGTGGAAAACCCCAACTCCAACATTTCCTAAAGAAGAGTGCTTAGACGCGTCTGTGTAAATATGATGCCAATTCTCCCATCGCAAGCCTTTGGCAAAGTTAAATGATTCTTTAACAAAATAATCATTTTTATTAATGTCTAAGTTCAGGATAACATCCGGAGAAAACACCAATGATTCATAAGAATGATTGAAGAGAGGAAATGATAGTGACTGGTAAATTGGAGCTTGCAAAGCCATAAACTTTTTATAACTTATAATAAGACAAGGAAGAGATTTATTAGACCAATAACGAGAAGAATTGGTTTCGTCTAGAAGAGACTGCAATTTTTGACGTAACGGGTGATTAGAAAATTGAAATGAACGGAATAGAAATTTGTCAGAAAGATACTGACGTCGAAGTGAAAGAGGAGGATCTACAGTTTCAACCTGTAAAGCATTTATTGGGCTTGATCTCATAGCTCCGGTCACTATTCGCAGTGCTTTTGACTGAATTCTGTCTAATTTTTTAAAAGCAGCTGAATTTCCAGGTTCCAATAAAAATGTTCCATAGTCAAGCACACTTCTAACTATTGCGTTATATATTAATTTCAATGAATAGGGGTGGGCACCCCACCAGACCCCCGATAAACATCTCAATATGTTTATTCTTTGTTCACATCTTGCCGTTATATAATCACAGTGTGGAATACCAGTAAGTTTACTATCCAAAAGCACTCCTAAAAATTTTACCGAAGATTTCACAGGTATTAAATTATCATCATAATATACAGAAACAGGGGGAGGAAGGCGCATCCTAGTAAAAAGTACAACTGTACTTTTAGAAGTAGATAGCTCAAGGCCATTGCTATCCATCCATTTTTTTAAAAGGCTAAGACCCGATGTCATGGTATTGCAAGCCGTTTGTATAGAGCTGTGAGGGCAATATAAAAGAAGATCATCAGCGTATTGTAGCACTTTCACTTCATTGTTTAAAGAACTCTCAAGATCGTAAGTGTAAATGTCATATAATAAAGGGCTAAGAACTGATCCTTGAGGAAGACCTTTCCACACGACTCTAGATTCACAACTAGAATCCTGAAGTGTAAGTTTAATATACCTCTCAGATAACATGTTTAGAATGAAGTTTGTGAGTAAAATGGGGACATTTAACTGCTCCAGTTTATATTTTAATGTTGATATTACAACATTATCATAAGCAGAGGTTATGTCAAGAAAAGCAGAAATTATGGATTGATTCGAAGAAAATGCTAACCTAATATCAGTGACAAAGATGCTTAAACTATCTATGGTACTTTTACCTCGCCTAAAACCAAATTGACTCTCACTGAGTAATTTCTTGTTTTCTAAAAACCATTCTAACCTATTTTTTACTAAATGTTCTGTGATCTTTAGCAAAACTGATGATAGAGCAATTGGTCGGTAAGAAGTGTTATTGGATGGACATTTGTTGGGTTTGAGAATAGGTATAATATCTTGTGCTTTCCAAGAAAGCGGAATATTTCCGGTTATCATAATTTTATTAATTAGTTTTAAAAAATATAAAAGAGATGTGTCACTCATATTTGATAGAAAAGAGTACGGAATACCATCTGCGCCTGGAGCGGAGTCTTTACTGTGGCATACAACAAGTTTAAGCTCTTCTAAACTGAATGGAGAATTAAGGTCACAAAGAGAATCTATTGTCGAAAGGGGAATAGAATTTGTAATAATCTTTTCCGGGACGTATGAGGGAGCTAATTTACCTAAAAAACTATTTACCAACTCAGGTGGAAGGAATGCGCTAGATGAATCTGAGAACGCCGATCTGAACCTTCTAATATTCCGCCAAACCACAGATGGTTGAACGTTAGGGGAAATAGAGAGGCAAAATGATTTCCAGCTTTCAAATTTCTTTTTTTTAAATAATTTTTTTGTCTCTGTAATTGAGGTGCTTAAAATATTAAAATTTTCTACGGTAGAATTTTTAAGGTAATTTATTTCACACTGTTTCCTTTTTTTAATTGCATCTGTGCAATCTTTGTCCCACCATGGCGGAGATGGGATTTTATTTTGTGACTTTTTGAAAGGAAAAAGTTTATCTGCAGTTTTTATCATGGCTTCGGACAAGGCATCGGCACAGAACTGTTCATTACCACATTTAATTTCAGGTAGAACGGACACTATGTTATCTAAATGCTCCTTATAAGTACGCCAATCAACATCCCCCAGTTTGTACTTCAGCCGTGGAGCGCTCTTAGAATAAGGTTTTTGATTGAAGGGAAATGATAAAACTATAGGAAAATGGTCACTGCCATAGGATGAAAGCATAACTTTCCAGGTCAAACGCGAAGCTAGTTTGTCAGTGCATATTGACAAATCGGGTGCACTAGCACCTTCATGTGGAGAAGTGCGTCGAGTTGGAGACCCAGTATTTAATAAACAAAGATTGAGATTATCTAGAATGTCAAGTAAGGTGCTACCATAGTTATTTGTTGACGAACTTCCCCAGACTTCATGCTGGGAATTAAAATCACCTAAAACTATAAATGGTTTAGGAAGAATTGAAAAAATATTTACAATTTCATTAAAAATTACAACAGATGGACGAGGAATATATACAGAAACAAAACAAATATTATTATCTACAACTGCTGCAATAACAGAAAAATCATTACTATGAGGTGGGATTGTGAAAAATGAAAATGAATGATGATGTTTGATGAGTAAAGCAACACCGCCATACCCATCAGAGCGGTCTTCTCTGAGACATGCATACCCAGGGATCCTAAACAAAGACCCTGGTTTAAGCCATGTCTCTTGAAGAGCAAAAACAAAAGGTTTATATTTATTTACAATATGTATAATTTCTGACTTTTTATTAATTGCACTTCGGCAATTCCATTGTAAGACTTTGTTGTCCATGATTATTATTAGTTGATGATTGAGTAACTGCATTTAATACAGTGGCAGCGATGGACGGTGAAAGGTGATGTGTTTGAGTTAATGATTTTATCAAAGCAATGATTAGTTCATTTACAGTCAATGCAGACAGATCATCCTTAGCGATGAGGGCACAGCCATCTTTTGATTGAGGAACATTCCTAGCAAGTTCCTGATGGAATTGCTGATCATAACCTTTAGAAAACTGGGGTGGGGAGCGAGGTTTAATAAAAACTGTTTTTTTATATGATATTTTATTTTGTTTAGATGGAGAGTAATCAAGGGGAACAGAAGCATTGATATGTCTTGAAGTTGTGGGAGAGGAAAGCAAGGCATCAGCATATGATATTTTAGAAATTGTGGGATGAAGCTTTGAAGCTTCAGCATATGAAATACATGATTTGGCCATGGATTCTTTAATGTTTTTTTGACGTTCATATTCTAAACATTTCTTGCTAGTAGCCTTATGAAAACCATTGCAAAGACAACAAGATAAATTATCCTCAGAGACTGTGCACCCTTCCCCAGAGTGACCTTGACCACACTTATAACAGCGGGGTTTGGACCTGCATTGAATCTTGACATGGCCATATCTACAACAATTGTAACATTGAATTGTTGGGTAAATGTACAGGTCAACAGAAAGTGCTGTATAACACATATATACACGCTTCGGAAGAATTTGGCCATCAAAAGTTAAAATAACGGTTTCTGTATTTTTTAATAAAGGTTTATCATCAAAAATAGTTTTTCTTTTGATTCTCCTTAGCTTTAATATTTTGCCACAACCAATTGGCACAGAGATGTTTTCTAATATTTCATCATCATTCCACTCTACGGGTATGCCTCTGACGACACCCATGCGAGTCACAGAAAATGAGGGGATAAAAGCTTTATAACACTCCCTTTCCAACAACTTGCTGGTTATAAACGAGTTGGCATCATTATAAGTGGAAAAAGCAATAACCAGCCTGTTTCGACCTATTTTCTTTAGACTACCATTAATTATGTTATTGAAAGAATTCCTTTTTAAGAATCGACCAAAAGTAACTGGATTCAGAAAAGTATTGTCATTAGAGGCAGTTTGCTCCCTCTGAACATGTATTAAAAACGGAGCCGCATCGGAGGAATTGTATAAGAGCCGAGCAACTGAAGCTGGACGCTGAGACGACCCACTCAGATCGTCAACGCCAGCCCTTAACAAAGGAGTACGCGGAGGATCAGATGCCTTATTAGTATCATCTACAGTAATCATTGTATCCATCTCGCCACAATCACAATCGTTAGAACGTTTCCCGCCATTCTTGCGCCTTTTTTTATTACAGTGTTTGCAAATTGTCGGCCGAGCAGACACCCTTTTGCGTTTTGAGCTATTGTTGCTTAATGATAATGAACAATCAGTATCAACTGCACTGGTTTCATTATTAGAAATTGTCACATAGTGACCTATTTCTAGTGGTGCCGTTCCTCCGGGGTCACCCGGAGGATCCATATTAAAACTACAAGAACTAAAAAAAACTTACCAAATTTGAAGAAAACACTACGACTACATTAAAACTAAATAATAAAATGAAATATATACAAAAACTTAATCTAATCCAATATACAAAAAATAATTTATAGAGCCAAAAAAAATCACGTCCGCCAAAGTTCAGGTTTCCCGCGCTTTTTTTCTTCCGAAACTTTAGAAGTATGGATACTTTTAGAAAGTATCGATACTTTTTATCTCCACCCTGCTTGATCCAAGATTTAAAAAGACTTTAGCAAAAATAAAACCAACTTTCATATCAAAACACTACAAAGCCAAAAATAAGTTTAATTCTACAGGTGGCCACCAAAACTACTCAATAATAAGTATATTATTGAGTAGTTTCGGTGGCCACCTGTGGTCTTCATCATAAGTTCCACTTCCCCAAATGGTGCTTTTCGAGAACAACTGCACGAGGTACTATTAGAAATACCCAAAACGCCAGAGGTGGGCGTTTAAACGAAAAGCATATAATATAACATATTATTTAAAATAAACGAATAAGCAGACTTGTTTATAAAAGCATTTTAAGTTATCTGTTTATTCCGCTTTTTGTTAAAATTAAAACGCAACCGCGTTTTGATAATTTCTTTTCATAACCACGTAAGTAAGAACGTGCTCAAATGAATTATGTAACAACTGATAGATGGCGCCTGATTCAATTTTAATCGATAGTAAACAATGATTATGCGAAAATCGACCTTAATTCAAAAACTTTAAGGTTTAAAATATTTACATCTTTTGTTTATGTGCTGAATCGCGTTGACTTACTCAAAATTGGTAAGCCTAGCAAATTAAATATGCTTTCCGTTGTTCACTTTTAAAAGCGCCAATTTAATTTAAACGGGTTGCTTATCACTTATTTAATATTTTGCTTTTTACGTTTAGTAGCGTTTCCTCCACCCGGTGAAAAGCGTCATGTTTTGTGAATTTCCGAAACAATTTGATTAAAAGTTGTGACTCGGAATTGTTTACGTAAACATAAATAGTGTAAAACATTATTTCATGTGGTGAATTGTTTCTTACCAAGGAAATAATTCTGTGAGTTTTGGACTTGTATATAATATAGTTTTTAGGTGTAGTTAATTGTGTTTAATAGGTAATTGTGTTAATAATAGTGTAAATAGTTTATAGTGTAAGTAATTGTGTTAATTTTGACTACTTTTTCTACAAAAACAAATTGGTGAGCTAATTAAACTGTAAATTCGAATAACTACTGTATCAAAATGACGAGTAGAAGTTCGAATAACATAATTTGGAACTTTTTTTTGAGAAATCATGCGACTAAAACAGCTGTGTGTAATTTTTGTAATAAAACTTTATCGTATTCCGATTTTAACATAATATCGGAATGGAGGACCCGGTTGTTGACGAGCAAAGTAGAAAAAATTATGTTTCTGATTGTGAATAAATGACTTGATGGTTTGAGGAAATAATGGAAATTTTGTAAATAATTAAAATGTACATATAATAGATCAATGAACTTTTAAGTACGCCTGAATTTAATAAAATGTAGTTTATTATTTGACAAGTTATTAATAAATACAGATCTTAGAATAATACTAACCTACTTAGTAAAGTTTCATAATTATATAATATTATTCATTCAGTCAGTCCTAAGCCTGCCAAGTACGAAAGAAAATTCATTGATTTCGTTTAAAAACCAATACTTAAACTTAACCAACTAAAAAAGCAAACAACATAATTTCATTATTTTTAATGTAAGAAAGTAAATAAGCGTATTAAGCAGTTTCCGTAAGTGACTTTTGATAAAAAATAAACGAATAAGTTCGTTAAAAGTTTTAAGTCGTTTATCACATCTTTACAAAACGCTATAGGTGTTGCCTATAATATTTGAAGAGTTCCCTCGATTACTCCAGGATTCCATCTGTTGTATTGTCTATACATAGTCTATAAACGCCATTTGTCAATGTCAATTCGTCTTTTTAATTTCTTCTATCTTTTTATATGCCACTAAATGGAGTCTGAGTGAACAATACGTCGTTAAATTATAAAAATAAATCTCCTGGAATCACCCACGAAGCATCATACAAAACACCATCATCAGATCCTGATTTCATAACAATGGGACCAATTAGAAAGTATACCCTGACAAACGAATAAAAAAAAATCCAAATCGGTCCAGCCATCTTCGAGTTATGAGGTGACATACATAAAAAAAAAAGATCAAGACGAACTGAGAACCTCCTCCTTTTTCTGAAGTCGGTTAAAAACATCCACTTTACGGTTCCCAATGCCTGCGCCCGTGCGATTTCGTACATCCGCAGGACAATAAACGCAAATGACAGCCCGTGCCCATCAACAAACTCCTCGGAATCGGAAAATGACACAATGGCTATCTGGAGTCAACATAAACAACTGGCTCATGCAAGACGTCAGAGGACAACTGAAGGGGAAAGCGACGAGGTTGGACTATACCTTTCAAATCAAGTATCTCCTCTCAAAGCAGATCCTTTGCAAGCGTGGGAAGACATGAAATTCGTTTTCCTATTATTTATGTTAGGCTATTTAACCTGGTGAAAAAATATTTAATTATTCCAGCAACTTCAGTGAGTTCGGAGAGGCTTCTTTCACGAGCTGGAGCCATTATGACAGAGAGTCGTCCTCGTTTGACTGGATCCCGCCTGGATAAAATTTTATTCACGTTGGATTGCAAGATTGGCAGTTTTCTAAATTATTTTTGTATTCTTATGACAATTTATTTGTGAGTTTTATTGTGTTTAGTCGAGTAGTTTTAATTAAAAATAAAAACATTTTAATTTTTGTTCTGTTTTATTATTTAAAATAGGGTACCTACGTACCTACGTTTACGTACGTTATGTGAATATCTAAGGGTTTCTAAACATCTATTTTGGGCTGTACTAAAGGTCCTATCATAGAAACCAATACCCTTTCCGACGTCCGACCTCTATTTACTTTGCAAGGTCCTCACAGTTAGGCAGCTCTTCGTACTACAGACTATACTTAGAAAACACAGGCAGATACACTACGACCCAAATTATAGCACTGCAAAACGCCTCGCTGACAGAGTTTGCAAAACTGTACCAAGTGGAGCAGCGGTAGCGAGAAGACACTTCAGGTATATCGGCTCCCAGCTCTACAATAAAATAAATAAAATACTAAATATTTGTCATGTACCCCGTACCCTTTTGAGGAGGAAGCTGACTGATTGGCTGAAATCATTGTCATGAAATAATATACTTAAATAGCACAAACACTGACACACACACACCCAAACTCTCACTCACATACATTCCCTACATTTCACACAATGACCAAACATACTCACTCACACTCTACTCCCTCATACTCTATTTTTTTATTTTATTTTAATTACTTGCAGTTTTAGTCTGAAACAATTGTCTTCTTTTTTTGTATGGGCGCTGATAGCTGCGACACAGTTTTAAACTTTTGTAGCTATCATCGTTTTCTTTGTAATGTAGTCAGCTGTCTATGTTTCCAAAATAAAGACGTTTTACTTTTTTACTATTGGATATTAGTGACTATTTTGTAAGACACGTTCCTGCTAGATTTTTTTGCGAAACTTAGCAACACAAACTACACTCCATTCGGGTTTTTTATGTATTAAAAAGTACTCGATACCTTCGGGTATCAATACTTTTGTTCCGATACTTTTTTGGTATCGATACTTTTAATACGATACTGGTATCGAGTAAAGTATCGATACTTTTCAAATTTTGCGTATCCCTACGTATGAACTCGTACCATAGAGTACTATAATATCGTAGACAGAGAATGGAGGTAGACAAGTCCTCAGCGTATGCAGTATGAGATAGCGATATTTCGACATAAGTATATTGCTACAGTTACGTGCAATTAATATTGCCATACTTAGACTTTTACCCCCATTGTGTGGGTAATCTGGTACTTATTGAGTATTTTGATTGTACTGTCTACTAGGAGTGTCTATGAGTCATTCAATTAATATTGTCATTAGACTTTCACGGTGTGGCGTATTTGTAAAGCCTGCAATACATGTTGTCCGAGCGTTGTCGAGTGAAGGCCAATACCAACATGTAGACGGTATATTTGCCTTGTCTTGCTATCGCTCGATGTCACTTGCCTAGTTGGCCGAGTGGAGGCCAGCGCCAACGTGTATAGAGCTCATTTGGTGCAACTTGTCTGCGCTCGCCGTTGCTCGTGATCACTTGCCTCACTTCGGATCGGTGTCGGTTTTTGGTCACAAATCAAAGGCGGTCGCCTGCGCTCGTACAACGTGTGGGCAGCTCTACAAACCCTCTTCTACATTGGTCATCTGCATTGGCGTTCGACGAACTTGTCGAACGTGTGGGCATTATTTATTGCCTTGTACCTATTTGCCAATGCTCGCGTTGGCCTACGCTCGGCCAACATGTATTGCAAGCTTAACTTTTTGATAGGTATTTAAGAGCGTTTACGACGTACGGCATTTCATACAATCTTTCAAGCCTTCGTTTTTCGAAATGAATGAACTGATTTTAATGGAACTTCGTACGCATAAGCAGGGTACAAAGGCCTTAAAAGCTAGTTTATAACATTTTCGAAAAATAGTGTAACAGCTAAATTAGACCGATTTTAAATTTTCCATAGATACAGACATTTCTATCTTTTTTATATAGGACATTTCGAAAATGTTCTTTACTAACTTTTTAGACCTTGGCATCCTGCTTATTCGTACGAAGTTTCATGAAAATTGGTTCATTCGTTTCGAAAAACAAGGGCTTGAATGTTTGTATGAAATGCCGTACGTCGTAAATGCTCTTAATAGCAAATAAAAACAGATTTTTACTTTGTGTTTTTTTATATATGTCAGAGTTAGTCTCATAGCAAAACTTTATAATCAAGTGCTGTAAGATTATTAATTAACATAAGTGTGGCAGTGTGCATCTAAAATTATAGGTCTATACTACGCGCGCCACCTGAATGCGACCGGGGCGAAGGTAAAGCGCGAAAATAATTGAGTTGTAATTGTTATTTTATTACAATTTAAACTACGATATAAATTTATTTTCACCTCAAGATGTAGGCCTAGCACACTAGGCACAAGCCAAAAAAGAATTCAATTCGCGCGCGTAGCATAGACCTATAATTTTAGATGCAATAAAAAAAACTGTGTAGATCAAGTATAGTTTAATTAAAACCTTGAATGACGAATATATACATAATAAAATGGTACTTAGGACTAAAGGGCAAACTAATCATTCCTTTTGATCTGTGTACTGAAAAACGAAACAGGTTAATTGTATACTACTGACCTTTAAATAAAACTAATTTATTATAAAAATTTCTGACCTTATCAGTTTTTTCTGAAAGCTTTTTAGTTGTGTAATGAATACGAACTTTGAGATATTTCAAACTTATAGCCTTAATTAAGAGAGAATAATGACAGTCAAGGAAAGTTTGGGTATTAAAATGTGATAGGTGAAAAAATAATGTTAAACCCAAACATCGTTTAAGACTTTCCTGCATGAGCACAAGAAGAATATTTTTTTTATTAAGACCTCGATTTTTACGAAATATTATCTCACAAATTTCACAAATTTTCACAACATCTTTTGAGGGGTAAAATAGTCCACCTTTGTCTTTTTGTAACTGTAGACTGGCGTATTTAATATCTGATATAATAGCAGACACGCATTCCTCGCACTGAAGCTCTTTTTTCAGTTTGCTTACAACAAATCCAGCAATATATACTATTACATGTTTAGAAAATTCGGTTAATAGACTTGGATCAGTTAAGTAATCGTGATCCTTCATTAAAACTTCATCAAAATATTCTGAATTACTACTTTCAGCGATATTATCAATTAATCTATTTTTTTCAGATGTTTTGTTAATTGCTATTTCTGGTTTGGTCAATGTTAAAATATTTATATGTTGTAGTGGAATACAATTTCCTGACGTAATGTGTTTCATTTCACCATGAACTAACATTCTTTTAAATGCCGATTTTAATTGTCTAGCAGAAGGGTTGTTGTTAAACCCTCCTTTGGCTCTAATGGCACTAAAAAAATACTCCAAGTGATCTTGACTTAGTTTGTAAGTGCTTAAAAATGGAAGGTTATTATTTATCACTTGAGTTTCGTACAAAAAAATTACACTTTTAATACAAATTAGGAAGCCTAAAAATCCGGTTTTTCTATTTGATGACATTATATTTCTGTCTCCTATTTTTAATTTGTTCAGGTATAAAATCATTTCATCTAAAAATGGTTTGATGTGTGAGAAATTTCCGACAGATAGTGGTTTTTTGTATGTATATGCTTTCAGATTCCTTGAATTCATTACATCAAATAGATTATTAATTTTTCGAATAAAATCAACAGTACCGGCAGAGTTCTTAAATTCGTCAATATTGAGTTCTGTATTACAAAATTCAATAGCATTTGCAACGGATTCACTCATTACTTGGGCTGCCAACTTGACTTTCATGATTTGTTTGTAAAAATGTATGTGTGATTTATTTAATTTGTTACCTAAATGCAATCCTTCGTTGTCTTGGAGCTCTACCAGTAATTTTACGTATTCCCATGATACAACACGGCCTTGTGGATCTGTTATTGGCCCCCTTTCTCCTAAGGTATTCCTAACTAACTTCAGCATGTGTGAAGGGTCTGGAAATATAACAATTTTATTACTGCCGACGGTGAAGGAAGGATCAATGTCATCATCTAATTTACAACCTAAAACTTTGGCCATAGAAAAATTTGTCGGGCATCCATCGAAAGTTAGTGCGATAATTTCAATACCACAATCCTGGGTTAATATTTCGATACAATTTGTTACTAAACTGGCCTTTTGTTCAGCGCTTATCCCATCGATTAAAAAATATCCTAAAGGCATTTTCCAGGATCCGTTTGCACATGTCAGCATAAAAATTAACGCATCTTTAGCTAATTGGTCGTTATTAACGTTATTGCCAAAATTAACAAATCCTATGCAATCTTTGCCATCAAAATCCAAACCTTTTCTAATTGCCATTTCATCAAAACTTAGGGCGCATATTGTTTTGTGTAATGTATTTTTTTTAATATTTATTTCATGTAAAAATTTGATAGCTTTGATAGATTCTGTGGAAAAACCAGGATTTCCATCGATACATTGGTACCATCGCGATAGCGTACGCGGATGAGGTAAGCAAGTGTTAAATTGTTTCCTAACAAAGGTGTAAGCTTTGGGACTGATGTAGTGGAGACTTAAAGCAAATTTCCGCAGTTCAGGCGAGTACTTCCGTTCAGTTATATTTTTACACAAAAACTTTTTTAAGAAATCTCGATTGGTTGCATCGATCGAAGACAACAAATCAGCCGTTTCTTGGTTGATTAATGAACGAGTTTTTAATTCCTCAATTACAGTAGATTGTTCGGCAGTTTTCTTTTGCAAACGCCAGGTCTTAGATCTTAAAGCAGCTAATTTCTTTCTTCTATTATCACTTAATATTGTCTTCTTTTCCAATTTCCCAATTAACTTCTTTTTACGAGGAGTCATCTCAACTTCCGGCGCTGCCACCATAGGTAATATTTCTTGTGTCTGAAATATAACAAAAGATATTTCTGTATTTATAACTAACTAGCTGACTCGGCAAACATCATACCACCTCAGATTTTTTTTTCTGCTGTTCGAGGAGAAGACATATGCAACAAATAAAATTTGATAAAAATCGGTCTAGCCGTTCTTGAGTTATAAATGGTCATTTGTTTTGTATTTTTTTTTGACACCGTCTTCCGAAATTAAAGTTATTTTAGGCTTTGTAGTGTTTTGATATGGAAGTCGGTTCTATTTTTTGCTAAAAATTTTATTTCACGCTTTTTAGTGGGTCGGTTTGTAATTTATCTAGTTACCAAAGCCAAAATGTCAACTAGAGTCTAGCAAACGAAAGTAAACACTCGAATTATTTTCAAACTTTTTATATGGCAATGCTATACTAATGTCAAACTCAATTTTCCAAAACAACATGGCGTGTTGTTAGTGATTTGTTGTGATCTTGTTAATAGCGTTTATTCAGCGAAAATTGAACAAAACTATTAAAAGTTGAGTACGGGAGATGTTGTTTCGCATGATGTCTAAATATCAAGAAAAACAACAGGAGAAAGACGCCAAATTTAAACAAAAACAAGATTGTTTACATGTGGTGTTCGATTTCATAAGTTAGTATGACGCTACTAAGTTGATACTTTGTCGTAATTCATAATTTATATTTATCTTTTAGCGCGGAAAACTATTTATCTATTTTGATTCACATTAATTTTATAGTATGTTAAAACCTTCATAATAATGCATTATGGTTATTTAACATACTATTAAATGTTGCATGGTTCTTAACAATTTTTTTTTCTTTTATAGAAAATCTGGTGGATGTAGCAGGGGTTGATGAGATAGTGAAAACTATTGAAAAACTTACGGATTTATAGCAGAAAGATAGGATAAGAACCCAGAACCAGTACTTGGATGAAATAGCTTCAATCACTGGTAAGTTTTTACTAGAAGCACATAACTTTTATAAAGATGTAATTGAATTCATGATTTGCAGAACCTAATCATGTTTTACCATTCTTTACAGAAGTGAGCGTTACTACACTAAAAAGAATTAACAAGGAAGGTGCGCGTAAAGGCCATATAAACCCACAGTGTCCGACTTAGATAGTTTCGATATAGATGCTATTCGTAACAAAATTAACGGATTTTATATCGTAAGAAAATCATAACAAGTTTAAAACGAAACACACCAGAGCCAGTATATGAAGCTGATGAAATTCTGAAGCAGAATGAGCACGGGAGGGTATTGCCACTTCCCCCCTACCACTGTGATCTAAGTATGGAGTTTGGCTAAACGTAGTGGCAAGTAAAAATATTGCTCTGCCTGCAGTGGAGTTAGAGAAAGTCATAAAAGAGTCGTTTGAAAATATAACTCCCGAGGAGTGAAAGAAAATGACTGATCATATTGTCATCCATGTTGAAAATAAATATAAAGAAAGGGACAGAATTACAGAAAATTAGAAAGTTCTATAATTAACGTAGGAAACAATGATTTCAGTGAATCTAATGAAACTTTCCACATGGAAGTCTTACATTCAGATTTTGATTATAGTGAATAAATCAGAACTATTTTAGAATACTGTTGTTTTTTTTTTTAAATTCTTATTAAGACCCAATATCTAAACTATTACCTACCTAAAATATCTCTTGTATTTTTATTCCGATGAAATAAAATAGATAATACTAAAGTATCAAATAGGTATTTCATAGTAGTTTTGGGGTTGCTATGCTGGTATTTTTTAAATTTGCCGCGCTTTTTCAGTCTCTACTTTCGTTTGCCAGACTATACTTATCACCTTTTATAAAATATTGCTTTTCCCGGTGCAGAGCCGTTAATTTTTAAGGAGTTCTCCTGGTACATCACCATCAGTTCTACTTCACCATATGCATTGTGACGAGCATAAAGTGCTTAACATCCATATTCAAGTAATCTAATCACAATCCACGAAACACTTATTATTGAGTAGTTTCAGTGGCCATCTGTGGTCTTCATCATCAGTTCCACTTCTTCAAATGGTGCTTATCGAGAGCAACTGCACAAGTTACTATAAGAAATAACCAAAACGCTATAGGTGTGCCTCGATTTCTCCATGATTACATCATCAGATTCAAGCATGATGACAATGGGACCAACTAGAAAGTATACCCTTTCAAACAAAAAAGAATTTTCCAAATCGGTCCAGCCGCAGAAAAAAAAAGTTCAAGACGAATTGGGAACCTCCTCCTTTATTTGAAGTCGGTTAATAAATATAGACTGATCAAGAATAAACTTACTGTAGTACTTTCTATTTCTATTTCCATAGCAACTTCTTCTGATGATAAAGATAGATGACCATGACTATCTGTCACGGATGAATCGTCAAGCTGAAAAATATGATTATTGTATTAAATTTTAACATTTATCACCCAAATGAATAAGTACCTATACATGAAAGACTGAATATACCACTTATAGATATTCTAAAAAGTATTTAAATAAGTACCAAATAATCCTTTGCTTCCGTATCAACCCCCAAACATTTAGAGGAACTCGGTTGGTCTACAGCCGGTCGGACCTGAAGTTTGAAACAAAAAGGACACGAACTTGCGATTAACTGCTAAAATAATCAAGAATAAATGATTTTTCAAATGAGCTAGTAAGTTTCACTGTACAACCCGTCGGAAATATCTGCGAACCTCGCTGGAATGCGCTACCCGTCGTGCTTCCCGCACCTCACCCCGTATTCGCCTATCCAGTACCATTGCCAACGTAAGCGCCATAAATAAACAATATTTTATAATTTTACCTCTCGTATTTTTTATTGCTATCTCTCCAGTTTGCATGACGTCATTAAGCCAGGTTCGCAGATATTTCCGACGGCTAGTATCTGCTTTACGTTGTTTGGTAGCTTAATAATTAGGTATATATTCCACTATTAATTCCATGTAATAATATTAAAAAAGTAATCTTAAATAATGTTTACAATATTATTTCCGTGTCACACGAAATCAAGTCACAACAAATTTTTAGGTATCAAAGTTAATCAAAGCTGTAGAATAAATTGGTATGTATAATAAATTTACTTCACCTGGATGAAAAGCGTGGGTATCGAACGTGGATTTAAGTGTGTACTATTTAATTTCTGTCGAATGCAACTAGCTTCAAAATGTCGTGAGCAGATTCGGGAGTGACGACTTGGATACCAGTTAACTCGGCCCGTACACTCAGTCCACTTATTTCTTAAAAATGGTTCATTGGGAAAACTAAAAAAAAAGTAAAATTAAATACGTTCAGTGGTAAAAATAATTAAGTGCTGGTATCCCCGTCAAGTTATTATCCGACTATTGACAAATGACGCGAAGTAACATAGATAACAACCTAACATAAAATGCCTCAAACTTTGGTCGGTTAATACAAAAAAACAAGTTAGGATTTTATCGTCTTTTTAGATGAAATTATCAATAAATGTTACTTAATATTGACACAAAATAGTCTTGAGTACAATAATTCTTTGAATTACTTGCTGTAATAGGTAAAAAATGCTACTTACCGATGAAAGGTTATGTTTGGTTGATTTCGTTCACTACGACTTTTACAGCCATATATACAGCAATTCACCATCACTAGACACTAAATATTACTTTTTGAAATATCAATAAAGTCACAAATTACACAAAATATGCGTTTCACAGTTTATATCAACGAAAATATTTCGACACCACAATTTGTTTGCCATCAATGACTAGTGATGGCAAACAACAAAAAACCGATACGCAAATAGAGATAGAAAATATATGCTATGTCCTGCTCACACTTTCACATTTTGACATATGTGTCATCTCACTTTCGCAATTATTGTTATTTTAAGAGCATGTCTACCTCCATTCTCTGTCTACGTATAATATAATACCTATAATACTCGTACACACAGATAACTTTAAATAAGTCATAGCCAAGGTCATAGCTGATACACAGTGTTGCCACCTTGGTTTTCGAAAAGACGCAGTCGGCCAAGCCAGTAAAAGCTAGATTTTACAAATACCATGAGAGGTGCTAGAAAGAGCTAAACACATAAATACAAATATAGAGTTACAAATTGTTTCTTTAAAACGTATAATATAATCTAATTATTATTAAGTTATTATAAAATTACTATGAATAAATTGTAAATACATCCTAAATTAGTCGGTTTCAGAAAGAGTAGGTAGGGTTAACAATGCTACCATAGCAAAACTAAAAATATACTCAATTAGTGATCATACAGTGAACTAAAGAAATCTATACTACATGGCGCGCATTTATTCATAACTTGGTGACCGCAGTGCGAAGTTTTCGTATCGCTTGAAAAGGGCTAGATTGCTCTTTCCAGGCTAAAGCATGTAAAAATGAGTTTACTTTCAGTAAAAAGTGCTAGATCTAGCCCGAAAAGGGCTAAGGTGGCAACACTGATGATACATTATAAATACCGTAGAGACTGGCAAACGAAAGTAGACACTCGAATTATTTGCAAACTTTTTATATGGCAATGCTATACTAATGTCAAACTCAATTCTCTGACTTATTTAAAGTTATCTGTGAACTCAATTTTCCAAAACAAGATGGCGTGTTGTTGGTGATTTGTTGTGATCTTGTTAATAGCGTTTATTCAGCGAAAAATGAACAAAACTATTAAAAGTGGAGTACGGGAGATGTTGTTTCGCATGATGTCTAAATATCAAGAAAAACGACAGGAAAAAGACGCCAAATTTAAACAAAAACAAGATTGTTTACGTGTTGTGTTCGATTTCATAAGTTAGTATGACGCTACCACAGAACAATATATACTCTAGGGAGAAGAATGCCGACTTCGTACAAAAAAGGTAAAGACACTTTTGCTGCGCGCCATCTAGTGGCAGCCCAGAACAACTGTGTGAAGGACGTGTACAGAGCAGGAAATTTGAAAACTAAAATTTTCTTTCTAGTTCTGCAATAGGAATGCAAAGTTATCCCAAATTAGCATTACCAACCAATTAAAAATTAATCAGTAATATTTATGCTAATTTGGGATAACTTTGCATTCCTATTGCAGAACTAGAAAGAAAAATTTAACTTCGTTAATTTCCTACTTTGCTTTCATATCAGCAAAAAAAAACTCAGGAATTATAACAATTTTCTTTAATTAGGTATTTAAAACAAAATTACATAATCTAAATTACGTAAAACAACTTTGCCTATTGTAAGTTAATTACATTAAGGTGGAACCCAAGATGGACAAAGCTCGTTGAATTACCCCATCCATATTGCAAACCGTTGCCACTATGCTAAGACCCACATCATGACATTCATGTATTATCTGAAAATAAAAAAAATTACAATAAAATTAATACACATGGTCATTTCATTTAATTTGTGGAAACTGCCTTTTGGAAATGGCATAAGGTTATTAAGCTAGGATGCATTATTACTGAGATACCATAGTTTTTGTGATCCCGGAAAGGCGGTAATAGTTCCAAAATACACCGGTGGCGTACCGCATTACGTTATGCATGAAATCTGACATCAAATCTCATATGCCCTTAAATATTCTATAACCTTAGTATTCTAACTATAAACCTTTCTGCGGCTCCGGCTTGGCTGGCTTTCTATCACAGAAAGACTTATTACATATACTTCGGGAACCGTTTATTTTCCTGAGATGAAAAGTAACCTGTATTTTAATACAGAATAATCTTTGTGACAAATTTCATCTAAATAAGTTTTGCCTTTTTAGCGTGATTGAGTGACAAGCTTTCAAACACCTTTATGAACTTTGCATTTATAATAACCAACAGACTTAATATCCTTTATTTCCATACTGCAACAATTATGACATGAGACTACTTATTTATTATTTATTTTTTATTTTTTATTTGTTCTAAGTATGCTAAACAAATAACATTAATTACCTCTTTAATGTCATCTGGAACTGCAAATCTGTGAAGCTTCTTTGAAGTTTCAGTAATCACTAAAATGATGTCCTTGGAAAATGTCTATTGCAGAGCATTTTATGTTGTGTATGAAGTTTATGCTGGAATTCTGGCAATTCACAGCTGAAACCAAATTTTAACTTTATCAATATAAAAAACTGACTAGCATGGTTGATTGTGAACCAGAATCAATCTAAACAATAAAAAACGGCTCTACTATAATTATGTATTTGCCATAAAAGTATTTTCTAATCCATTAATATTTGTGTGATATAATAAAGTAAGGATCTATGATAGTGCTAACTCAATTCTGAGAAAAAAAAAACTAACATGTTGGGTTCTAAAAATCACCGAGTCTTGGTCTTATAAAACCCATCAGGTACTTAAGACTTTAATTCAACAACACACATACCACATAAATGGGAAAATTGTGTATGGAATAAGCAGGATGTGGAAGTTTTCATAGCTGTAGTTCAATACATTTGTTTGTGACATTCTTTGATTTGATCACTTGTTCGAAGCCCTGGTACAATTCATACAATATTCAATAGGTAATTCATAATAAATTATATAAATACATACCGTAATGAGTTAGTTTTTCCGGGTTTAGGAAAGCGAAACAAAGTAGTCAGTGAGTCCTCAGCCGGTGAACGATAACATCGCCGTTGATTTTCCGCGTTTATTACCGACGACATAGTCTGATAGTCACGTTTTAGATTCACTATTACACATACACTTATAAATAATAGGTAGAGGTCACTTTCTCAAAATACAAAATCAGAGTAAATAGGAATCTCAAAACACCAGAATTACTGTCTCAAAACGCATAAACTGAGGCAATATCTCGAACACACTAGAGTCACTATCTCAAAATAATTGGATCGCACTGAGTCGAAACAAATAAAACGAAAACTAAAAACAAAAATCAACAATATAGGACGTTGGGGCAAATACCAAACAACTCCGCCATCTTGCTTGGCTTTAGTGATGGTCAACTCGATCTCGAGTTACTAACTCGAGTTGGGCTTAACTCGAGTCAACTCGAGTTGAATTCTCTGCAACTCAATTTAGTCGCATTGCATTGTTGCAGATTTGAGGTTATTTTGGAGTACCGGTTGTTCGTTTTTCGAATTATTAGGTACTATATAGAAAAAATGCCGGGATCTAAAAGGAAATCTGTTGTTTGGGATGTATTTGAATCGCCAGTGAATGGACATGCTAAGTGCAAACAGTGTTCAGATTCATACAAATATAGTTTTGTTGTTAATTAATAGAAATACTTACTTTTATTTATGTTACGAAAAGAATAATGACCATTTTTCACTTGACGATGTATAGTAATGAAATAAATATTAAAATTCGGTTAATTGGATTGTGTATCAATTACGCTTATCACAATTTGAAAAGAAACGCAGGAATAAAAATATTTTTAATTTTTTCTGTAAGCTTATTTTACGTTTGTGGTACACATAATACCATGTTTTGAACGTACCTCAATTACTTTTTTCTATAACGTTTCATTTTACGCATTTTAACTGGAATTTATTCACCTCTGTTTCTGAGTTTTTTACATTATTTCACGATTTATTTTATCAATTTGTATTTCTTTATTAGTCTATTTATAATGAGGATTCATTGAAAATAAAATAATAATTAAATTAAATAATCATTTAGTGTATCATTAATGATTGAAACGGATTTTTTTGACATTTGTCAGATGTCCAATTGAAATCGGTGCACTGTGCAGTCTTTTTACGACCCTATTTTATTTGTTGCCCCTGGATCTCGATATCTTCCTCATCTGATACCTTTGCTTTCCATAAATCCGTCTTCTTGATAATACCACCGTCAACAAAAAGTTGACGTATACTTTGCATAAACTGCAACGTCTGCTTAAATACGTTACGGCGTTATCTCGTTCATGAACTCAACACAAGAGTTATTTCGCTACTTAGAGAGTGGATATCACCAGTAATCGTAAGTATTTATATTTATTATGTTTAATCTAAAACTATCTATCATATCCTAATCAAAAAAGCTATCAGCCTGGCGCTTCTTTATGATGTATGACCAGAGCCGGATTAACCCTGTCAGAGGCCCTAAGGCAATGGCATTCTCGGGGCCCCTTTTCTTACTTTGACTTACCAAATCGTGTGTGAACTGAGAAACGCACATTAAGGGCTGTGGTTTTTAATATATTTGTTTACTTATTGCCAGATTTGTTCTAAAATTGTTTTAATTCTACTACTAAATCTAACGATTTGTATTTTGTGATATAACAGTGAGGTCTCTAAGTTCAAAGAAACGTGTTTTCTTGGTGCGTGCACTGGACCTGGGCCCCTAGTCGATGCGGGGCCCCTAGGCAGTTGCCTACTCCGCCTAATGGTTAATCCGGCCCTGTGTATGACAACACACAAGCTACTGACCGAAAGATGTATTAAAACTAATACAGTTTTGTATTGATATTTCAAGTTTCGTTTTGAACAATTAATCTTGGCAGTAAACAATTACCTATATCAATTGTAAACAAAAGAAGTTTATATTGAATTTCCTTTGACGAACCATTAGATGTTGCGCTCACGTAATTACACACATTAGTGTGGTATCTTGGATGGGCTAGGTATCAAAAAAAATTTTCTGCTCTAGTAGAATTTCTGAGTTATAAGAGATTTAGATGAAAATTAATAAAACATTTCACTTTAACTTAGTGTATAATTTGTTTTTCCCTTTTTGTTAATCATATGTACTACATACCGAAAGCCAATGAAATGTGTTGTTTAGATAGGTAAGTGACCCCTTTTGACAATAAAAGAACTAAGTTGTATCTACTTTTTAGAGGTATACAAACTATTTATCGTTGTTCTTTACTATGTCTACTATAAGTTATTTGTGCTGGAGAAACAAATTATTATGCTCGACACTCGATTTATGTGCCAATCGTCGAGAGTAAGCAGCGACGTAAGTTAGTTTGAAGGAATTCACAAAATAAAAAAGACAGTTAGACCATAGCTAAGCAAGTATTTCTATTTTAGATTACAATTCGAGAGTTAATAATTTAGTTCTAGCACATTAAATCTTAACGGCAAATCCTAACCTAAAAATTAACATTAATAATTTTTTGGACTTCGTAGCGTTTTAATCGCAAAAATGACTACATGACAATATTTTCTAAACTTAAAGGTAATATTTCTTCTATACCTTATTAATACCTAACTATACATAAACTTTTATTGTCAGGTTTTGAAATGTATGGAAAGTGGTCATTCTTCTATAATCCTAAATACATAAATAAACACATTTCTTTTTTATTTAAATTCTACTACTTTAATTATAATGGTCCCCATACATATTTATGCTGAATCTGTTCATTTTTTTTAAATATTGTTACGAAAACAAATCATTTATCAGTTTCATTTCAGCCAGTTAACTTGAGTTACGCGAATTTCAACTCGAGTTAACTCGAGTTGTGTTTATTCCGAGTTGGCACATCACTATTTGGCCTTAAGCGGCACATCAGAGTCATCCATAGATATAGAATTCCGATATCTATGGACTGATGGAGTCATCAGTGACATTAGTGGTATGATTAAAGACCTAAACCGTAAATAAATGTAATTTTTTAGTCTCAAGTATTAGGTCCCGAATTATTATTTTAACTCTAGCCACACTTGGAATAGCCCACGTAGGTATGTCGTTGATTCGACAGTAAGAGTCGACCACCCCTGGACGCTACTAAGTTGATACTTTGTCGTAATTCATAATTTATATTTATCTTTTAGCGAGGAAAAATAATTATCTATTTTGATTTGAATGTGAATCATTGTCAATGTTTGTCAATCGTTTTATAGTATGTTAAACACCTTAATTATAATGTATTATGGCTATTTAACATACTATTAAATCTTGCATGGTTTCTAACCATTTTTTTCTTTTTTAGAAAATCTGGTGGATGTAGCAGGGGTTGATGAATTAGTGAAAACTATAGAAAAACTTACGGATTTAGAGCAGAAAGATAGGATAAGAACCCAGAACCAATACTTGGATGAAGTAGTTTCAATCACTGGTAAGTTTTTACTAGGAGTACATAACTTTTATAAAGATGTAATTGAATTCATGATGTGCAGAACCTAATCATTCTATTTTACCATTCTTTACAGAAGTGAGCGTTACTACATTAAAAAGGAAGGTGCGCCGTAAAGGCCATATAAACCCACAGTGTCCGACTTAGATAGTTTCGACATAGATGCTATTCGTAACAAAATTAACGAATTTTATATCGTTAGAAAACAAGTTTAAAACGAAACACACCAGAACCAGTATATGAAGCTGATGACATTCTGAAGCAGAATGGGTACGAGGTATTGCGACTTCCGGGGGGAAGTCGCCACTGCGATCTAAATGCCATTGAGTTAGTATGGAGTTTGGCTAAACGTAAAGTGGCAAGTAAAAATAAAAAGTTATAAAAGAGTCGTTTGAAAATATAACTCCCGAGGAGTGTAAGAAAATGACTGATCATGTCATCCATGTTGAAAATAAATATAAAGAAAGGGACAGAATTACAGAAAATAATTTAGAAAGTTTTATAATTAACGTAAGAAACAATGATTCCAGTGACTCTAATGAAAATCTCCACATGGAAGTCTTACATTCAGATTTTGATTATAGTGAATAAATCAGAACTATTTTAGGATACTGTTGGTTTTTTTTTATTAGAATTAAGACACAATATCTAAGGGACCGTTCAAGTATTACGTAAGCACTATAGGGGGGCGTGGGGGTCTTTGCTTTGCTTATTTTTGATGACATGGGGGGAGGGGAGATCTAGATAGTGATTACGTCAGCAGTAATTATTTAATTTTTTACACATATAGCAACACACATTTTCTATGCTTCAAAATAAATTGCATTTTCGGGGATTCCTACAAATAATGAATTGTTAAATTCCGTGTCAGTAAAGTTTATTTAAATGAATATTATGTACGTTACAGACTTCTTTCCAAACCTATTCCTTATTTCTAGATTTATAACTGCTGAATGAATCTCTAACTCATGAATCAATCTATTGTATGTATCAATGTTTACGTGAGTATGGAGGGGGGGGTAACAGATCTTTGCTTACTTTTGCTGACGAGGGGGGGGGGGGGTTAAAAATTGCAAAAAATGTGCTTACGTAATACTTGAACGGCCACTAAACTGTTATCTACCTAAAATACCTTTTGTATTTTTATTCCTATTCCTATGAAATAAAATAGATAATTCTAAAGTATCAAATAAGGTTATTCCGGGTATTTCATAGTAGTTTTGGGGTTGCTATGCTGATATTTTTTAAATTTGCCGCGCTTTTTCAGTCTCTACTTTCGTTTGCCAGACTCTAGATGTAGAATATTCTACGTCTATGATAAATACTGAGAGAATAAGTCATCATATCAGAACGTAGACAGAGAAAGGTACTCTGTCTACGTATCAGACTCACAGTCAGTGTTGCTAACCTAACCGAAGCAAAAAGCAGCAGATCAGACTTAAAAAACAGCAGAAAACAGTAAAACGGTAACTTTAAAATATTAAGTCAACTAATTTATTAGAATTGAAAGTGCAAGTACATAATAATTATCATTTATTTATTATGTTAAAAATATGAATAATTGGCAATTTTTTAGAAATATTCTTACAAATAATTATTAACTATTTTCGATATTTTCTGCCTCTTTTTTATTAAAATCGTACATATTTTTATTGAATTTCTTCACATGTTTTACAATTGCATTAAATGTATACATTCCTTTATTTCTGTTTTACTAGGGTCAACGGTCAACTCAAACAAAATATTGTCACTATCATTACAGTAATGTCTTGTCAAGTATGTATGACTTGACTTGTTTTGTTAGACCGCAGACCAAATAAATAAGAAGACAGAACTCTGCGAACAGCAAAGTGAGGCCGGCCAAATTACGTCTTGCCGTGTACATACACAATGACACGCACACACGTACAACGAAATTACGTCTTGACTTGTCAGTCTAGCTATCGCAGCTCGTGGGTAATAATCAGTGAAAATGCCGAATTGCGTAGTGAAAGGGTGTACGAATCACTCCGCAAAAGATAAAAAGCTGGATGGAATCACATATCACACGTAAGTTATTTTGGAAACCCATATTTTCAATAAATCAAAATAAAACTTTGAGGTTATTGCTTAACACAAGTGTTTTCAGTATGAAGTGTTTTCGTTTACCCTCAACGAATTAGTATTTACCCTATTATTGAGTAATAATGTAAGACGTAACGTAATGTTACTCGTTTCTTATAGGATAGTTATCAGTGTATATATTTTAACCGACTACACAAAACGAGGAGGTCCTCTGTTCGACTGTATTTTTTTAATGTTTATGACTACGTGATATCTTCGCCGTTTGTGAACCGTTTTTATGATTATTTTTTCTTTAAGAGGTTTAAGAAATCTTTATTTCACTTAATATGAGAAATGTTAAACTATTGAATACAAAAACGCAAAATGTAAACATACACGGAACGCGCGCTACTAGATGTGGTAAATATTGTACTAAGGTGCGCTCACTTTATTTTTATTGTAGGTATGTAATTTTAGGTGTTTCTTTAATATTGTCATAGATTTTGTATTTTTTATGTTAATTGGCAGTTTATTTATAAGATTGTATTAATTATACTGTAAAGGCGTTTGTGACCCTTTCATGCTTAATAGTAGGTACCTATTATTACTAGATGTGGTAAATATTGTACTAAGGTGCGCTCATTTTATTTTCATAATCATACATACTAATATTCAGGTACACAAACCTCTGTATTAAGTCCCAGTGTTGAAGATTTAGGACTAGTGGAACTAACAGACTACTTCAACGTTTTGGCACTTTAAATTTGTAGGTAATAATAATTTGTAGGTAGTAATTATACGTAGTATACAACGTGTAACGGAAAGGGTATATATACCAAGGGCACGGCTTCTTTGGGTGAAATCACGATAAGTCAAGTCAAGTCACGAGCAACTGCTAGTATAATATAAACATTTTTGTGAATGGGAGAACACTGTACAACACTACACTCTTAGATTTGTTTAACAATTTTTTATTTGTAATTCCATTGTGCTGTATTAATTGGTCTATACTGTCCTCTCATACCTAATTAACCTGTATTATGGATACATTTTAAAAAGGATATTTTGATCTGAAAAGAGTAACTGTGGAGTTTCTTGCCGGTTCTTCTCCATAGAAAACGACCAATTTTGAACCGTGCCCTAACTGCTGACGTTTTGTAAGTACCCATGTAGGCCTATGTGAAATAAAACATTTTGAGTTTGAGAAAAAGATCTCTAATGCCCCTGCTTGCTTTAGTCCTCTGCATCTTTTTCAAATCTTTATTTTTATATTGGTGTCCCGACAAGCGTGATCTACCGACAGCCATTCTGTACGGTAAAAATAAAAAATAATTATGGTGGGAGCGTGAACAAATTCGCGGGTGACTGCTAGTGAGCAGTCACAGATGAGAATTAACAAGCCGAAAGAGGAGCAATATTAATTTTCACACGATTAACATACCACTTAAAACATTTTTAACATACCTTGCGTTCAATATAAATTAAGGGCCGGTTTCACCACCTGTTATTAAAGTCCCGAATAGCCTATATGTCAAATAAGAACTGTCGGTGCCTGATGAAACTCCGCCAAGAAAACAAAAAAAGAAACAACAACACCGCGACTTCAATGAAAAGTGGCTCTCAAATGCAACGTTTAAAAATTGGATTTTAAAGAGAGAGCAAGAGTGTGGTTTGGTTACTGCGTTTTGCAAAGTGTGCGATTGTGCTGTTATGAACTATAAACCAGCACTTATCAAGCACATAAACACTGTAAAACACGTTCAAAATATTAGCTCAAACAACGCCTATTGAACAAATGCTTAAACCAAAAAATTAAGACGAGTTAATTAAAAGAGCAGAGCTAAAAATATGTGCTTTTATTGCGCAGCACAATTTGTCCTTCTCTTTGACTGATATTTAGTCCCATTTTTGGCAAATACTTTTACCGATTCTAAAATAATAAAATCGATGAATTTAGGTAGAACGAAAGCAACAAACACGTGTGCGTTACCCCAGCAAAATAATGTCGAAAATAGTCATTTAAATCTTATAGATAATTAGTTGCCCAGCTTCTGTAATTGTTAAGCACATTTTTAAATTTGTTACACATATAGTTTTTTAGTTATTACACAAAAACATATTCTGCTGGGGTAACGTTTGAAACGTTACCGCAGCAAAACTTTTTTTTAAATAATGGGAATATTGAAACAAATATTAGCTATACATTTAGTTGTCTAGACGAGGTAAATGTTACACGTTATTTTGTTTTTGTTCTTTCTTCGGCTGCGAAGTTATTCGAGATTTTGCTGGAGTAACGTTTGTGGTTTTGCTGGATATCTGAAACGGTTAAGCGGATTCTTATCATCTTTTGTACATTACTTCTTAGGAATTAGTTTTAATTTGTTTCGCAATAAAAATAACAAAATGACATACCGTTTAAAAGTTATTTAAAGAAATATAAAAACACTTCTTTAGGTCCTAACACTCTGAATATGAGCTCTAAAGACTTACTTTAAACGTTATTTTGTAGCTTTTAACTACCTTCAAATTTATATGAAGTTTCATTAGTATCCTGTAGGTAATTAACAAATTATGATGATATTCAGTTCTCCACGTTCACGGTCACAATGCGCGCGGAGTTATTTGGCCACCGATAAACCTGTATACGGTTATATAAGCTGAATGTTATATCAATATTTAGTTGCTAAATTCAGTTATATACCTGTAAAATTTCAGAGTAGTACATACAATAATTAACGAGATAATTAAATAAAAGTCATTAGGAACTTCAAGAACGTGGTAATCCGAACAAGTTTAGGTGGTTACAAAAAAGCGACCGCATAGAACATTATGCTATCTTCTAAAATATGTAGGATAATACACCTTAAAGTTTCGGTACAGACGCGTACACTGTTAAATACATAACAATATTATAATATCTGTACTATAAACATTATTATTATTACCTTTCAGCTACTTATTAGATAGGTATATATTGTATTATGTGCACCAGTTCAATGGCATAGTTGCACGGGTTCCTTCTATTTGGCAGAATCTTGATACTCCAAAATTCATTTGGCATAACACACTTGGTATAATCTTCCTTATACGAATATTTTTAAGGCATAAAAATTATTTAGTATGTATATAATTATTATTTAGCCGAATGTTTATATGTTCGAATTCACAATGGCATAAAAATCTTTTGGCAGAGTTAAAATTCTGCACATTTTCGTTTAGCATAACTGCATGCTGCATGCTTGCTTGCATGTTTACATGTTTCTTACAGGAAAATAAAAACCACGTATGTTCACAATCAAATGTTTTATTAATGTATGCCAAAAGATGGTTCTAACTGTAAATTTTCTGAAAGAATGATGGTTCTACGTTTTAATTATTATGGATATTAAATTTATGCCTAAAGATGATTCTGACTTACATAATTATTCGACTGCAGTATAATATTTTACTATTTTATTTTTGATGTGATTTTTACATAATTTAAGTTAGTCTTAGAATACAACTATCTGTAATATATATCTAGGAAAAAATATTGTGATATTTGAAATTTGTCTACAAAATATTAGGACTTACTGTTTTTAAGTTTAAGAATTTTTATTTTACCTGTAAATAAAAATTCTTTAAGAAATGTATAGTTTTTTTTTTAACACTTGTGTACACATCTCTACTAAACTTGTAAGACTATCCTACATATTTTAGAAGATAGCATAATGTTCTACGCGGTCGCTTTTTTGTAACCACCTAAACTTGGTCGGATTACCACGTTCTTGAAGTTCCTAATGACTTTTATTTAATTATCTCGTTAATTATTGTATGTACTACTCTGAAATTTTACAGGTATATAACTGAATTTAGCAACTAAATATTGATATAACATTCAGCTTATATAACCGTATACAGGTTTATCGGTGGCCAAATAACTCCGCGCGCATTGTGACCGTGAACGTGGAGAACTGAATATCATCATAATTTGTTAATTACCTACAGGATACTAATGAAACTTCATATACATTTGAAGGTAGTTAAAAGCTACAAAATAACGTTTAAAGTAAGTCTTTAGAGCTCATATTCAGAGTGTTAGGTCCTAAAGAAGTGTTTTTATATTTCATTAAATAACTTTTAAACGGTATGTCATTTTGTTATTTTTATTGCGAAACAAATTAAAAGTAATTCCTAAGAAGTAATGTACAAAAGATGATAAGAATCCGCTTAACCGTTTCAGAGATCCAGCAAAACCACAAACGTTACTCCAGCAAAATCTCGATTAACTTCGCAGCCGAAGAAAGAACAAAAACAAAATAAGGTGTAACATTTACCTCGTCTAGACAACTAAATGTATAGCTAATATTTATTTCAATATTCCCATTATTTAAAAAAAAGTTTTGCTGCGGTAACGTTTCAAACGTTACCCCAGCAGAATATGTTTTTGTGTAATAACTAAAAAAGTATATGTGTAACAAATTTAAAATTGTGCTTAACAATTACAGAAGCTGGGCAACTAATTATCTATAAGATTTAAATGACTATTTTCGACATTATTTTGCTGGGGTAACGCACACAACAAACACAATAAAGAGTGTACTTGGTCCCGTCTTAACCCAGGAACTCGTAGAGAAGTTAAAAAAAACTCCATTCAGTATAATAAAGTATGAGACAAGTGATATCAGTGTGAAAAAGCAATGTGTCCTCACTGTTATATTATGATGATGATGAAGATTATGTTCGCACACAGTTTCTCGATATATATGAAGTTAAATCTGGAAAAAGTGAAGACCTTACTAACAGTTTATTAACTTGGCTTCTAGACAGAGATATTCCTTCCAAAAATTTTATTGGCTTTGCTTCAGACATAACTAACAGCATGGTTGGCCCACATAATTCAGTATTTAGTCACCTAAAACAAAAAGGTCCGCACATTGCATGCATCAAATGCAGCTGCCATATGATACATTTCGTAGCATCATTTCGAAATGTAAGGGATTTATTGAGAAGTGTAGGTTCTCACTTTAGTCGAAGTTCTTCGAGACAAGATAAGCTGAAAGAATTTTTCAGTTTCAAAAATTTTTGAGTCCATCCGTAACACGATGACTGTCACTAGGAGCGCATGATGGATTATTCAAATAATTTCAGTTGGTTTATTACATTAACCTAAGTTTGTTTATTTAATTGAACACAAATTAAAATATCACTATAAAAACGCAGGCCGACAAAATTTTTAACCAGAAACCAGACTATATATTTCCGAAGGTTTTCATTTATTTATTTATTAAAACTTTATGCAACACAAAATGTACAAAGGTGGACTTAATGCCATAGGCATTCTCTACCAGTCAACCATGGGTGGTGAAGAGATAACATGGCAGGTGCATAAAAAAATAAAGTAGATAATATATTCAAAGTAAGTGTTATTACAAGAATATATATACATAAATAACTAAAATAAACTCACACACATATTTATTATAATACGTACCAAATATATATAATATATTAATAAAAAGTCATAGAAAGGGGGTTATGAAAACTCTGCTTCCACTATTTGTTTTGAAAATAATCCCGCAAATTTTCTCTTAAACGCATATTGACTGGTGGCCGTCCTGATATTAAGAGGTAGTGCATTCCACAGAAGAACAGACTGTATATAAAAGGAAGAATGAATAAAATCAGAAGTATGAGAAGGACAGAGTAAGAGAAGATTATTGGAAGAGCGCAGACTCTTAGCGTGTGTAGAACATAAAAATTGAAAATGAGAAATAAGGTAAGAGGGAGCGGTAGGAGATTTTAGCAAAGAGAAAAGCGTAGCCAAGGTGCGCTAATTTCTTCTCTAGCGAATGGGCAACCATTTGAGCTCGGTTCTGTACCTCGATACGTGGACATATTTTTTTAATTTGAATATAAACCGGATACAGCTAATAAGATGCCTATCGAGCTTATCCAGCAAGACCGCATTCAAGTCAAAATAGCACACGTCACCATAGTCGATTATAGGGAAAATTAAAGTCTGCACAAGCATTGTCTTGGTTTTCACAGGTAAAAAGTTTCTCAGTCGATACAAGCATCGCAAAGTCCCGTTGACTCTTTGACTGACACTGCAAACTTGACTTTGCCAGCCAAGCACAGAGTCAAGATGCAAACCGAGATCTTTAACGCTAGAGCTAATGGGGATGATGGTGCCATTGAAAATGATTGGAGGGAGCGAACTAGCTGCCACTCTACCGATCATACGTGAGCTTCCAATCACAATGTCCTGACCCTTTGAGGGGTTTACAGACACCCCAAATCTATCAGACCAATTTTTGATAGCATCTAAATCTCGGTTTACATCTCCTATAGCGTCTGACAAACCTTCCACCCGCGTAGATGCATACAACTGCAGATCATCAGCGTAAAGATGATACCAACACCGAAGACAGAGAATTATAAAGTTTATGAAAATGGAGAATAACAATGGAGAAAGAATACCACCTTGTGGGACACCAGCATCCAGGTCACGCCAACTCGAAGAATTCTCATCAACACGAACCGACTGCTGACGTCCCCGAAGATAAGAAGAGAACCATTCCAGACACTCAGAAGATACCATGAGATGTGACAGGATAGAAAGGAGAATATCATGACTGACGGCATTAAAAGCATTGGAGAAATCAATAAGCATCAAAACAGTAACCTTTGTGTTCTCCATCGCCTCTCTAATGTCCCCAGTCACTTTAAGGAGAGCGGAAGCCGTACTGTGTCCTGGCCTGAATACAGACTGGAATGGACTAACAAGATTGTTCCGGTGAATAAATCCAGAAAACTGTCTATGGACACAGGCCTCAAGTACTTTGGACAGGAAAGGAAGAATAGAAATTGGGCGAAAGTGGTTAGGTAAGGAGGGATTAGGAATTTTTGGAAGTGGACGAACGTAAGCCATTCGCCACAGGGTAGGAAATTGCCCGGAATCAAGGGAGAAGTTGATAATGTGGGTAATCGGCAGAAGGAGAGAGTCTAGGATCAAGGTGATCATATAACGACTGATGTCGTCATAGCCCACAGCCTTCGATTTAATAGAAAGGATAATCTTTTTGATATCATCTAAGGTTGCCGGAGAAAAACGGAATGGTTCAATGATTGGACCTGGTAGACCAGCAATGTAATCAACCGTCTGAGACAAAATTTGAGAATCAAAATGAGAGATAGTTGTGAAGTGACGGTTGATATCATCGAGGACAATAGTCTTAGGGAAATCCACATGAAACTGTCTGCCAACACCAAGAGTTCCGAGGAATTTCCAGATGTCAGCAGGGGAAGAAGAAGATATGTTTTCGAGAATGTGGCGGCGTTTTGCGTTGCGTATCATCTGATTACACCGATTTCTTGCGGCTTTGAAAAGATCCCTCATTTCAATAGAGCGATCCTATTTATATTTACGAAAAGCACGGTCCCTGCGCCTCATCGCCATACGAACCTCTGTCGTCATCCAAGGAGCAGTTGGGCGCCTAAGCTTTATCTTCCTGACAGGTGCGTGTCTGTCATAGAGTGCAAGAACCGTCCTATTAAAAACACACAATTTATCATCTACCTACAGTTGTTGCCACAGCAAGCTGATTCCAATCGAATTGAGACGCATCCTGGCGGAGCTTCTCGACATTCATACGAGCAAAACAACGCATGTGCAGAACTTTAGAGGACGGTTTGGGTGTTTTAGGATATAAGAAAGGAAAATAAGGTCATGATGAGAAAATCCAGGGGCAGGGCACTGGCCATGAGAGGAAACAAGGGAGGGATTGGAAGTTATGATTAAAAAGAGCCACGTGTTATTACCCGAGATATTGAAGTGAGTAGGTTGAAGCGGAAGGGCATGAAGACTATCAGACTCGATAATATGAAGCAGTTTACGGGATTTCAACACAGACCTTATCCACCCATCCCCCGGGGATGGGTGGATAAGGTCTGTGTTGAAATCGCCCATGATAATGCAATGCGCATACTCTGACCCTAAAGATTCTAACACTAATTCAAGGTTAGAATAGTAGTCGACGGCAGGCGGACATTAGACAACACCTAGTAAGGTCTTAACACCTCTAACGTAGACCTCTAAAAAGAGATACTCTGCGTTAGAATAGTAAGTAAATAGAAAGTAAGTAAGGTAATAGTTTTCGATTCGCTGAATCCTAATCTGGCCTCAGAAGTGCTCTATCACGTCAGGTTTTTGAGATATCCTAACCTAAATGTGCAAAAAGTACCGTTTTTGCCCCATTTTGGGGTTATGTAGACTCACGAATTATTTTTTCTAAAAAAAACAAAGGTTATCATCTTAAAGAACAAGTCTTCCTCTTTCAAATGCCGTTGAGTTTGCTCTGCTTTTTTCGCTGAGATATCGTGTTTTGAAGTTCTCATCTTTGTAAATTTTCGTAAACCTGAAAATCAATTGAGATCATAGACCTGATACTGTTGATTAGGTACTCATTTTCTGCAAATGAGTCTCATTTTTCTTAAAATTTTGTCTCAGCTTAAGTGGGCCAACTCACCGAACCTCTTAAACTACCAACCCACATCTACCTAGCCACTAGAGGTAGGGGTCGTGACCCCTACCAAACCTCAAGCAAATTAACCCACCTAACGCTGGGGAAAGCTTTTGTTAATGCTTTTGTTGGTCCTACCATTTTCGAACGCTAGCGTAGAATGTATTTTCAGCCAACTCATGCTAATAAAATGTGACAACAGGAATAAGCTTGGCACTGATACAATTTCAGCGTTGATGGCTACCAAAGGAGCCATAAAAAACGCGACAACATTTGAGCCAACAAAAGCGATGCTCAACACAAAAATAAAATATAACAAGGATAGAGATGGCGAAGGTACCTCTCTGACCTATTGATTTCTTTATATAAAACATTTTAATGATTTTTGTATTTTTTCAATCTACACATTAAGTATAAAATTCAATAAAAGTTGCTTACATTTCTATCGTTTTTATTGCAAATTACAGTACGTGTTCTTCATTTCATGTATTTAAAAGAAGTAGCTGATACATGCTACTTAAAATAGAGAGCGTTGCTAATTTATTCATATTTCTGTAAGTTATTACCAGTGATCGGAATAGGTAGAGCTATTTAGGTTCATTGACCGCAAACATTGATGTTAATATGGATATTCCACGGGATTCCTACTGATACTACGGGATTTTATTGAATTTCATTATTTTTGTCAATATGTATAAAATAAATAGTTTGTATGGTAATATGTTTGTGTACAACTTTAGAATAAAAATGTTTAATTGATTGTTGAATAAGAAATTGTTACTTTAAAAAATATATGTGGTTTAATGAATCAAGTTTATCTATTTGTTATACTATCCTTAATCCCATCCTTCTTATATTTACCCGCCAGAAAGGAAGTGTAATCTTTCAATAGTTCCGAGGGCGCGAAATTTTTTTTTTATGATTTTATTACTTAAAAACCAAATCCCGGTACTCGGGGAATATCCATATTATTCTATCCTATGGCAAGTACATAAAACAGCTCTACCTATTCCGATCTATGGTTATTATACTAGAGTCTGGCTAACGAAAGCGTGATCTGGAGTTTTCTTAAAAGTTTAATATGGCAACATTATTAAGCTGTCAAAATCTGTGATTACAATTGTCAGTAATTTGTAAACACAATTAATATTCAACAATAATCGCTTTAATATGGGTAAAACAATAAAAAGTAACGTGCGAAAGCTGCTACATAGGTACTATGATCAGTAAGTTTAAACAAAAACAAAAAGAGAAAGAAATTGTTTTTCAAGAAAAACAACAATGTTTACATACGATCTCGGATTTTTAGGTTAGTACGACTTTTAATGTTGATCCTTAGTGGCTGATTATTCGGTATACCTATTTACGATATTATGATACTTTTTCTTATCTTTATAGATAATATTGGAGATATTGAAAGAATCTGCGACTTGTTGAAACGTTAAAAAATTTGGAGAAAAAATCTTTAATAGAAACTCAGACTAAGTTCTTAGAAGAAATATCTTCATTAACTGGTACGTATGTTATGGTTAAGAATGTTTTGTTGATGAGTTGTGTTATTTAACATTATCAAATTGTTTGGGTACCTTAATTTTTTATTATGCATTTTATACTTCGTTTTGCAGAGGTTGGTGTCACAACACTAAAAAAAGGAAGGATCTGTGAATGAATGAATGTGGAGCACTCCAGGAAAAAAAAACGCCCACACAAAAGCTCAGTGTTGGATTTAGACAGTTTTAATATTGATGCAATAAGAAATAAAATCAATGAATTTTATATTATGAGAAAGGAGATCCCAATATTGCGGACATTGCTAGAAAAATTACACTCTAGCATTGGCTTTAGTGGATGTAGAGAAACTCTGCGTGAAATATTAATTGCTAATGGGTATGAGTTCAAGAAAAATAAAAATGAACGAACGGTTCTTGTCGAACGTTTTGATATTGCTGCTTGGAGGCATCTTTACCAAGAAATTGCTGCTAAACGAATGGAAGGAAAACGAATCATCTATTTAGATGAAACATAGGTCCACAAAAATTATAAGCCTAAAATATCATGGCAAGATCTAACAAAACGAGTGGTGCCCCTAAAACAAAATAAAACACTGATAAAAACCTCATTTAGCTGAATAGCTGCAGAAGATTGAAAGAAAAATGACAAATCATGTAATAAATGTGGAAAATAAAATAATACAAACAAAGAGATCACATAACAGAAAAAGTATTGGAAAAATCATAATAGGTGTAGGTGATGACGACTCCACTGATACAGAAGAATCCTTAGAGGTTAAACTTTTGGACTCGGATTTTGAGTACGATGATTAAATAATTATCATACTAAAAACGCCTCTAGTTGATTTAAAAAATTGTTGAAGAAACTACTTACATGTTAAGTAGGTTAATATTACGTATATTTAGTATATACGTAATATTAACCTACTTAACATGTAATTTTATTTAATAAACATTTAATAAACTAGTATTTGCGTGTTGCGCGAGGTGCAAGCACATCGCATACTTGTGGAAAAAAAAAAAAAACATTGGGGGGGTGTGATGGGGGGGGCTTGCATAATTATTTCGACTAAAGCGTTGCCCCTCTAAATGAATCTGAAAAAAAAAATGTTCCAAGTCTCTCAATTTCCGAGATCCGCCTAAAGGGGGTGAGAAGGGGGGCAAGGGGGGCGACTTAGAAAAATGGTTTTTACTTTACCGAGCCTCCTCTATACGAATCAGTAAAAAACAAAAAATACGGGTCTCGTAGTTTCCGAGATACGATAGAGAGGGGTGAAAAGGGGAGATTTGGCACTTTTCCCGTAGGTTTGAGAGTTACTTGTTTACGAATCTGTCAAAATATACCCACCTCCCCATCCACCATCTGGGAGAACAATTATGTCAATGAGTGAGTGAGTGAGTCAGTGAGTGGTAATTTAGCTTTATATAATATACTAATAAATAAATCTACACATTCGTTTTTTTAATCAATCCATGACAGTCAAGGCTCCGAGACACCAAACGGAGTCTTTAAAAACATTATGTGGTATTATCCCTAAATTAGAAATTAGTTCGTAAACAACTATTATATAAATTGATTGTCGTAAATACATAAAATTTCCAAGTATCAAAACATTTTTCTCCTACTATAGTCAGTAATACCACATAAAGATTTTTTGAATTTGCCGCGCTTTCTCAGGTCACGCTTTCGTTAGCCAGACTCTACTTATTATACAGCCAACATAATTATTCTGTCTATCAACTTTTAATGTTACTACTAGAAAAAATATGAAAGGTTATTTTTGACACTAAAAGGTTACTTTTTTGTTCATGTCAGGTAACTTTTGACAAGACCCAGCTGGCAACACTGGTATCAACTGTCAGCAGTCAATGTCAGCCACAGATGTCAGCTATCAACAGTAAGGCACCATTTTCGTCTTTTGGGTTTCATAATCAGTTTTTTTAACCTTATCCTAACAACTTGGTGGATTACTATTTGACCACGAATCAGGAGGAATCTTTACACAATGGCTGGACTGATAAAGCTTCGTCAACTGCCTGTCATACAGAGGTGTATTTGGTCTCATTTCAGCCGTACTATTTCTACTTCGAAAAAGAATAGCGATAGCGCTACTGTGACTTCGCCAAGCAGCGAAAAAGACAAAAACTGGGTGAGCTATGGCTTCGACTACAAGAGTAAAGAAGAAGACACAAATGTGCACAATGCCTCATTCTTCTTCTCTGTAACATTGTGTTTGGTCTTCGGTGGATTTTTCTGGGCCTATGTTCCTGATACTCATTTGAGGGATTGGGCTCAGCGAGAAGCATTTTTAGAACTGCGTCGTCGTGAAAAGGCAGGGCTTCGCCCAATAGACCCTAACTTTATAGACCCCAAACTAATTAAACTTCCCAAAGACACAGATATCTGTGATGTTGAAATCATTATTTAATTTTTTTGTATAGTTTTCATAATCTGTTATGAAAGCACTATAGATTTTGGTGATCTTGTAAAATGTAGTAAACCATTACCTAAATATATTATTTTATTTTATTCCATTTGTAAGTTCCTAACATCTGAATAATGATAACATCAAATGAAAGTATAATATGATCAATGGGTTATTCTCTTAGAAAATAATCATTTATACTAGGCAATTAACTTACCATAATGTAAATATTTGGATGCAGGTAAAAATAAATGATTTGTTATTTAATACTGAGCGTTTTCATTTCACATCAACTTGGTATAGTTTGCTATTTGGATTTGCAATGTCACTGTAAAAGTACAAATACAAACTTTCTACAATTGAATTTGATTGATCCCAGAGCTAAAAGGTTCATAGACAGCAAGGTCCTGGTGGAGATAGTAGCCACTACGGGTCTACCAGATGCATTGCAGGGTACCATCCAGATATACTATCTTGTAATAACAAACGCTTCTCCTTCATATATCCAATATATGCAATACCTCAGACACTCCAGTTAAAAATTTTAAGTCTAAAACTTCAGTGTATTCCCGTTCGTCCCCTCGACTTCGTCCCCCTAGGGGGACGAACGGAATTCACAAAAATAATATTTAATTTGTTCCCGATCGTCCCCTTCCTAATTCAAAAGGGGAGGAATGGGAATATGTTCTTCGATTAGTGCCATTCGTCCCACTAAAAAGATTTGTGCATAATATGTTTATTTGTTGTTTCGTAGCTTACTTTTAAATTATTTACTTCGTTAGATTTAATCATTATTTTACAAAATTCTTTTTCGACTCAAAATTTTTTTATGAATTATAAAAACGTATCCTTATTTTATCATTGTTTTATTTATGTTTACCTACACTAAATGTAACAGCTATGGCGGGATGCGCCGGCGATGCCGGTACTTAACAAAAGAGTGCCGATAACATTGTGTTATTTGCATAAACCCTATTGGTTTACCTGACATTCTCTCCCTTTCCTATCCTTAAATTAGACCGGTCGGGTTAGTGTTGACAAAACAATGAAAGTGCACGGGTGTTAATGTAATAATATATATTCGACACGAATTCTGCAGAAAACTACTGATGTAAGTACCTACTTATATATTCTATTTAGTTAGCTAGGCTTTGTGTGCAATAATTATTACTGCCTACTGTTATGACCTCGACTACTTTCTTCAATAATTGTGAATTTTTTATTGTTGTTACTCTTTATGATGTTTTGTGTTCATGTTTTTTCATTTTGATTTTGTATATTTTTTTATTTTGATTTTTAAATTGTGCTATTTTTGACGCTATTTAATGTGTAAAATTAATGTGTAACATGTTCTGATTTCTTATACAATATGTAACACAAAAATGATCCTACATAAGCAAATGTGACTGTAAAAATTAGGACTTTGTAAGAATTAGTTGATTCTGTGATTTTTACTGTGTTTTTATTCCTTAATAAATGACTGATTTTTATTTCAAATTTGTTTTTTTACCAATTAAAACCACCACTCTTATATTATTTGGTGGGAGCAATAGAACTAAAAAAAGAATTAACAAATTATTCCCGTTCGTCCCCCCAAATAAGTTAGGGGGACCATCGGGAAAATAAATAACGAATTCCCGTTCGTCCCACTAGGGGGACGAAGTCGAGGGGACGAACGGGAATACACCAAAACATCATCCGTAACTAAATAAATTGAAACCAAACCTAGACATTAGTTTTTAAAATAGTTATCCTTACTAAACGCAAAATGTATCTGCGTCACACAATACACTACAATACCTACAATATTAATGTATATGTTTTTATGGGTGCAAAGCCCGAAATAAATGATTTTATTATTATTTCCTTTATTTTACATAAGTACCTCTCAAAAATTACATTTTTAAATATTTTTCTATAAAAAAGTGACAATAAAAAAACATTTATTAATATAAATAAACCGGTCAAGTGCGTGTCGGGCCACGCGCAGTGTAGGGTTCCGTAGTTTTTATAACAGCCAAGTGCGTGTCGTATTCGCTGACTGATCGTTTTGTACCATGCTGTAACTAAAAGCCAAACATGACTACCTAACTAATTTGACTACCTGTACAAATCCTCACCTGATCCGACAATTTTGCACGGAAAGTTTTAATTTTTTTTAGAGATTTGTACAAAACTTGTCATAGCCGGTGTTTTGAAATTAAATACGGACACAGAGCTACACTACTCAATCGTCACAAGAAACTAGCACGATACAACTGGCGCTTAGCGCCATCTATCGACATTTCTATGGAGTTGTTCGAAATTTTCGAGTAAAATACAATTGGTCGACTATTACTCGTAAACTTGTAAAGCCCACTTATGTGTGATAGTTTTCCTTTAAATTTCGTTATATATAGGTACTACTGCCGTGACATTTGAATTTCTAACTACAACCGTTTAGTTGATAGAGGGGGAGGACACTTGACTCTAACGAAAATTGGTACTTTAAAGCTTGATAAGTCACGAACGGTTTACTTAATCAAAAAACGGTCTTACCAAACCCGTAATATTTTTGAAAGACCTATCCAACGATATCCCACACTATGGGAAGAACGAAAAAAAAAAAATATCATCCCACTTTACATGTATGTGAGGTACCCTAAATAATTGTTTTTTTTTCAAAATTTTATTTTACCACATTTTCGGCGTCATTAACGTGTATACTCATGCCAAAGTACAACTTTCTAGTACCAATAGTTTTTGAGCTAAACCGCGGAGAGACGGACATGGCGAAACTATAAGGGTTCCTTGTTGACTACGGAACCCTAAAAATGGCAGTCCACTGGTATCGGGAGCGGGGTCCAAGCTACCGGTGGTTAGGTCTCAAGAGAAAGGAACTTCCTCACAATACGAGCTGTATCGAGGAGTACTGCCTTCTGTATCAGGCCCTTTATCAAGCTGTGTAACGCCAGCTTCGACAGATGGTCATCGAAGCTTTTAGCTATCAGCCCATTGACCGATATGACAATCGGTACAATGACAGCCGAGTCCACATTCCACATGTCAACAATCTCATGAGCTAAGTCGAGATACTTTATGTGTTTCTCTTTCTCAGCTTTCACGAGATTCTCGTCATGTGGGATGGTGACATCGATTATAATTGCGCGGCGCACTAATCGGTCTATCACCACTATATCAGGCTTATTGGCAACAATAGTCCTGTCAGTGATGATAGACCGATCCCAGTACAACGTGACATGGTCATTTTCGAGAACTGGGTCGGGCACATACCTGTAATACGGTACCTTAGAATCGACAAGTTTGTATTTCAAAGCAAGTTGCTGATGAATTATTCTGGCTACTTGGTTGTGTCTATGCAAGTACTCGCCGTTAGCTAGACGAGAACAACCGGAGACAATATGTCTGATGGACTCACCAGGATGATGGCATGCCCGACACACGTCAATCGTCCCGTCCTTCATAATATGTCTCCGGTAATTATTCGTCAAGATAACTTCGTCCATAATTGCACAGACAAAACCTTCAGTTTCTCCGAAGAGATCCCCGAAGCGTAGCCCATAGTGTATTACATACTCTTTGGCGTAGCCCAAAGAGAATGTAATACACTTATGCGTAGCCAGGCAACGGAAGCTGTCAAATCTACATCGGGCCCATAGAGAGCCCGATAGTAGCGACCATGAAGCTCCTTGCTTTTCCATACCTCCTTGCGGTCATCTGCGGTGAGTATTACAGGTTTGTGCCAGTTCTCTTTAGCCATGGTCAGCGGGGTGAGTCCCTTGTCCACTGCAACCACATCTCGGTGCATACCCACATCGGCTTTAAGGAAATACCTATTCCCTGAGACTGCAAATCTCGCGGTTGTGGAGAGTTTTGGCGTTTAAAATTCTGTTGGCTAATGGCCATGTCAATGAGGAGTAGCTCCTTAGTGCCACGGGACCCTTTCCTACATCCATTCTGAGAAGCGGACATAATTGAGTTGCACTCAATGTGCATATTTATTTTCACTCTCAGAATGGACGTAAGAACCTTATAGACCGTAGACAAACAAGTAACCGGTCTATAGTTTTTGGGTTCTGTGGGACTACCACTCTTATGGAGCAGGTGGGTACAGCCAGTTGTCAAAAACTCTGGTAGAGACCCAGTCTCTAAGGATGCTTGGAATTGAGAAGCCAAAAGCGCATGCGAGCTGCTATACCACTTGAGCCAGAAGTTGTGCAGTCCATCCGGTCCTGGAGACTTCCAGTTTGGTAATGGACGAACTGCTTTAGCTACATCAGAAGTATTGATAATTATTTTATCCATTTGTGGTATAGCTTCACATACGCGTTCAACTTCACGCATCCAGTCACCCTCAACATGACAGACGGGTACCGACCAGATGTTGCGCCAGAATAAATTTGTGGCGGTATCATCCGGGCGGCACACGTCAGTCACATTTTGATTGGGTCGCTCCCAAGCTCTGTATACCCACCTCTCATCGCTCTGGAACATGCGATTCTGTGAGTAGCGTTGAACCCGCCGCTTAAACCGTCGGATACGGCTTGCCCATGCACAAATTTTCTGCTTTAGGAAGTCAATGCGCTCCGTAATGTGGGGTGTGTATTCTCGAGGGCTGATTCCAGTCTCTGAGAAAGCCCGCCGCACAAAACGCATTACACGTGGACGTGCATTGCCTTCCTTGAAGCAGTATAGTTTGCCGATGAGTGTTCTGGCCTCATCGATACGCCTCTCGATCCTATACTGCCAGGCTGGTACAGCAGGTTTTGGTCGAATAGCTTCGTCGTTACTTGGAAATTTGACGTTAGCTAAGCGACATGCCGCAACAGCCCCGCAATACAGGATTGAGTGCGTATCAACAAGGTTTTCGCTGCTCTCAAAAATGTTCTCAAGCAGCGAGTCCAAAGCACACACCAGTGCCCTATTTTTTTGTGCATGGGTAACCGTGGTAACCGGGGTCTAAGTTCAGGCGGAACCGATCTATACTCACGAAGCGCATCCTCCAGTGCACTCCTCAGTCGATCGTTGCATTGGCTACTTACCGTGACAACCTTATCATCTAGCTCATTATTATGACTATTGGGCCGCGGTATCATTGCGCCACTAGCGGGCGCTTGTACCACGGCTTGCGTCGGGGACGAGATGATATGGTTGCTCAGTACCTCTGAGCGCAGCCTATCAAGTGTTGCGTCATCCAGCCTGTGGCTACGCTGGATGACCCGCACCTGATCCGACAGTCATTGGGCCGAGACGTTGACAGCTCGTTCTAGGTCCTGGAACAGAGACAGCATCCTGACACGATACGCGGTGAGGTTTATTCCCTCCTCTGTAGACCCATAATATGCGCGCATGACGTTTTCGTTTATGGACTGAGTCCATTTATTATTATTATCATTTATTACATATTATGTACATATTATTTACAATTTTAAATATTCCTATAAAAACAAAACATTTAAAAATATAAAAAAAAATATTATAATTATTATTAATATTCTTGCTCAGACGCATGCACTCACGCAATGTTAGCGGCCGACACGCACACGAGCGCATTTCCTTGAATTAAGACGCAATATAATCCCGTTGACCTTGCTCAAACGGGCGCACTCACAGACACATGTACCAGAGAATGCCCCGCGCACCCCCTCATTTGAGCGGGGTGCGCGGGGTGCACCGCGCGAATTTCGTCGATGCGTGTTTTTTATTACATTTAACATCGTAATTTCGCGGCTGGTTTACAGAGCTCGAGCGGTCCAGTGTGTCACCGTTCGGGTTTCGCGTTTCCGCGGCGATCACCAAGATCGAATCTCATTCGCGGTTTAGCTTTTTGTTGTCTTATTTATTAAATATTATGTATTTATAGATATTTACATATTTTCGTGTTGTTATTATTTTAAAATATGTGCATAGTTTTGTTCTCTTATTTTTTATTTAATTCAATAGGTTATCAAAAATTTTTTTAGCAAAAAATAGAACCGACTTCCATATAAAACACTACAAAGGCAAAAATAACTTTAATTTCGGTAGTCAGTGTCATTTGTTTTGTAGTTTCTTTTATATTTTTGACACCGCCTTCCGAAATTAAAGTTATTTTTGCCTTTGTAGTGTTTTTATATGGAAATCGGTTCTATTTTTTTGCTAAAAATTTTTTTTCACGCTTTTTAGTGGGACTGTTTGTAATTTATCTAGTTACAAAAGCCAAAATGTCAACTACTTATCACCTTTTACAAAATATTGCTTTTCCTGGTGCAGAGCTGTTAATTTTTGAGGAGTTCTCCTGGTACATCACCATCAGCTCTACATCACCATATGCATTGTGATGAGCATAAAGTGCTTAACATCCGTACTCAAGTAATCGAATCGCAATCCACGAAATACTTATTATTGAGTAGTTTCAGTGGCCATGTGTGGTCTTCATCATCAGTTCAACTTCCCCAAATGGTAATTTTCAAAAGCAACTGCTCAAGGTACTATAAGAAATGCCCAAAACGCTATAGGTGTGCCTATAATATTTGAAGAGTTCCCTCGATTTCTCCAGGATCCCAACATCAGATCATGATTTCGTAACAATGGGACCAACTAGAACGTATACCCTTTCAAACGCAAAAAGAATTTTTCAAACCGGTCCAGCCGTCTCCGAGTTATGAGGTAACATACATAAAAAAAAAAGTTCAAGTCGAATTGAGAACCTCCTCCTTTTTTTTTTTTGAAGTCGGTTAAAAACAATAATTTTTATTCCTATAGATATTTTATTTCAGAATCAAGAATAATATAATAAAAAAAAAACATCCAAAAAGTTTGATAGTGGATTCTGAAGAAAAATAATATACAGGGTGTTACAAAAGAGTTTAAGTAATACCAAAGGAGGTTATTGTACTCATAATTATGAACAAGTTTTACTATGGCACCAGCTCTGAAATCGCAATAAAAACAGCTGTTTCAATAATTTTTTTCCAAGTGAATAAACTTTTTGTATAAAATAGCAGTTTATTTTCGTCATTTTTATTTTCGCAATATACGGTTTATAAGAATACAGCGTGTGAAGTGAATGAGAGACGAATGAAAGGGTGGGATACGGACTGGATGGATGGATGGACAGGTGAACGAACAGCAAGGATACATAAAAATTAAACAAGCTAATTATTATAATTTTATTTTGTGATTTTTTGACGTATTTACGCATACGGAGCGCAATGTTAATACACAAATTTTGGAAAAAAATTACTCAAGTCACAAATCTTCAAAATTTAGTTTTCTACTACAACAAGTTTTGTTTTTAGGCATCCAAAACAAATACTGCCTTGTATGTGCTCGTGCAGAGAAAAAACAAACTGCTGCACCGGAACAGTTTGCTTTCATTCCATTTCGCTTTTGTCTTTTTTGTCACTTTTATCTCTATCTGTATTTTCATCTCTATTTTTTACGTATGGTTCACGAATTTTCATATTTCTTGAAATTCGGGGATCAAGTATCTCAGGTAAAATGCAGTCTAAATAGAAATTTTTCAATTTTTCTTTCATTTCTCTTTCCCAAAATGTATCATCTCTTTGAATGATTTCCGTCTTCAGCTTTTCTTTTTCATTCTCCCATACGGCAAACAAACAATATTTTTTTTGGGTTACGTGTAGCTGTCCTTGAACTTGGTAATACCAAGCATGTTTTTTGTTGATGGCTAGTTCACAAGTTTTTGTTTTTTGCCAGAAGTTTACTTTTTTATTTTCAATTGCTGCTGCTAGGCCCATTTTGTGGGCTGTCAAAGGACACTTTACTTCAACAACAGTATTTTCTCCAATTAATCCATCAGGCGTTGCACCCAAGAAACATAGTTCTTGGTCTATAAATAAACCACAGGGTCTAATCGTTTTGCGCTCTTGTACAGCCAATTGTGAAAGTGCGATTTTTTCATTCAATTGGCCATGTCTAATAGATTCCAGGTGGTCAATTTTGTTCCGATAAAGAATATCTTTGACTAAATTAGCACATGGTGTATTAATACGCCTTTTTATAACTCGGCCGAAATTGGATGCAGTCAATAACGATCTTCTCATCTCTAGCCATTCTCCACTACTACTTCACTTTGTAAAACAGTTTTTCTTTCAATTGTTGCTCGTTCCAAGTCAGACTTTTTAATTTTTTTCATAAACTCGTTTTTCAGTTTATCCAGTATTTCTACCGGCATATCGGGCTTTTCACAGGACTGGCCATAATCCTTATCGTCTTGTTTTTTACTGAAAACAAGCCTTCTTTTTCTTTTTATATATCTTTTACTAAGGAAGTTTTGTTTCTTCTTTCTTTCTTCCCACAGTTTCAGTTTGCCTCTTGGGCTCTTATTGATAATTTTTTTATAAAGCTTCGAAAGTGCATTTTCTTCATTGAACGACACTGCTGACGCAATGCATCGCGTCTGATATGAGTTTTTGAGGGAAAAATTAACTCTTTTTCCTCCTACATATTTTGCTATGATGCTATGATAGCGTTCTACAACGTTACTGTCCACGTCATGAAGTAAACTTCGAGCATGGCCAGCAATACTTTGTATCATTATACTAATTCTCTGCCACAGAGAACTTAGCTGAAAGTCACTTGGAACATCATTTTGCTCCAAATCTCCCGTTTTTTTGCAGAAATGTGTTTTGCATTCAAGGTGGTTTCCAAAAGCGTGATGATGTGCTTGTAAAATGTCCTCAAATAATTTTTGCTCTTCTGGGCAGGGATCATTTTTATTTTTTTGTATTGCTTTGGTTATGCAGGATCTCATGCTCAAAACTCGCGATATGGTCAATAATTTTCTGTGACTTTTTAAATATTTGGTTTCAGTTTGCAATGTCATCATTTTGTTACAAAAATTCCTCAGTAAATGATTTCTGCATTCTACTTTTTCGACGGTAATATCAAGGTAAGGTCTTGCCTGCAAAATTTTGGAATAAGTACTTGGGTCACCATCAGATATTAGTCGTCCGTAAATCAAACCGTGGGTAGCTAATGACTGCTTAAAACCTTCCACTATAATTTAGCTCTCCATTCCTGTGGACGGACCGGAATAGTTTTTCGAACATAAATGTTCAGGCACTGTTGTTTTTTTCTATTCGGCACGATCACAATGGTAGCAATATTTATTTCGGACTCCCAAATATAAAAGTTTGCCTGTTTTTCTACCTATGACTGCAGCAGCGCCGGATAAAGCTGAATATTTTTTTTTGTACGACCTTTTACCGTACACACCATCTGCTATCACATCTATGATAGGCGTACCATAATTTGTGACCCTGCCTTCTGCTATAGCCATAATTTTCTCTTCTTCAGCTGCTTGATCCATGGACTGTTGTGCCAGTTGCTGCCAGTTTTCCGACAGTAATTTGTGGTTCTTTTGGTATGTTTTTTGGGAAATCATTGGCAAATTCATGGCTGATGAAAATTCTTGTAGCTGAGAATGACCACCACCAATAGAAACTGCACCAGCTACAGCACATGTATTTATTGATAAACAATTATCATTGTCGTTAATGATAACAAATTGTTGTTTACACATTTTACATAAAAAAGTAAATTTGGAAGATAAGCCGTGAAGCTTTTCACCAACTAACTCAAGAGAAGATAGCCCGCAGTCTAATGGTCCGTGATTTGAGATCTCACACAACTTTAAAAAAAATAGGAAACATTAATAATCCTGCGTCCAATTTGTATGTTCTTTTTAGGAGTATAGTTTTCCGTCTGTAAAAATAAATGAATAAATTTTTTTATACTATAAAACATTGTTTTAACTTAAAATAATTATAAATAAGTATGTTTTCACGGAATAACTTACTTCTGCACTATAATTTAACCCATCAGTTTCTTGGTTTGCAGGTTGGACATCACAATGACTTTCTTCAGTAGCACTAGCCACCTAAAATTGAATTATACCATTTTTATTTATAAAACTAATTCTACACAACTCGCAAAATTATGTTACTGTAACGTGCGGTTGAAGTTTTGAATATTACCTGTGTATTAAAGGTTTCTTCTAGTACTTGCTCAGATGAATATGTACTTTTATCAATAACTTCACGACCGTGATCATTCTGTAATGCCACAGTTTCCAATCTAAAAATACAAAAAGTTTGTGGTAATGAAATTCATTACAAATTAAAGCGGGACATTATTTACCATGTTTGTTATTTGTTTCGAGTTTCAATTGTGAAACAACTGAAAAAAATTGGCCAAGTGCAAGTCAGACTCACCCATGAAGGGTTCCGTAGTAACTATAATAATATAATATAACATGTATATTAATTTGACAAAAAAAGACCTTACAAATTTCTTAAAACTAGCTTATTTACACTTTTACAACTACGCCAAATAACTTTGTTTTTCATAGTGTTTGTATGAATCACAAAGTTATATTTGCGGTTTTAGAAAATATGCTGTAATACAAAAACTGCTAACCCGATCTCGTTCAAACCGATTTTGGTTGAAAGTGTATATCTACAGACATATATTTTTTTAGATTTTTCACTCCATTATTATAGAAGTTAGAGGGGGGGAGGGAGAGACATTTTACCACTTTGGAAACGATTTACTTTATGAAAAAGTGGTTTTAGAAACTTCAATCTCATTTTTTAAAGACCTGTCTATAGATATCACACACGCATAGGTTTCATGTAAAGAAATATTTTCAGTTTTTAGTTCCATATATGTGGAGCCTTCCATGTATGGGGAGGTTCCATGTATTTTAATTATTTTTAATTTTTTTTTTCTCAAAGTCGGAAAGCGGTTTATCGGAAGACGGAGGGACGGACGGACGGACAGACAGAAACAGAAAGACAGACATGACGAAACTATAAACAACAAATACAGGGTGGCAGGGACATCTACGCGCAACCGCTTACCATGGATTCAGTACATGATTCTGGACCCCCTGCGTTGATAGTTTTCGTCGGCTTTTTCTTAATTTCATAAAATTACGAAAAATCCGACGCAATAACAAAACAGTAAATTCACTTATTTCAAACAGTAATGTAAACAAAACTCGAAAAAGCTACCTGATTAGTTATGTTGATCTCGCAAATTAACCCTAGCAAAACAGCTGATCAGGTAGCTCTTTCGAATTTTATTTACATTGCTGTTTCAAGTGAAACAAGTGAATTTTATATTTTAATTAACAATGATTTTATACAGTTTTCAGTAAAAAAATACTGAAAAATTAAAAAAAAAAAAACGACGAAAAATTCCAACGCAGGGGGTCCAGAATCATGTACCGAATCCCTGGTAAGCGTTTGTGCGTCGATGTCCCTGCCACCCTGTATATTACTTGTGCCAAAATATAGTAGTAAATATCCCGTTTTAAGACAGATTTAGTGACCATGTCAATTTTAAAACTGCGTGAAAATGTCAATTCTAAACTTTCTAGTTCTGTGGTTCAGAAGTTGGTACATTTTAGATTTCATTTTTTAGGGTTCCGTAGCTGAATGGCAAAAAACGGAACCCTTATAGTTTCAATATGTCTGTCCGTCTGTCTGTCTGTCTGTCTGTCCGTCCGTCCGTATGTCACAGCCATTTTATTCCGAAACTATTAAGACTATACATGTGAAACTTAGTAGGTAGATGTATTCTGTAAACCGCTTTCCGATTTTAAGAAAAAAAAAATAAAAAATATTTAAAATAAAGGGGGGTCCCCCATACATGGAACTAGAAACGAAAATATTTTTTTTCATGAAACCTATGTGTGTGTGGTATCTATGGACAGGTCTTTAAAAATGTTATGAGGGTTTCTAAGACCGCTTTTTCATAAAGTCAATTGTTTAAAAGATATAAGCTTCCAAAGTGGTAAAATGTGTGCCTCTAACTTCTATAATAATGGAGTGAAAAATTAAAAAAAAAATGTCTGTAGATCTTAATGTAAACTTTCAACCAAAATTGGTTTGAACTAAATCGGTTCAGCAGTTTCTGAGATACAGCATATTTTCTAAAACCGCAAATATAACTTTGTAATTCAAACACTATGAAAAACAAAGTTATTTAGCGTAGTTGTAAAAATGTAAATAAGCTAGTTTTAAGAAATTTTTAAGGTTTTTTTTATTCGTCAAATAAATATACATATTATATTATATTATTATAGTTACTACGGAACCCTTCATGGGCGAGTCTGACTCGCACTTGGCCAATTTTTTGTATTCATTTCGTAAAATTGTTGAGCTACAAATAAAAGATTAGGCAACTAACATTCATAGTTAGGTACATACCTATTCTCTTACTTAGTTATGTATGACAATAAGCAACATCTGAATTTTCAGATCAATCAGATATTTTGTCATGCACATTACTGCCCATATCAATAAACCGCGGTCTTGAAACAAAATGTTTCTTACTTTGTTTTATTCTTTACTAGCTTCTGCCCGCGACTTCGTTCGCGTGGGAAGGTTTTCCCGCGCAAATCCCGATCCCGTGGGAATTTCGGGATAAAAAGTAGCTTATGTGTTATTCCAGAATGTCAATTATCTACTGACCAAATTTCATTCAGATCCGTTCAGTAGTTTTTGCGTGAAAGAGTAACAAACATCCATCCATCCTCACAAACTTTCGCATTTATAATATTAGTAGGAAAGTAGGATTATAGCCTAGATAATGTGTCGATACTTACTCATTGAAAATAACTTCGGCGTTGACATTTTCGACTTTCTTTCTCCTATAAAAAAATGAAAACGTTTCTTTTTTTATTCAACAAAATATTTACAAAAATATCTGAATATAATATAAAAGTACTTTCAAAAAAATAGAAGTGACAAAAAGACAAAATAAGACCCTAGGTTTGATCCAGGACACTGGCGGTTGCCAATCCGATTCACTACTATACACGCTAATAGAACTTAGGAATTGTAATGAAATAACTGACCGTATTCGAATAAAATAAAGTGCTCAATACTGAGACGGTTCCAATAATGTGTCATAATATTTTAGAAATAATTTAGTAATCTAAAATATTCTTACCTTTTAACATCGTTCATATGTACGGCGTTTGATTTATATGAACGTTTTTTAGTCCTTTTAAAATAAATAAAGTGAAGCCAGTTGGCTTCACTTTATTTCCCATATTTATAAAATAAAATTGAAATCAAGTTACGCTATTTTAACCTAAAGTATTTTATATTTACAAGAAAGAAGATTATTTATAGAAAATTGATATAAAAAATGAATTTATAAATAAAATAATGAATTTACAGACGAAACTTTACAATAACTACAAACAATTCCGAGTCGAAATAAAACGGCGAGAAAAGCGACACGTCCATATAGCAACAGGCGTTGGCCGGCACTGTCGGTACACAGGCGTTTACGCACACATGCGTACGTATTATATTGCGAAATAATAATACGCGATTTACAGAAAATGTATTGATTGGATTAAAAAAATAAAACACTATTTCGTTAGTATGTTTCTTGTTGAATAATTTGTCAAAAAATCAGAATGATCGTATGTATTTTAATATGGTTTTTATTCGTTAAAAGATTTTTTTAGAGGTATCTTTGTGATTTTTTTCTATGAATTAAAATTTGTTGTATTATGTTTTCAACACACTACTTAACTAGATTATATCCTGAAGAATATCATATATTTTTCTGATTGTGTTAACTGCAGTGAATCATATGCTTTAACGCATTATAAAACTCGCGTTTAAACCTATTTTCGCGTCTGGAGGAGCCTTAAGGATTGTATTAATTTGTCATGATACTGTGTTTCCATTTGTGGTTATCAAGTCGACGCGTATATTTTTTTGTGTTTTTTATGTATGATTACTCGAAGACAGCTGAACCGATTTGGAAAATTCTTTTTTTGTTTGAAAGGGTATACTTCGAAATTTGTCCCAGTGTCACCAAGTCAGGATCTGATGATTGGATCCTGGAGAAATCGAGGGAACTCTTCAAATATTATAGGCACACCTATAGTGATTTGAGTATTTTTTATAGTAACTTGTGTAGGTGCATTCAAAAAGCACCATTTGTAAAGTGGACCTGATGATGAAGACCACAGATGGCCATTGGAACTACTCAATATATAAGTAGGTATAATAAGTATTTCATGTGTTCCGCTTCGATTACTTGAATGTGGTTATTAAGCACAATATGCTCGTCACAATGCGTATGGTGAAGTGAAGCTGATGGTGAAGTACCAGGAGAACTCCTCAACAATTAACGGTCCAACATTGGGAAAAGCAATATTTTGTAAATGATTATAAGTAGTTGACATTTAGGCTTTTGTAACTAGGTAAATTAAAAATCGACCAACTAAAAAGAGTGAAATCAAAACTTTTTACCAAAAAATTAAACCAACTCCCAAAAAACACTGCAAAGTGAAAAATAATTTTAATTTCGGAAGTCGGTGCTAAAAACGAAAATACAAAACTAAAAACACCGACTACCGAAATTAAAGTTATTTTTCACTTTGCAGTGTTTTTTGGGAGTCGTTTTTAAGTTAAATGAACGATTATTCCGTCAAATTTGAACACCTATTTATTATGACGGAAATCGATTCAGAAGCCGATTCAAACTTACTACTTTCAGGAATTGCGTTTATTCTGTTACACGTTGTATATTGTACGCTCAGCCAATGCTTACCATCAGGCGTGATCGAGGTCAATTGACATTAATCTGTCTCGCGAAATTGTAGTCAATCAAGAAATTGTGATCCATATCTGCTTGCAAATTAACAGATTATTTTTATACAGCAAATAATTTTATACAGCAGCTATTGATTATTAATGGGTGCTTCTTCGAGTAAGGCATTCTTCGGTGATTTTCGTGGCAATTTTCAATTTTTTTTTTTTTAATTTGATTTCAGAATCTTAAAATATACATAAAAGTAATACTTTTTATAAAAAAGGCACCTCAGAGAGCGATATACTTACAGAGATAATCGAAGTTAAAAAAATGGAGCCCACGCTAATCACAAAACACCCCACGAAAATGAATATTTTAATTTGACTTTCTCAAATGGGTTACTTATTGTTACTTAAAGAAGTTATTTTATTATAAGATAAAAAAGTTTTCTGCCCTAGTAACCTATTACTAGGGCAAAAACCTTTTTTAGTAGAATCAGTCCAACTTTATTTATTATTTGTTAAAGAAATTACAAAAATATAATACTAATTTAAACGTTTAAAAAAATAAGACTTTATCAGTCATTTGTTAGGAACATAACAGTATTTATTATTATCACAATCATTTACTTCCTTATTTATATATTTTTTTATAAAATGTCAAATCGGAATCGCTCGAGTTTTCGTCGGCTTTGGGGTCATCAGTTCTTCGTATTCTTTGGTCAAGCCTGGATTATTATCTGACAGTTCAATATCATCCGTTGATCGTTTCAAATCATAATTCTTATGTGGCGTTTTTGTTTAAACTCTCATTTCTGGAATAAACTCATTAAGTAATAAGTTGTTCTATTCTTAATATTACTAGGTACTTATAAAGACAGAAATCCATCGAATATGACATTTTAAGTTTTGATTTAAACGAATTTACATTTAACTAAAGTAATAAAAAATATTTTAATTCATAACTATTACAAAACTCAAAGTTATTTCATTTGCATGGTCAAAAATTGATTTGCGTGGGTCAAAAATACCACGTAGGGGAGATGGGGGAATTGGGAGTCACTTAAGGAAAACTCGTTATTGTATTCACTAATGATCAGTCTTATAATTTGTTCACATTTACTTATCTTTAATAACTAATCAGGAATCGAGTTATATAAGTCTTTTTTGGCTATCATTGCCATAAACGTAATTATAATTAAAAAAACAGAAAAGTATATTTGACTCCAATTACCCACATGTAAGGGAAATGAAAATCAGTCCACGGGGGAATACGAGTCAAAATTATAAAACGAATAAAGTAACAAAATTATCCTCTCTTTTGAAAAAATAATAAGAATTAACAAAATTAAAAGTTAGAAATGTTAACCCAATGGAATCATAACAAAGAATAGTGAATAAATCGAGTTAAATGCAAAAAATCACAGCGATAGACTTCTTTTTCTGGTTGGCAAAATCATCGAATGACTTCTCCCGTTCTGGGTGGAGCGGAAGGGAGTGTCAGACTTCTACTGACTAAAAACCCACCCTGTTACTTCAGCTGACCTTAAGTTCCGTGACCACGGTATCTCGTTAGAACATTTCCGCAACCCCGGCAGGCAATGGCCTTATGGGGCCCCGTCACTGACAGCTCTTTGAGGTGCGCGTGGAACATGACGCGCCGCCAACCCAGCGATAGAGACCTGGATCATCACAACCTGTATATGCCTCATGGGCCCATCCAGCTCAGAGACGGCAACGGTACCAGATTTCTCTCAGTTTTCCCTCTACGAGGTATATCGTGCACACAGACTGATCACTCTCTTTCTGGGAGTTTTGCGGGATTTCAATATTTTCTAAGTCACTACCACCACTCTCATCATAAGGAACCTGTTCATCAGCCGATTCTTCAGATGAACTAGACTTACTTAAATAAGTTCTTTTTTTACTTCTTTTATCTTCTTGGTAACTTTCCCTCTTGTGTGCTTTTCTTTTTCCTTTCGTTTCTTAGCTTTTTCTAGAATTACCGTTTTCAGAGGTGTGCCAGTTAGATTTAGAGATTTGAATATATCTTTCTTTATCTTTGTAATGTGCTGAAAGCAATACCACTTTCCTAGGCAACTTTGCCTATTGAAACGCCTTGTCTAATGTATACAGTAGCTGCCTACAGGTCACCTGCAGTCCAACTCGCTTTAGAGGTCTTTCTTGTCCAGTTCCTTGGCATCTGAAATATACAAAAAAGTTTTATTATAATGAAAGTTGAAGCGGGGAATGGGGGTCAATTGACTCTCATTACCCCAATGGCGGTTTGTTTGCTAGATTTGAATTATTATACAAAAAACATCTGAAAATCTAATAACTTGCATTAATAAATTTAAGTTTAGTTCCAGTACTACGCTTTGAGATTATTTTATACGCATAATTAACAAATATCTCACGTTTTCGATCGAAATTCCGGAAATTTTACAACGGCCCTTCTCCTGTGACACCTGTGTCACCCTCGGTGATGCGAGCGTGACTGGTGGGCCCGGCGTATGGGCATTGGGGGAGGGATGCTGAGCTAAACCCCGTGCGACATAGCCGTATTCTGTAAAGCTTGAGGTTCAATTCATTTTGAATTGACCCTCATTGCCCACTGACTCCCATTCCCCCCGGCTCCCCTAAACCACGCAAATCACGACCACGAAAATCAAAATAAATCCTTTATGCAAAAAATATACAAAAACCGTTTAAGCAAATAAACTGTGTTTTGATTATAAGTTACGTTACCTTATATTTGTTCGCTACAATATTTTATTAAATAAATAAATTCACAGACACCGGAGATAATTGTAACACACAAATCAAAGTTTTGAGAAACCAAACCCACGCAACGAAGTTATTCTATCTATTTTTTGAAAACTCGACGCACCATCACACAAGCACTCTGGCCAGCCGTCGGAGCGCCACTAGTTGTAACTAGATGAACTACGATGATGTCTCATTGGGCCGCGAATTGAGAGATGTATGAGTGAAATTATAATAATCCACGCAAATCAGCAATTACCTCGGGACAGTTACATTTAATTTTTTTTTAGGAAATTTAGTTCTTTTAGAACTATGGTCTATTTTTTCATAGCATTGTGAAGTACTAAGGACTTAGTGGTTTTTTTTTGGTAAGCTTGTTGCGTTTAGTTTAAAATATATAACTTACTAAGTGACCAGATCGGGGCTTAGGACACTACACGAAAATCAAAGAATGGGGGTATTTTATTTTTTTTATGATATTTAATCATAAAGATAATTGAATAATAATCACTAATCCTGTTAAGAGAGGACATAAGGTTTGCGTGAAAAAAGAAATGGCTTGCTGACTTTTCGATTTCTATTATTTTTAAGTAAAGCCGCTTGAAAAACCTGTCCAAAAGAATGACCCTAATATACAGCAAAATCGACCAATCAAGGCTTTGGAAAATGGGCTTTTTAACAAGTAACAGGTTATAACGGTGACATAACTCGCAAGTTGTACCTAGTTACTGGGCCATCGTTAGTATTAAAGTATTAGTGTTAAAGTCTTTCTCACTAGTTTCATATAGGTAGGGAAAGAATTAATAAGTGTAACTGCATAGGGTACTGTAGCCGTGTCAAATTATATACCTAAGATATATCGTCGCTTTAGAGTGAAAACCTCGGGAGTACATTTTTGTGCATTTTTTTTTTTGCGTTTCCGGAAAGCAATCCTGGCAACGCACATCCTGATCTCACTAATATGTTCATTCGATACTCGAAACGCTATCTATGAACGTAAGTGAGAACCTCGTAAACACTCGCATCGTATCGTCAGTTTAGCGTAATCGCCATGGATTATGCATTTCTGGACTGTTCGATATTATGTATAATATTTTTCATATTATACATAATATCGAACAGTTCTGGATATAAAAACGGGTAAATTTACATATAAATTAATAAAAAAAAAAAAAAACATAAAAAAAAAAAAAAAAAAAATAAATAAATAAAACGTTTATTCGAGACCAAACATGAGAATTAATTTAAAAACCCACCAAACTGCTTAGCAGTTTGTCGGCGGGATTGGCGCTTGTTTTTACAATATTTTGGCTCTGAGGTACTAATATACACAATAAAACTAAGTAGGTACAGACAGTTGTTGTGACAGCGCAGGCCGTCGCGTCGTCGCCGGCACACGTGCAGGTGCGACGAACCCCTATTTACCTATTCTGAAGCGCGGCGGCCCGCGCTGTGCATGCTTTCGTTGAAAACAATGTACAAAACCGTACAAAATTTTATAGCACGCAGATTTTTCTTCCTCCTGAAAAGTTACTCCTTTTTCACTTACGAGGTTTTCATTCTAAGGCGTCGATATGTTTTTTAATTTAATAGCAAAATTAATACGGAAGAAGGAGGCTAATAGAATTTCACTCAAAATGTGGGTTGGTTGTAGTTTGCATAATACGTCCATATAATAACAGCCGCACGGGCTGTTTATCGAGGTTAAGCAATGCTTGCCGACGTCAGTCTGTGGATGGGTGCTCATCTTAACATATTAAAATTCCGTTGGCTCCAGCTGTCATTTGTATATATAAGTTTTACAGTCGTTACGAGTAGTCAGAAGCCAAATCTGACACAGGTCTTGCTAAGGGGTATCGTGTCAACCAGCCACTGGGTTTTGAATGTCTAGGCAGTTGCTCGATGTAAAACACTAATACTCAGCTCCATCCAGTTAGCCTAGAAGCCGACGCCAACATACTTGGGAAAAGGCTAAGTAGATGATGATGACCCAAATTAATGAACTTAATCAAGAACTTAAAAAACTTTCTTCGTTGTTTTTACTTTAACTATAATTTATTGAATGATGTCAAACAGTTTGAGTACTTGTGTGGCCTACCCAAATGTCCGTTGGTATTTTTTGTCAAATTGTTGAGCTCCTTAAGTTCTAAGTTGAGCTACACGATAACTGACAAATGCTTGCACTGTCTGGACAGGTCCGCTCAAATTTGCGTGGTTATTTCCTCAAAAGAATACCACAGACATGAACCTACATGATTCTCATATAAAAATACAAATTGTCTGGACTTTAAAAGTGACTATGACCTCTGAGTTTGTTTCGGTGTTTCTTCTCAGAGTAGTCAGTTAGGAAATACCGGCCTCATCTAGCTAAACTTAACACGCAAAAAAACATGATGTGTAAAAGTGTTATTTATAACCAATTTACAAAATAAATATTTCATTTCATTTCAATGTGATATGTCAAAGTTTTACCACGTCATGTAAGTTGGGTTTGCGCAACTCCATGAGCAAGTGCGTATTTTGCGTACGGATCAGATAAATAAATCATTAAATCCTTCCCAGCTCCTCCAGAAAGGTGAGCAACGTCCTGGTTTTACTTACTGTTTCACGAACGGTACCTGGGTTGCCAAAGCGACTACCAGCTTATTAGCAGGTGTGCTGCTGTCTCAAGTTTAACCCATAAGCATAAAGTACTTTATTAATCAATGATAAATTCGTCAGTGACGGCAGTTCTTAGATATGAGGGACTTCAGCAAAGAAAACAACTTTTTTTACAGCTAATAATGCTTTTATTACCTATTTATTTGATTGTTTTTCATTGAATGTAAAATGCATTTGTAGATAGTCATCTATTTTGTATAGTCAGTAAATTAGCTAAACAAAAGTAAGTGGATTAACCCATCCCCCCAATCTAACAATAGACTGTGATGGTGACGTGTAGGTACTTGGTATGTGCAGTAACATTTTTAGATCTCTCTGCCTACATCATGTCCTTAGTCCTACTTTTATACAGTACATACAAGAACTACTTTCCCGCCAGTAACAGCTACGTAAGCGCCGTCAGCAGTAGCAACTAGTGAATTAATGCAACCACCAAGTTGTATGTCCCCAGCGGCTTCCAGCTTCTCGCCAGCTATTCTCCACCGGCGCACGTTGCCATCCCAACCACCGGTCCAGACGTAGTCTCCGCTGGCTGACAAACTTGTTACAATCATGTCACTTACCTGAAAATTTACACCGACAGGTTATCTCCCAATAAACTATATTTATGTCATTTACATATAGCAAAGTTTATTTTGCAAAAAGGATTTTGCTGGACGGTGATAGGTACCAAGGTAGTAGATACCTAAGTACCCCTAAACGTAGGTATCTACTACCTTAGTAAGTAAATTGATTAAGTTTGGTATTAAGATGTTACCCAAAGAAATATCAACTCAAAAACCCATAAATCATTTGGATTTTATTACCTTGATTTCATCAAGCAGTTTAAAACTTGTATCGATGGAGTTGTCATGTAATTTCAAGTTATTGCCATCCCTAGACATGAATACGAGTCGTTTCCCTGTTATCCGCAGCGGTGACCGACCTTCCATTGTGTGCCGCGTCATGAAACGGGTCTTCGACTCTTCTGAAATAATAAGAAAATTCCGTATATATTATTTCTATCATCAAATCTATCAATGAGGTTTACTGCCATGTGCATTAGTTGTTAGAGGAAGGTACTTAGTGTCACGCGGTGTCCCACAGGGATCGGTTCTGGGGCCGCCCCTGTGGATCATCGGTTACGACTGGGTGTTGCACACCGACCTCCATACAGGTATGGCCGTAGCTAGAGCATCTGCTAGTGAGTACCTGGATCCTAGTAATAGTGTGGGAGAAGTGACTTGCGCAACCCAGCGCAGGGTACGCCACAATAGCAGTGGAAAGACCCACTATGAGAGAATAACTGGAGATACATCAATCTCGCTACAGTTCACGCCTTCACGGTCGCAATTGAAAGTACCTGGGAAACCGTCACCTCATTCTTCAGAGTGAAAGTGAAAGAAGCGTTGAATGCGGGAATGGAACGCGGGAATGGAACGCGGGACCGCAACCTTCCTCTACATCCGTGGTAGTTGCAATGGGCGTCAGAGATCGCAAAACAATGTCAAATGTGTTCCAAAACCTGCAGACACTTGGATGTCTGTTTGGCCCAAGACGGCCGTATGCGGCCGCAAAGGTAGACGGGGTAGACTTGCTTACTACTTACTTGGCCGGAGAACATGGCAAAATGTGGAAGCACTCTATGACCAGCACCCTGGCTAAAGGTAACGGGAACACTGTGTTGTTTTTAAGACAGTATGAGTCTGCGCCTGCCCCGAACGACACGTCGACACCCATTAGGATTTCCACACGTCAAAAAAATCAAAAGGTAGGTACCGTCATAAGCGCCTGCGTTAGTTACCACTATTTTATTTTTCATGCTGCTCTAGAACAGAATGAAAAGAATGAATAACACTAAACGAATGAATGAATGAATGAATAATACTAGTGTTATTTATTTATTTAGGGACAATAAACAGCTACAATATGAGTGCACAACAACAAATCATTCAGTTTATAAATAATATTGCAGCCCACTGCATTATCCGCATATTAACATTGAAAATATAAGTAGTATATGCCGCTGGATAAGCTATTCAAGTAGGTAATCAATTTTATTGTAACATTAAAATTCAATAAATATTAATTAAAATTATTAAAAAATGAAGATAGAATACAAAAAAGATAATTTGAAACAAAAAATAGAATAAAAAAGAATCATACAATAAGTGTAAAAAGGGGACTCAAGTTAATATTATTAGGCATTAGTAAGGATAAATAGGATTTTTAAAATGTTAAAATTTACAATAATACGTACCAAACATCATTATAATAATATTAACTGTTACATTGCGCAGCTAGAACAGTTAGTACATGGGATATAAATTTAGATTTAGAGCACATAAAAATATCAATATTGTTACGCCAGTCGCTTAGATAAGTACGTCGAGAAACTTGGCCCGACATTTATTCATTTATTTATTTATTTATTTATTTGGCTCACCAACAATTGTTGACACCAAAATTTTTACAATTATAATTCCTAACTATATTTCCTAGTGTCACAATTTTTACAGGTAAGCACCACATATGCCATTGTGTACAAAACAAAACAATACAATTATTCTTAACTCTCTAACTTAGAACTAAACAAAAACAATAAATATCTAAATGTACAACATAAAATAAAATAAACTAAAAATAACCTTCCAAAGACGAGCTATCTACATATTATTGTGCATTACTTTGAGGAGCCTGGTAAAAGAGTCTGCATGGACATCCACAAGATCGCTGCAACTGTTTAAAAGTTTACACAGTCGAGGAATTGTTGAGTTGGCGCCGAGAACAGTCCTACGGGGCGGAGGATACAAGGGAGTTATGGTAGCACGAGGGTATCTAGCTGGAGCTCGGAAATTAATCTTACCTAATAACTGAGGGCAGTCTATTTTGTTTTGTAAAATCTTAACAAGGAAAGTGAAATCTATTATGTCTCTACGTTTTTCTAGACTTTTAACCTTAAAATGCGATAACCTAGCTAAATAAGATCGTTTTCCTTTGGCAATTCCAGACGAATACGCTAAATGCCAAAGGAATCTCTTCTGTATTCGCTCAAGTCTTAGCTTATGTGTAGCATAATGTGGTATCCAAACAGTGCTACAGTATTCCAAGATGCTGCGAACGTGGGAGTTGTATAAGAGTATTTTGGTTTTAGGTTGCCGAAACCCTACTATGTTTCTTATAACAAAACCCAACATTCGAGAGGCTCTTTTGATGACGTTTTCCAAGTGAGGTATAAAAGTGAGCTTCTGATCATACAATACACCAAGGTCTTTGATTTGATCTACTTCCTGAATGACGTGAGCACCAATGGAATACACAGACGGCACCAATATTCTTTTTTTAGAAAATTTAATATGGATACATTTTTTTATGTTAAGGTCCATGTCATTTTTAACACACCACTCGATTAGCATATCAATGTCATGTTGTAGTAAACTAGTATCTTCATTTGAATCAATTGCCCTACTGAACTTTAAATCATCAGCATACATGAAACATGTGCTGAAACGGAAGCATTCAGGTAAGTCGTTGACGAAGACAATAAATAATATCGGGCCGATATGAGAGCCCTGAGGGACGCCTGATGAGATCGAACAAATATCAGATTGATATCCATTAACTGCGACAAAGAAGAAGCGATTTTCTAGAAAAGACTTTAACCAGGCTAGCAAACTACCCGTTATGCCGTATGCCTTTAACTTTCTCATAAGGATATCGTGTGACACACGGTCAAAAGCTTTGCTAAAGTCGGTATAAATAACGTCAACTTGTTTGCCTGAGTCAATAGCTTCCACTAAGGACTCGGTAAAAGTCACTAAATTTGTGCAAGTGGACCTAGCACTCACAAAACCATGCTGCGAGACATTCAGATAAAGTTTTAAATGTGACTGAATGATGGGACAAATCAAAGATTCAAAAACTTTAGCCAGAGTAGACAGGATAGAAATTGGCCTATAATTAACCACATTATCGCTGGCACCACTTTTGTAAATAGGCACTAATTTCGCGGTTTTCCATGTATCCGGAAAAACTCCTGTTTTAAGAGATGTGTTAAATATTAATAACAGTGGGGCAGCTAATGACGAAGCGCACTTGAAGATAAAAATAGGTGGTATTCCATCTGGGCCAGCACCTTTATGACAATCTAGGGATTTCAATTTCTCAATTAAAACATCAAGGTCTATTACAGGGGCTGTTAGGGGCAGGCTATTGTCATTCATATTTCGTAGGTAGGATGAAACTGAAGAATGCGGAGTTGATTTCCTCTGAACAAAGCAAGAAGAGAACTGTTCCGCAAAAATTTGACAAATGGTATGTCCATCTGACGTTGAAATTTTACCATCAGTCATTGAGATAGGAAATGAGCTGGAACCACCCCGCTTGTTCTTAATGTATGCCCAAAATTGCTTTGGATTTTCAGCGATTTCAGTTTCGATGTTAGCAATATACTTATTATAACTTATGGTTGCTAAGTGTGAGCATCGTTTACCTAATAGTTTAAATTCTATTTGATCCATAGGATTTCTATATGTTTTAAACGCCTTCTGACCTTTTCCTTCTCTTTAACAATTCTTATTAAATTTCTGTCAAACCAAGGTGGATATTTTCTTTTCTGTTCTCTCTTGATAGGTACATGAGATTTTATTATAGTCAATAGTCTATCGTAAAAAACTGCAAGCATTTCATTAACGTCCTCCTTACCATCCAATAGTAACGCCCAATCAATTTCATTAATAAGATTATTAATTTTTTCATAATCTGCTTTGAAATAATTTAGGCGGACATTATTAGAGTTATAGGGAAGCCCATCATCCGAGTTACCTGTGAGTAAAATTTCTAAAGGTGGATGTAGAGGATCAATGTTGCTTAAAGGGTTTAATGCAGAACTCACGCTACCGGAAGGCAAGTTACATAGAGCAAGATCTAATACTCTGCCAGAACTGTTACAGACGTTGTTAAGCTGAACGAGTTTATTTACATGTGTGAAGTCCGTCAATACATAACTGAAGCCAGGTGGTACGTAAACAATAGCTGAATCATTCACCAAGCTCCAGTTGATAGTACCTAGGTTGAAATCACATCATCACAATCATCATCATACAGGTATACAAGCCCGACTTTTCCAAAACAGTGCTACAAGAGTCTAAAAAATATTCCAATGTTAGTCGAGTAACGGGTGGTGGCAGGTATACGGCACACAGAGCTATTCGACGAATAGATTTAGTCAGAGATACTTCAACGGAGATCCATAGGTCCTCACACTGGCTTTCCCAGTTGAACATACGTTTTGAGTTGATTTTCTTTAAAACGGCAATTAACACCCCTCCGCCTTCTTTTTTCTTACCATTTCTGTCTCGTCTATAGACAATGTATCTATTGTCAAACAGCTCCGAGCTCATGACAGAATCATTCAACCATGTCTCAGTTAAAATTACAATATCGTAAGATTCACAAGATAAGTTACGACAAAAGTTGTGAGTCTTTGTGCGTAAGCCTCGCATATTCTGCTAGTATATTCTTAAATCTACGAATTTAAAATGTTTAAAAAGCCATAACATTAACACAGAACAAAGAGAAAAAAAAAACTAAAAAGGAACTAACTTATTCAATATCTCCACATTCCTCACCAAAATATGCTCGGCCTCTTGTGCCTTACGCATAAAAATACGACCAGATCGGACCCAGACATATTGATAACCAATTTCTTTAGCCTTTATTCTTGCTGCAGCATGCAGTGCTTTGTTGGCTGCAGATAGATGTTCAGTTACAAAGATAGGTAACTTAGGCCCCGAGTAACCTAAGTGGGTACTATTTAACTTATTGTTGGGGTTGGATTTATTGTAGCTAATAGTGGCTGCTAGGAATTCGTCACGGATTCGCGGAGAACTGAGCTGCACTACTACTGACCGTGGACGATTTGTGTTGTTATTGAGTTTGGCAACTCTGGTGCAATGAAGGATATCTCTATTCATAATATTGCATCCTACTACTTTCGATAAATCGGTCACAAGTTGGATTAAGTTTTCCTGTTTCTTTTCGGGCAGACATTGGATTTCGATGTTATTTGAACGGGTTTGTTGTTCCAGATGGTTTAATCGCCCAATTAGGTTCCCGATTGTACTTTTCATGTCTAAATTCTCTCTTTGCAACTCCTTCATATGTTCCCGAGCGGTTATTTGCTCCTTAAGTAGATCCTCATACTGACCATTCATGAATGACATAGAATCGTTCATCGTTTCCATTTTCTCTCTGATAGGTTGTAGTTCTCGATTAAGGGTATCATTAATATTTGCACTGAACTTGGAAAACATCTTCTCGAGCTCCCTTTTCATAACATCTTGAACTATTTGTCGTACGTTTTCTTGGGTCAATATTTGCTCAGAACTTGGTTGAGGTGGTGACGAAAGGGCTGGTTTTTTGTTACTCCTAGACGGTGCTGCAATTTTCTGCGATAGAGTATCACAGGACTTGCTTGGTGAAGATGGTTCAGACATTGCAAAAGTATAGTAAGCTTACTGGTGTACAAATTTCAAGGCACGATTTTTTGTTAGTTCGCAAAGCTCGTAGTTATATACCAGTGTAGTAGAAAATATCTCGCACTGGCAACACTTTTTCAGTGTCACTTATGACAATAATGACAGCATGAATTATAAGAAAACTTGTGGGTAGTTCACTTCAATGTTGAAAGAATTACATTTGTTAAACACGATTTTCAATGCTATTTATTCTGATATCAATTCACTGTTCATTCAGATATTTATAGCTTACAAGTTCCATCGGGCACTTAACTTCCAATTAAAACACAAATGTCTCCTCGTTAGTACACTTTTACGCGATAGAATTTTTATTTATTTCCAGAGCGATAATGACAAGTGATATACCGTTGACATTACAATCATCTCGAATGTTCGATACACTAACGCCACTTGGCGGCGAGTAGCATACTGAATATATCGAGAAACTTCGACCGACATCTAGAATGTTCGATACACTAACGCCACCTGGCGGCGAGTAGCAGTACTGAATATGTCGAGAAACTTCGACTTCTAGAATGTTCGAGACACTAACGCCACCTGGCGGCGGGTAGCAGTACTAAGTATCTCGAGTAGCTTCGCCATTTTGTACAAGAATGTTCTAGAACGCAGAGCGGGGTATAAGGCCATGCGCGCACTGCGTTGCGTTTTGGAAACGCAAAATCTGTGAAGTATGGAGTGTCATAGAAGTGCACGCACTGCGGTGGAATAAACGAGTGCGGTAGAGTCACCGGTGGCCCCGGTCATTCTACCGGTGCGGTAGAACTACCGCAATTGCGGCCACCGCAAGGCAGTGCGCTCACGGCCTTAATAGATCGCAAAGGAACGCAGAGAGTGAGTCTTATTAGAAGATACGAGGCGATATAATCGAAGTTATATAAGTGAATTTCAGTGTGAATAATTGTGTTAATTTTTATTTTGTGTTTATTTAATTAAAGTGTTAATTTTGGTCTAATTGGCGTTAATTATTTATATCCCGAACCCCAGCTTGTAAAATATCTATAAAATAATTATTGTAGGTCTCGACCATACTACGAGTAGGACAACACAAACCAGACTTAGTGCGACAAGAGTTTACAGCAAACAGTGTCCCTGCTCGGACGCTACGTTTGTTTACTGTGCGAGGGACACTGTAACATAATTTACTCATTAGTTCAACTGAGTCAAAGTTATTATGAACGATACTGTACAGAGTATTAGCCTCTAGTAGCTTACGTCTTGATTCTAGTGTAACCATGTTATATTTCTTTAACAGTTGAGGGTACGAAAAATACGTTTTATGGCATCTATAGTGCATGGCACGAAGGAACTTCTCCTAGACCTTCTCGATCTCATCCACATATGTATTTCTGGTAGAAAGGATTCCAGATTGGCACTGCATATTCAACTTGTAAACGTCCTAACAAGCAAAGTAATCCTATAAAGGAAGATTATAAGTCTGTCACTACTAATAACGTTCTTGTAAAGGTATTGCGGTAGACCTTTTAACTTATAATAGCATTTGCCAAACCTTAACATACTTAAGTGCATTCGTTTTTATATTTTGATCTTGCGGTTCGCTACAAGACTGACCTCTAAAACATTTATAGGACATTTTTACTAGTAATAGCATTTCACAAGCATACATTTCCTCAAGAGCCTTTATATCTCAGTCTTTTAGTTAACTACAAGATTATCTTTTAGGACACTTTTAGGAATAAGTCTTCTATAATTGTTTGCAGTAAGACTAAATAATCCTGAATAATATTTTGATCCAATAGTAGCATTTTGTGAGAGAAAATTATATTATAACATACTTAGCTGAAACAATTACAAGTTTGTGCCGTCATAGTCTTGCTCAAGACTCTTTTTAATCTAATAGTACTTAAAAAGAGTGCTATAAAATCAAAAAGCTTATAAGCTAGTAGATCAACCACTTTACTAGTAAACGTTAGCCATTTTGTTGACATTCTATTGTTCCCCTTCGTTTTAAGGAAATAGGTTTAACATGAATTTAAGCGATTGGAAACGATTGAATATTTAGAGAGAAGGTGCATAATGCGGACGTATTAGGGCAAATAAGTTTGTGTGTTCCGGACAAGTACGTGTGGCGACTTCGGCAGCCACGGCTGCTGGTGGAGCCGCGCGGGCATGCCAATCTATTGGGGGAGGCGCCACTGACGCGTGCGATCCGCACTCTCAACCTCATTGCAACCGTTTTGGACTTATTCTGTTGTTCACTGGGTGAATTCACTAGGAGTGCTTTATTTGTAATTTGTTACAAAAATAATTAAATTATCTATACTTATAACAATCTGTAGAGAGGTCAATTCTGTACATGAAATATATTTACAAAATAACTATCAGGGGGTGATTAGGGATCGATACTGATGCCAAAAATGCAATCAGTAAAATTTTTGTCTGTCTGTCTGTCTGTCTGTCTGTCTGTCTGTATAACCGTTATAGAAACAAAAACTACTCGACGGATTTTAACGAAACTTGGTACAATTATTTTTCATATTCCTGAGCTGGTTATAGTATACTTTTCATCACGCTACAATCAATAGGAGCAGAACAGTGAAGGGAAATGTTGGGAAAACGGGAGAAGTTACTCCATTTTTCAAGCTTCCGTCGCGTGTGCAACCTTAATAGTTAAAGCTACATAGAAATCATTTATGACGGAAATGTTCTCCTTAAAATTATATAAAAAATATCCCACGACAGCATATATCTATCTTTTATGGTTGACTCACAATAACACGTGTAACTCCCGATAGCTTAGCAGTTTGAAGCTCTCTTCTGATTATTATTCTGCTCCGAAATTTAAAACCACCACAACTTTGCAATGGAACTCGGCTAAAAGTAAACCAGTTGCCACAAAATATAATCGAGGCTCAAATTTTAACAGGTTGCGGTGCAAGAAAAGCGTCTTTATTCCCAGAATTCCCATAATACCAAATTATTTTCCATTCCAATTTAAAAGAACGCGATTTCCAGTATCGGTGTGTTATGCAATGACAATTAATAAGGCTCAAGGGCAGACTTTTCATGTTGCTGGAGTAGATCTCGGTGGCAGTTGTTTCTCGGATGATTAGTTGTACGTCGCTCTTTCCCGGGTTAGCAGTTCTAGAAATCTTTATGTTCACGTGCCGGTCGGGTCAACTTTCAACATAGTTTACCCGGAAGCTTTGCGTTGAAGTATTGTCGTTCTATAGGTACTTAAGCCTCATGTGAACGTGATCTAAACAATATTACCAATACATTAACTTAATAACACACATTGAGTTACACGCTGACGGAGTCGCGGGCACAGCTATTAACAATAATATTGTGCGGTTCGGTATTGCGATATTTTTCAACAGTATTATAGATTGACATATTATATTTCCCTACTAAATTACGAAAGTTAATCTGTCTGTTACATCAAAATCACTGAACCGTGAAGAAGGACATAAGCTACTTTTTTTTACGAAGAACGACGGAAACGTGGACGAAGTCGCGGGCAACAGCTATCTATGCTAATAATATAAGGCTGAAGAGTTTGTTTGTTTGAACGCGATAATCTCAGGAACTACTGGTTCGAATTGAAAAAATATTTTTAATTAAATAGTCAATTTATAGAGAAAGGTTATAGGCTATATATCATTACGCTAAGGCCAATAGGAATGGAGCACCAATGAAGAATGCTTCAAAATCGGGGTTAAATTTAACGTTAGCCCAAAGTACTATAATAGGTACACTATCGCATTAGGTTACCCTGTAATGATAGATGTAATGTGGATAATAAATAAATAAATAAATAAAAATAGAAGTGGTGGTTACAGGAGAAAAGTAACAAATAGGTATAAAGAATTAATGACGCCAGGTTCTTCAGGAACAAAATCAACAGAATCAGGATATAAATAAAGCACGTCAAGTGCAAACGCAGGTGAAGTAATTGAGGGTTCCGCGATCAATAATATTTGTTCACCCTTTCCCCACTACTTAGAAAGTGACGAAATTGAAAATTGGACAGAAGAATACGATTTAAATAACGAAGAAACCACTGACTATGAAAAAAAAATATGAATTGCTTAAAGATATGCAAAGCTGGGCTATAAAATTTAATACACCTCACCGGGCCCTGAACGAACTATCTATTATTTTGAACAAAAGATTATGTAATGTTTTACCTAAAGATGCACGTGCTTTATTATTTACCAACAAATAAACGGTGCATATTACAATCTTAGATCCAGGACAGTATTGGCACAACGGATTGATTAAATACATAAAAAATACACTACAGGGGCTGGATTCGAATAGTTTACCAAATACGATTTCATTAAATATAAACATGGATGGGTTGCCAGTATACAAAAGTTCAAGGAATCAACTCTGGCCTATTTTGTGTAACATCTTTGAAATATCCCACATTTCGCCCTTTGTGATTGGTAAATAAACACTATTTCAATATTATAGATGCTTAGTTAAATTTTAAATTACTAAAAATACACATAAGCATAAATTCCTAACTTTTTTTTTTCAAGGAATTTTTGCGTGTGAAGGAAATTTATCTGATCTGAATGCATATTTGGGGCCTTTTGTGAAAGAAATGAGAGAACTTGAAAAGAATGGATTCGATACACCGTTCGCGTCAAATGAATCTAGAATCAAATTCAAAATAAGAGCCTTCATTTGTGATTCGCCAGCAAGAGCCTTGATTAAAAGCAAGTTTTGTATTGATTTTGTTTTACTTATATGTTAGATATGAATGTAAAAATATATCAAATTAAACGTGTAGTACAAGTTTAAAGTTAACTATGCATATCCTTTTGAAAATAAACTATACGTTATTAAACAGATTATCAGAAGGAAAAACCATTACAGCAAGTTGCAAGAAGAATAGTTGAAAAACAATTAATCGAAACGGAAAATCATAATTGTACACTAGCCATATATTCAAAAAATCAGCGAAGTTTATTAGTTTTGCACCTAGAAACATATATTTTATCATCGAAAGATGAAGACAAGTGGTTTCTTACTAACGAAAATCATGTAATAAAATTGAAAGACAGAAATGGAAATCACGGGATATGGTGTATGGTGTGGTTATATCTACAACGCTTTCAATAAACCATTAAAATCTTTATTGAATATTTATAAATGGGATTGTGTTGCTATTGAAAAACCGGAGACAATATGCAAAATGTAAAATGTAAACTTGTTAGTATTACATATAACTCAGAGATATTTTTCTTACCATTGTTACATACCCTGTAAGTAAGTATAAAGAGCATAAAATAAAACAATACTTTATTACAATTATGTTTTATTTAAAATTAGACATTTTTTAGTCTTTACATCAGTCTCATTAAAAATCATCTATTTAAAAATTATGTGGATACAAAATCAGTAACAAATGTTGCATTCATCTTCGATGTAATGGTCATATGTATGTACTGTACTGGGAGCAAATCGGGCACCAAAAAAAGATTTGATGCAATAAAACTAATATGTTTTCTTGACTACAAATGAAATGAGTAGGTCTATACATATTGTTTACATAAACTGAAGATGCACACCCATTGCAGCTTTTGGATAACAAAATGTGTATTTGTCCAAGGCCATCTCATATTTGTAAGTAAAATCCATCCATCTTGCTAATTAAATCCTAAAAAAGAAAAATCAATCATTAGCAGGCAGACTTCAAGGGAACCCTAATTTGTTTTAAAACGGGGGTGAGTTATCTGGACAAAAACTGTTACAAGTACTAATTTACCTACGATGGTTCTATAAAGTACTTATGAAGGGCAATTTTAAAACATGGCGAATATTCATAAGAAATTGATGAAATAATTTATTTACAATAATATACTAATGTGTTATTTTTTGGAGGCCATTGTGAAATTAACTAAATTTCGGAACACATTTACAGTAAATATGACTTCCCCATGGGTTCACACACTATATTTTAAATGTATTATCAGTTATGTTTACAATAATACAAAATAGTAGTAATAGTAATTTTACTTACGTTTTTACTAAGTATTTACCACAAACCGGCACCACGAGCTGAAGCAACAACAAAGATAACCTCTTAAAATATACTTATAACTAATAACTAAGTACATTACTAGTGCCAAATAAACAAGATTGCTTCAGTAAAATACTTAATTATGTCAGATACTTACAAGAGCGTTTGTACTTGTAATTGTGTAGTCTCATATCATTATAGAAGCTATTGCGCTTCGTCAAGTATATTATAGGGCTTAGTAACATTTTATAAGTTGATTATAAGATAGATATAGAAATAATCGATCCTATAACTGTGCCCAAATCCAGCTTTGTAGAATGCTACAAATTTCTTATAAGTGAAAATAAAAGTAGTCTTGAAATCGTTTTAAATACTGATTTTGCTAGTTACAACGTGTAACGGAAACCCCATATCAATCCAAAAGGGCTGAAGACAACATCTGGTATGGAGTCTCTATGACCAGTTTCAGCACAAAATAACTGACTCAAAGAATTGATACCAAATTATTGGTTTCATAAATTTCTTGAATAACAATCATAACCAACGTGTCACAGCACTACGAGGGTCAATAACTTTCCACGTTACTTGCCAATAATACGATAATTCTCTTCGTTCTTCTTAATTTGAAAAATTCGGTCTCTGGTATCAGTGTAATAATATCTGGTATCTGAATTAGTAATAAGTTCTACACACGTAGACTTAGGATTACAAAACCTTTGCCATATCGTTTGTTATCATCCAAAGAAGCCATGCAGTTGGTATGTATATACCCTTTAAATTACACGTGGTATATTAAATTACACGTTGTATGTAGATACAGATAGGTGGAATTTCGTTTGGACTCGGTGGATGCTCTCATTACAAAACCATACATTTTGAATGAATTATGGACAATTTTTTCAACATGTTGATTATAAGATTTTTTTTTATCAAACATCACACCAAGATCCCTTACAATTGAGATATTACCCAATACTGTACCATCCAACCTGTACCCACTGTTGATTGCTATTGGAAATATTATATTACTAATGGTTTCTACAACACGGTTGATTCTGGCAGAGCTAGATAAGTAAAATAACTAGGACGACAAGTATTAAGAGTTAGTTGAAATATAATAAATCAGCTTTGTTAATTTCGGTTTATCAATAATAAAAAAAACAACTTGTTGCGAGCTCGGCTGGCTGGGGCGCAAAGATTACCTGCCTATAGGTAGTATCTAATTGATTCGAAGCAAATTGGCTGTGGCTATGACTGTGAATGAACTAAATGTTTACCTGGCTTTATTTCAGTGGCGGTAACGTAGAGGTCCCGTACTGTGAATAGGAATGGAGGACTGAACCACAAATCTTTCACTTCTTCCAAGACATTATATTTAGCTTTCATCGCATTGTTTTCATAAACAACGATCTGAAAACAATAACAAAAATAAGTTAAATATCCCAATTTTTGCTAACAAAATTTATGATGCCATGCATGCTTGATTACCTATCGCATTTTCTTGAGCTCATTGAAAAAATAGAACAACCAAGCCGGCAACAATTATGTTTCTTTTTTTTAACTCAGAATAGGCTCGCGTTTGACAACCATCTCACCCGATGGTAAGCGATGATGTGGTCGAAGATGGAGCACGCTTACCTAGAAGTAACCTATTCACTCTTGATTTAAAGACCCCTAGGTTGTCTATCTTGAAACACAGATTCCGACAGGGAATTCCACTCCTTAGCCGTACGCACAATGAAGGTATTCCCAAAACGTTTTGTGCGTATGGGTGGAATGTCCACCGTGTAACAATGGCGCGTCGCCGTTTGTCTTGTAGTCCAATGATGGAACGGAACGGACGAATGGGGGGGGGGGGTCACATAATCGTGGTCAAGTCACAAGAAGTTATAATTTGTATTTCCCGACTCCGCTGCCACTTGGCCATCCACTGTCGATATTCGTTTACAACGACAGAAACTGGAGATAATGTAGTAACAATGTTTAAAAAGTTTAATTAGGGGTTCACCTAGGTCCTAGACCCAGCCCAGGGGGGGATCATGACCCCATGATCTCCCCCTGGATCCGCCCTTGATCGCACACTCCCCGAAATGTAACCGATAGAAAACCGATAGACCTATCCCTACGGATTTTTTTATTGATTAAATGAATACGGACTTAAAACTAAAAAGGGTGTTACGTCCAGCCTCATATTAGGTAGGTACATAAGTGGATACAAACTTATGAGATGTAGAAAGCTGCCATGGGGGCTCCTGTCACCCACGCTTTGCGCTGGTTTTGCATTGGAGGCTACGCTTTCTGTAGGTACTTTGTATAGTTGTTAGAAATCTTCGGCAAAGTTGAATAGGGTCGGGTCTTCTACTTACGTTTCCACCCTCGTCGCCGGCGTAAACTTGTTTGTCAAATACTTGTAAGGCACCTACATCAGCTCCCGTAGATGGCAGTTCAGCGATCTTGTCTCCCGTCATTGACCAAACTTTGATTCCTCCATCATTTGACGACGAGTATAAGGTTTCTCCGTCAGTGGCTAACGCGAATGGTTGCACTCCATGTGCAGTCCATGATTCTTTCGGTGTCAATTTGGCGTCAAATGACTTAAAAATAAAATATTGTCTTAGAATGTCTTCTAATATCTGTATAAAATTTTGTTTCACAGTGTTTCTTATCGAGTTCCTCCGAAATGGCTTGATCGATTTTTGTATTTATTTTTGTGTATGTTTGGTAACTCTGAGAGTAGGTCCTAAGCTATTTTTCTTTCCACTAGAAATAATTTATATATGGCAAACAACGAATTAGGAATGATATAGAATCATAACTCTCTAACGAAGCCCCCTAAAACATGGTTCCAAACTCATACCACTAAACTGATAATACGAATGCAACACGCGCAAACAAAACAAAATACTTTGCTAAATTTATTTTCTGCGCATGGATCCGTCAATTCATTCATTTGGGGCGCTATTTTATTTAGTAAGATAATGTTAGTTAGAGTGAAACTGAAATACCGAATCAAGCGAGTGCAAACGAGATGGATTGTTTCGTGACATCGAGCGGCGAGGATGGTGGTATGCAGTGTGCAGTCAGACAGTCAGTCATTTATTATGAACTCAAATATTATAAATTAATATTAAACCTTTTTACTTTAAGTTTACAAAAAGTGTAAAGCTTCATAAAAGGGAATGCCCGTCGGCCATATAAAAAAAATCCTGAAATGAAGAAGAGTGAAATATACGCCAAATGTTACTACAAATCGTAGGTAACCCATTACAATTTCAATAATTATCAATAAAACTAGGTAGAAGTCAGTTACACACCTTTTTCTGAAATATTGGTTAAGTCTAGGGTTAAGGATGCCAAGTCGTCGTTTAGGCGGGTCCAACCTAAGTCCGTGTTTAAAAATGGGTATCGTGTGCACAACTAAAATCAAAGTCTTCGAAAAATGATCATAGTCGTTGCTATACCATAAAAAAGCATTCCGTACGTATCTCAATTCGCAAGCGCTATTGTAGAATCAAGTAAACAAACGATCGAAAATGCAGTACTGTCATACTGTCAGTTTGACAGTAAGTAATGCAAAGGAGATGTGATTCATACAGCCTACGATACGTTTTCTATTCAAAAAAAATTTGATTTTAATTAATATTGACATGCATATATATATATATATATATATATATATTTTAATAAGGTAATAATTCATTAGCTAACCCCCCATTAGAAGAGCGTTAGGCTTATAAGCTGTGAAACTAGATTAATATATATATAATGTGTGAGTAAATTAAAAATATACCAGGTGGTTTTAAAAAAGTACGTGCCAAAATTTTCTCTTAAACTCGAGGTACTCAAAACAAAACTTTGTTTTTTAGTCAAATGGACAGAAACATCTCCTAAATATTGGCTCGCTCTATTTATCGGCTCATATACGGAGTGCCGATTTAATTACCAGCATTGTTTCAACGTGGTGTAATACCTACTGATAACATAAAACACATTAGACGTGATTTAAAATTTGTATCCTTAAGCAATCCTTAAATAAAGTTATTAGGATTTACCCGAATTTAACATGAAATGCTGTGCAACAGTACCAGCCGTACAAACAGGTACCTATTTGTACACCTGATTTTTTTAGCATACGATAGCCAGTGCGTGACGAATATATGTCTTCGTTACCAAAATGTATGGAGCAAACCCTACTGGCATTAGTTGGTAACAAGACATCCTCTCTTTTTTCTAAGGAGACTGCTGCAATCCACTGTAGTCGTCGAATCTCTTTTTTGGGGAATAAAATAGAAACACACAGGCAAACCAATCCATCCAATTTATAAAACTCTGTACTTAATATAAAATATATAACACGAAATTATTTTACTTCCGAGTGATAAGTTATCCCAGTTAGATTTTTTACTTCCTTCTTTCTGTCTTTTACACCACCTTACCACGCAGGAGGACATTTTTAACCGACTTCTAAAAAAGGAGGAGGTTCTCAATTCGGATGTTTGTATTTTTTTTTATGTTTGTCCGCGCAGAACTCCGTCGCTTTCCAACCGATTTGAAAAATTCTTATCTTGTTAGAAAGGGTATAACTTCCCAAATAGTCCCATGAAAATTTTATCGAAATCGGACAAGCCGTTTCTGAAAAATCAACAAAAGTTTAAAAAAATATTTACGTTGATGATCTTTTCGTTTACTCTGCATTGCGTTATATGTTCGCGCATAACTCCGTCATTTACGAACCGATTTGGAAAATTCACTGACCCACTAAAAAGCACGAAAATAAAAACATTTTTGCAAAAAAAATAAAACCGACTTCCAAATCAAAACACTATAAAGCCAAAAATAATTTTAATTTCGGAAGGCGGTGTGAAAAAAAAAGAAAATACAAAACCAATAACACCGACTACCGAAATTAAAATTATTTTTGGCTTTGTAGTGTTTGGATTTGGAAGTCGGTTTTATTTTTTGCAAAAAAGTTTTTTTATCTCTCAGAAACGAGCTTTTTCTTGGATTTTTCACTAATAAACACGATTCTGGCGTCTGTCACTGAGCGCACGTCAGACTGAGAGGCGCTTTGATTGTATTTTTTTCAACCCGCCTACTTGATTGTGTTATGCGTGGAACCATTTTTGAGCAGAGTTCGTGTTCTATATCATTCCTAATTCGTTGATGGCAAAACATGTTTGCTGTGTCAGCTAGTAGCATATATCATATCATATCTTCTTAAGTGTGTACCTACACCACCTTTGTCATTTAATGTTTCTTCTAAATAATTATTGTTATTTCAAACCTGTATAATATTTGAGGGTTTTAACCTTTTAACTACAGACAGTCGTACTACTGAACCATATTAGATTGGCCCGTAAGCGTAAGCGTTCCGTAGATACGTAAAATAACTTTGTTCTTACAGTGTTTGTAGTTTTTTTTGTAGCGGTTTTTAAAAATGTGCAATATTTAAAACAATGTGGCCTGTATGTATTTACTACTAAGGGCACGTTCATGGGCGATTCCGACTCGCACTATATTACGTAAATTCTAACTAGATGCGGCCGGTGTTTCCTTGTGAGATAGGTGTGTGTAAATAATAGTACTTCTCATTACAACATATAGGCACCTAAGTTACTAAGGCCGTGCGCGCACTGCCTTGCGGTGGCCGCAATTGCGGTAGTTCTACCGCACCGGTAGAATAACCGCAATCTCAGGTGCGCGCACTACGTCGAGAAAAACGCACCTTTTGTCTGACAATGTTGCCATACATACAGATTTCTTGGTATTTATACATATTTTCGGTGTGTGATTCAGATTAGCACTCGATACAGATTTTTTTACAAATTTCACACTGTATTGATAAAATTAACTGTTACAACTAAAGACAGAACTTGGCAAAATAAATTACCTAGATACCGCATTTATTACGTTACACACACCATTATATGATTTTATTCTTTATAGTTATTTTTATTTTTTTATAAACATCATTAATTTGCTGTGCTCAGGAAATCTGTCAAAGATTGTTGTGTGCTATCCAAGGCTCTCGTATTCGTAGTGTCGCACATACGTAAAATACGTAAATAATTAATATCATAGGTACAAACTTTTATTTAATTTAATATTAATCTAAAAACTCAGAGTGATGCAAAAATTGTCATTCTGGCTATTGGAGCTAGATAAATTACAAAGCAACTTACTAAGTTTTCGTAAGATATATACGTTCTTATCCAAAAAACGTTTTTTTCAGGGAAAAACCGGCCTTATCTAGTTTACATTTACGAAAAATACCTATGTATGTACTAGCGGCCTGGCCTGGCTTTGCACGGGGTCCTTGACAATTGTTTTCTTCGACAAACGACGTCATAACAAAAAGTACATTTAGCTATCATTTAATTTAAAATATATGTATAAAAATGTTTCATCTTGAATTAGACCTGTGCCAGCCGTTTCCCTGCAATGAATTTCTTGGCTGCGTAATTTTAAATCTGTGATAACTTCTAAACATTTAAATGAAAAAAGCTAAGGGCAATTTTTGATCTACATTAAATGACCAAGGTAAATAATATACTTATTTGGATAAAGATTTGTATTTATTAGGAGAAATTACCTTTTGCAAATAGAGTAATATTTTAAATTAATTATTTAGAGATAAAAATGGTTACTGTGAGTCAACCATATGAGATAGATATATGCTATCGCGGACTTTTTTTGTAGGCCTCTTTATGATATATACATTTCCGTAGTACATTATTTTAACGTAGGTATCTATTGACGTAGTACTTGCAATGTAAGCGCTTGAAAATCGTTTTTTTTTGGCGGCATCATCACAAAACATGGATTTTCTCCATAATACAAATACAATAAAAAAAACTTAATTAGAATGTTTAAATTAACGTTGTATATGAAAAAATAACCATAAAGAATAGCATCATACAATGGTGTGTGTGTAACGTAATAAATGCGGCATCTAGGTAATTTATTTTGCTAAGTTCTGTTTCAGTTTTAACAGTCACTTTGATCAATACAGTGTGAAATTTGTATAAAAATCTGTATCGAGTGCTAATCTGTATCACACATCAAAAATATGTATAAATACAAAGAAATCTGTATGTATAGCAACATTATCATACAAAACGTGCGTTTTTATTCACCGCAGTGCGCGGTACTACATACATTCCTATGCGATACAAAATATTTGCGGTAGACTCACCGCAACTTTGCAGCGAGGGGCTACCGGTGACTCTACCGCACGCGTTTATTCCACCGCAGTGCGCGCGCTTCTATGACACTCCATACTCCACAGATTTTGCGTTTCCAAAACGCAACGCAGTGCGCGCACGGCCTAAAAAGACGGGGGAAGAAGAAAAAATATCATACGTCACTCTATGTAAGGTTCACTCCTCCACTAAAAGCGATATATTTACAACAACCCTTCGATGTATTAAACATTTCGGTCAACATGATAATTACGTGTGAATCTGCTATGTAGCTATTAACTTACCTTAATGGATCCATCTTCAGTGCCAACAAACAATTTATTGCCCCAGGTCAGAACACATGGCTCCGAACCAATTTTTGTTTCAGCATTAATTTTCAGAGACATTTTTTCAATGAGAAGTTCTCAAATTACTTATCAGAATGGACTAGGTCAGATATTAATTAATATTTTATAAAATGCGTCCAGTCTCCCGTCAATAACTGTGAATACTGCTGGTGCCGACGACACCGAAGCTATTCGAGACCAAAATAAACTAAAGCGGCGTCCAATGAATGACCTACTACGAACTTTCTATACAGAAATAAAAATAACGATTCTAGACAAATCTATGAAGATATTATGAATCCAAAACTTGGTCATGTAAATAAGATTGTTGTTAGCTAATTCAATAGACCGGCCACTAAATATAATCCGCACATTTCTCCTAGAATGGTCTTGGTATTTAGTTCATACGTGGTTACGAATAGTCGAATATTTTCTTGGTTATCCCACTGACCGCTTTATAGCTAGTCTATAGTTAGATGCACTTGAGTAAATAAAATTCCTTAGGGCGCACTTTTTTTGTTTCCTAAACCTAATGAATTATGACTAGGCATTTGCCATACAAACAAACTCATTTGCACCGCAAGTATTATGCAAGTTAAATCTCTCGATTGCAATTAAGTATAGAATTCATTTAATAAGCAAATAATCTGAAATCACATTATATGTAATTTAATTATATAAAATATAAACTTTTAATTCTAAATTATACTTCCACCGTTTAGGGAAGTCATATCATCTCATCATGTATAAAATTAAGAAGCCGATGTTCATTATCTTAATGGATATGAATTTATGAAATCAACTATTATCCAGTGGAAAGTAGACCTCCATAACAATTCCAGTAGTAATAAAACCATACGTACGAGTATGTCATATTTATGTAGCATTCTTCGGTAGCAAACCAAGCAACCACGTAACGTTACGGGAACTGCATTTATGATATAATTATTGTTACGCAACACTATTGGCCATTTGTCAAAAGAATGAAAAGGATGAGTAACCTTACCTTGTACGGTATACCTATTTAACGTGAGTACAATAATCACTGGCATACAAAGAAACCCGTTTGATAGCATATATATAACATACATTAGATACCTACTCTTCATTGTTTTGAAGAATCCTAGTTTACGGAAGCGTAGATTGACCACATTCGTACCGCCCGTGAAAGTGAAAATGTAAAATTGCTGACATATAATGGAGCCGTGAGACGTTTTTTACTATTGTGTCTTTGAAGAGACCCTCTGATGGTTCACATTACATCATAATTTACCCACATACGTTAATGTGTCTCTGAATCTTGCATAAAATGTAATTCAGGGTTCGTGGTCACATAAATGGACAACACTACATAATAGTGACTACGTTTCTACAAATAGTAAAGTAGGCAAAATAATCAGTCAGGATGTTGCAACATTTCATCTTTTTTTACTGATAATAGGCTCGCATTTGACAGCCATCTCACCTGGTGGTAAGTGATGATGTGGTGGAAGATGAAGCACGCTTGCCCAGAAGTAACCCATTCACTCTTAACATAAAGAGCCCCATGTTATAGATATCAGGAAACACAGACTCTGGCAGGGAATTCCACTCCTTAGCGGTACGCTCAATGAAAGTATTTCCAAAACGTTTCTTAGTCTTTCATTTCTTATGTTCGGTGGATTCGTTTAGCTGGGGCTGAACATCAGTTAGTTAGTAACTACATAGTAACTTACAGGTAAAGTCTCCTAATTAAACCAAAAACTCTTCGATTCGGTACAGAATGTAACGATAGTGTAGCGAAGTACCAATTTCTACTGGAAATACATCAATTTACATAACACTATTGAGTTTCTTCAAGTGCAAACAAAGCCAGGAAGCAGCAAGTATGTGAAGAATAGTATCGCCGCGCGCGCCGGCACCGTTCTAAACCTTTTCTCACGATTTGTTGGGAACAATGCTTAAAGTCGTTTGCTTGTACGAACTTGAGGTCTATTCGAATTCAGGATTTTGTACTGTTTCTCGGAGACTCTCTGTTTCTAAATATATTTTTTTTTTAACTGGTTTCCTATCTTTCCTATAATAATAAATATAATTATACTTACGTCCATAATTACTTAAGAAATCGATAACAAATAACTTCGATTTATATAATGACTGCTAAGTTAATCATTACCAGTCGGATCTAAAAAATATAGCTATGGCATCATCCAAATTAATGGCATCCAGTCGTGCAAGGGTTTCCATCATTGCGCATTGAGTTTGCATAGAGTTCTTACCAGAATAATTCGGGGCAAAGGCACGACTCGCCTGGGGTCGGGGGTGCGAGTAGGTAACACTAGCAGCATTGGCATTTGTACACATGGTGATAGATAATAGCTCATTGGAAATACACAGTTATTGTGTTAATATTATGTATTTCCAATATTTGAATGCCGGTACATTCTAATACCTAAATACCTATATAAATGTAGTTATTTCTTTCATAATTATATAAAACTTTAAGTCATTATACGTGTTATTAATTATAATAACTTAATCTTAGAATATGAAGTAACTCCATACCACGGAATAGAAAATACAGTGGAAGTGCCCCTCAGATATCGCACGCGTGTCAACATTAAGCACAGATGCGCGACATTAGCTTATTCGCCGTTAAATTCATGTCGCGATTGGTTGTCTCTAAAATACACGAAATATTAGAAATTATGCCTTGTTGTGCGGTTTGGACCTGCAAAAACGAAAGCAGTATATAAAATATATCTTGTGGAGGCGTATCGTATCATCGATAAGTATTAAAGTTTGTTAATTTTAAATATATTTGATTTTAATGTCAATACCACATTTCATGACTTCAATGCAAACTATAAACAACCTTATTTTCATTAACACAACGTTTAAATCTACTTGGTCGTTATCCGGAGGAACATACTAAAAATTCTAGTAACTTCGACGCTACTCAATTAGGGATGCGACATATTCGTAAAGTAGGTCTGTATCGATAATTTTTATTTATTCATTTCATAGCTGGCACCATCATTCAGAAAATTTATTTCGGACGGTTTATGTGTATAATTTATGAATGTTTAACCACACGTAACCTGCATCCGTCTGTAGTAGATACAGGTCGCTAATCACACCGCCTATTGTATACTAATTTTTATAAATAATTGTCCTGTGTTAAATTGAGGTGTACAATAAAGTATATAATAATAATTACACTAATATTATAAGTCAAAAGTTTGTGTTTGTTACTTCTTCACGCTCGAAAAGCTGAACGGATTTCAATGAAACTTGGTACCATGTCCTGGAATAGAACATATGATTTTTTCCTGAGGTTCCCTTGGGATAATTTTCTACTTTCACGCGGGCGAAGCCGCTGGTAGTTAATAAATATAACATCACATAATGTAAAACCGTAACATATCAATTTCTGGATATTGACCTCATAAAAGTAAAAAAGTAATTTAAATATTTCAGTTTTCTCCAAGATCCTTTTAATAAGGAAAATGGATGTTTATTGGGTCGTCAATATTCCAAAACATAATCTATCATCAGTTAGGGGAATTTCTTACGTCTAATCATATTACCGACTTAATGAAAGCCATCACGGCAAAATATATTAATATACGCTTTCATCATCTATTAAAATTAAACATAAAACTATCAAAACGGCAATTATTAAACAAATAACTATGTATAATTTCAAGGTCAATAAATATTTTTAATACTATCTATTAACATTTCTTTGAACACTAGCTTGTGCCAGCGGCTTCGCCCGCATGAAATTAATATTTTGTTATATGATTTATAGCCTATCTATAGCATTCAAGAATAATGCAGCTACATATTAGGGAAAGAATTTTCAGAATCGGTTCAGTAGTTTCAGAGATTACACCTACATACAAACTTACAAATTATACCTCTTTAATATTAAAATAGATTAAATTTTTTTGAAGATGATCAACCTTTTTCCATTACTGACCATTTGTATGATGTCGATAAATTATTACATTGCTCACACGAATAAAATACGTAACATCGATATTAAAATATCGATATTTGTCTACATCTCTATCTGAGTAGCAAAAGACATTACATGTGCATGCAAATATGACATCTATTTCAAAGTACTTAGCGTTCCGAATTGAACAAATTGGTTACAGTGCCATCTAGCGTTGAGTAGCTGAACTCGATGTAAATTGTTCGATTTATGTTTTTTAAACGATAAACGCCTTTATTGATTATGTCATGTCAAATAATAACAACTTTCGGTCGTTGTAATAAGACTCAATATTTTTGACAGCATTAAGAAGATGATTTGTTAAAGTTGCGTTTCAACTTTGTAGCCAATTATATCACTGTTTTTTATGTGTGTAATTGACATTTTGGTTTTGCAAATGTGTGAGTTTGGCGACACTGGTTCTCGTTTTGAAAGAGTGTAGGGGCACTTCTACTTAATTTTTTTTTCTGTGCTCCATACTATATTACTATTTTCATTGTAATTCACATGTTTTCACTTTTAGCGCGTTACTAAACAGGGTCCCTGTTGGACGCTCGTTAACACCTTTCGCAACTGTAAGCAGACATTTTCATGTGATGTCATAATCACTTCAGAATATATTAGGATCCTTTTCTTCTATTTGTTCATGCTCAACGTTTCATGCAGGTTTGGCAATTTATTTTAATATAGGGATGGTTTTAGACAGTTAAAGTCTGACAGCGCCTGCCCCAAGGGAGAGGTTTTTCATGAAAATTTCCACATACAGAAAGAAACCAGCATATCTTTTGCAACAGTTGATGTGCTACGACCGAGCTCCCGCCTTATGTCGTGGATCAGTCCATGCTCAGGACGGAGGCGGTCTGAAAAACCATCTAAGGTAGCGGCGAAAGAGGGAGGATACTTAATTTACTACCCTCGACGCACTGGATTGCGAAGGCAGCGCAGAATTATCTCCGCTTTTCCAGGGCGTGGTCTAAGACTTTTGCATGAGAGTTTGTAGTTTGGTATTTGACAGGCCGCTCTAAAGGTTAATGGAGATTTCTCCACTAAGGATGACAGGTGATGTTAGGTATGGTGTGAATATAAATCATGGGCGTCAAAACGTCGCTAGCGGAGCGTGACAAATAATGCCAGTCATACAGAATTGCAGTCTAAGATAGTTGAAGAACATTGTGTGGTTTCAGTTAGTATCTACAATAACCTATCATGCTTTACCACCGGCTCCAAAGATTAACCATGAAGTATATACCTACACAAAAAAAGGAAAAACAAATACAGTGTATTTTAAGTCTGTTGTTACTAATTTAAGCTAATATAGCTAGTTAGCTATAGTTGCAAAACTACAGAACAAGAAATATTCTAACTTTATAATAGATCCATCAAGCTAAAGCAATTCGGATGATCCAGAAATTAGTTGGGTCCGCTATTAAAAAGCCAAAGGAATTAAAAACTGTATTAGGTAAACAGTAAAACAAGAATGTTTAATTATTTTAAAACATTTTAATCATATAAAAATAATTATATTTACAAACATTCACATCAATTTGATGTAATAATACAAGTTGCAGTACGTTTTGGCGAAATGCCAGCATACTGACCACTGGAGTGCTCGGCCTACTTCGGGTCATTTAGGTTCCACACGTTGTAACCTTTAATAATATTTACAACAAAGGCATTGATGAAAAAGTTAATTGTTCCAATTCAAATATAGCAAAATCTCCTAATGACGTGTAATATGATTAAAATGACAAAATCACTTCAGATTATAACGAAACAACTCAATAAGAAGAGAAAATGTCATCGTGCTATTTCAAAAATAATGTCTTATTCCACTGAGCCTATACAAGTAGCCTAGATACTAAGCTGTTTGTAGAATCTACCATCAGGCTATATCCGTGTGGAGACATATTGAGACATATATATATACTTCTAAAACTTTGGTTTTACTAGTATAAATTTAACTAATAAAACGTTACGTAAATAACGTGATTACTTATACTTTTAAAATAGAGGGCTTATAGAAGAAGGTCGTGCACTAATAGCCAGTTGGTTTGTGATCGTCAAGAGTGATCGCCTTAAGGAGCACCGTATTCTGAGGAGGGAGCAGAGGCGGGAGGCCCGTATTCGGGCTTGGGAGCACCTTCCTGTTTCTGAAAAATAAAGTTATTCTTTAGTACTTATTTATATTAGCCCACTACTACAACGTATCTTGCAATTTTTATTTGACAATTGGCAACATATTAATTATAACAAACTACAGATTTCGTAGTGTTATGAGTTAAATTCAGTTTAGAGACCGGGCTGGTTGCATTTGGTTTTGCGCGTGATTAATAGTAAAAGACTCAGTAGTCATTCCATATATTATAAATTAATTAAAGTAGTTATTTATTTACCTATATTTTACCATCGGCCTTAGTTGCCCGAAATAAAGATACGTAATTAAAAAAATCTGAACTTATGAAATATAGGTGTAAGTACTAGAGTTCTAAAAAGTTTAATCTTGCAACCATATTACTCAATTGCATAGGTAACATTAGCGTTTTTTCCTATTTTTAATATTGTATATCCAAAAGTTGTCTGGAAGATATTGCTCTCAGCGACAAGACCGCCATTGTAACCAAATTTTTATATTGTGTTTTAAGTGTGTTTCAGTTATTGGTGTACAATAAAGTGTATTCTGTCTATCTATTTACATATAGACGAAACGATGCAAGAAAACATAATAGTCAATTCAATGGCACTGAAGGTTACATATATTATTTTTGTTGGTAATCAGGTGAAAGGAATCTTTACTTTAATAAAAATGACACAATAAACATTACAAATGAAATATTTTACACTGTTTTACAACACAGTGTTTTTAAAACTATATTTATGGAATCACTTTATAGAATTAAAGAAGCTATTTTTGAAAGCTGAATATATGTTAACATCTGTTAACATATTCAGCTTTATCTATGGCGAGCGTGACTGCAGTCTGATGAATTTTCTAATTAAAGCAGGGGATATTAATCATCAAGTTTTGTTTTAGAAACATATCCATATCTTTTTCGGAATATTTACGTTAAACCCAAACTACAAGCAATTTCATAATTAAGACAGAAATAGTTAATTACTGATTATTTACTATTTTCTTTTTAGGCTTTTGGCTTTCACGTAGGTAACGCTCGTCAGCTGAACCAATCAATTTTAAAACCTTTAGAAAAAGTCAATTTCGCGCATTAGCATGAGTTTATTTATAAATTCATTATTATAATCAATAGTTTTAGTAATTAAGGAATTGACCTACATCGAAGCCATGTAATACATATTACAACGCATACTTTCGTTTGTGGCTCAATTCAGCGCTATTTGTTGGAATAGGTAGTCATTACGTAAAATATATAGTCAACATAACTTAACTCATACACAGATTCAGTTCACTGTCAGACAATCTTCATTCATGTTTGATTCAGAAATGTATTTTTGTAGTGACAAAATTATCAAATGACTATCGCTCTGGATAGAGAATAAGAGTGTCAGACTTCTACTTACTAGAAACCCACCCCGTTCGTTCAATTGCAATTACGTTCCGGGGCTGTGGTATTCCGTCAGAACATTCCCGCAACCCCCGGCAAATATTGTATTATAGACGACATTGCGTTCCTGTTTCCCACCAAAATTAAAAAGAATGAACCCAGTGATAAACAACGATAATGGAGAAATGCAACAATAAAAGAGTATGCTCTCATAATTTAAAATATGTAAGGTTACCTGACCTATAGTCGCTAAGTTTATTAATAAAACATGGCTTCAAATAATTATAGGGACTAGATATATAAATGTTCAGCAGTGTTACGCAACCTCCTAGTGACATTTCTAGAAGAGGGTTACCCACTGGGCGATAATGATACAAAAAATCTACTCGCCCACTTGTTGCGAGAGATATTGCGTTACACAGAAAATACGGGTTGTCGGAGTACAGTGGCATCCTCGGTTGCGTTAATGTAATGATGATAGCAGGGGTTACCTGCTGAGCACGCTAGGTCTTGCAGAAAATACTTCCTTGATTGTTCTAGGAAATGTTTACACGCACTTTCACGAGACAGCGCGGATGCATCCTCGAGCACCACAATGGCTCTTGACGAGTTTATAAACGTGAATAAATAGTCAAAACTCGAGGTGCGTGAAATAAATTATCAATGTGTTCTCTTTTCCAGTGTCAAAATAAATGTTGCTAAATAAAGCAACGTTGGCATTTACAATGCGATTATTTTTTACTTTAAAGTTCAATTAATGCTTCAATTTCAATTGTGTTTGGATGTTTTATTTGTTTTTTTTTTTTTAGGAAAAGGTGATACCTAATTTACGTTCTAATTAATCGACTCATATTCATACATTTAATAGATTGCTAATATTTTAAAGTAACTACCTACCTTTCAATTCATTCATCACGTTATAAAGACATTGTTTGAATTGAATGCATGCTAGGATCTATCAAATTTTTATGATTGACATCAATATCGTCTAGAGATCATCGTCTAGTCATTAAAAAATATGTGAGCGAAAATAGACGTTACTATATTACGCTTTCATTACTTAAAAATCTCGTTTGAAAAAGTTATACTTTATCGAAAATGTTTATTTTTGGTATGAGGGATGGATAAAGATTTTAAAAATGATAGCAACTACAACGGCGACGAATCGAACATAAAGTAGAGCAAAGCTGAGCAATGACGAAGTGTCATCTTACCTGGGTCTTGTATCTGATGAAGTAAACTTCGGGTTTCGAGGGATGCGTGGGCGCGGGTGTCGGGATCACAACATCGGGCTGCTCTTCGGGCTTCTTCACCAGCACGTAGACCAGAGTCTTCTCCTCGTTCTGAGGTTGCACAGGGATGATAGGCGCAGTGGGGGTGGGTGGAGTCGGTGCCTTGATGAACACAATCTTGTAGTGTTTCTGAGGAGGAGGCACCCAGATGGGCTTGCGCGGAGCTGGGATGTCATTGTCTGGAGGTGGAACGTGCACGTACACATGCTTGTGCACTATGGGCTGCTGGGGAGGACCGTACTGCGGCGCGGGGGCACCGTAAGAGGATGAGGGAGCGCCGTATGACGATGAGGGGGCGCCGTATGACGATGAGGGGGCACTGTATGATCGAGCGGGCGCGCCGTACGACGTCGGAGGCTCCGGCCTCGCGACCGCGCAGGCTACCACCACCGCTACCACCAGAGATCGAAGTACCTGCACACACAAATTACGCTCCTTTTATAATGTGTACTTACTTTTAATTCGATTTTTTATTTTGATAGGGGTTGAAAAATTCACACTTAAGCACTAATTTTGCCGCATATTACTGATGTCATATTAGGAATGCACTTTGCTAATATCACCAGGTCACTTTTGATCAGAGATGATCCTCACAGAATAGCGGGTCACGAGCACCTACCATTTTGTCACACATCCTGAGTATGCGATTAGTCGCAGCTAGACAGTGTAATGTCCAGTGCCCAGGCGCCACCTGTGTTTATAAGAGTGCGCTCCATATCCACGGGAGGGGGCACTTTCGATGGTTCACATACCTTTCGCAATAAGATGGTGCGCACGCGCCGCCCTCCTACTGACGCCGCATCAGTAACGTGCTCGAGGGCACATGCTGCCGTTGATCCTTCTGCATACACGTTTACGACGGCCAACTAATATTGTTTAGCTTTTATTAATCTATTATAGAATTCCAGAAACACGAAATGTTGGTCAGTAATCTGAATTATTAGTTAGTAGTAATACATAGAAGTAACAAAATTACTTTCAGCTAGTACCTAAAATGAATGGGTTGCTAGGAGATAAATTCAATAGGTCAGGTTTCAAACTTTTAGCAATTTAATGAAAAATGAAATGCCTAATTAGCCACAATAGCTCGGTCCTAAAATGAATACTTGCTTTCTGGGTTTATTAAGATAATATCGGTAAGTATTTCGAAGGCGAGATATTTATTTCTTTCTATTATATAGGATTTTTAAATTCTATCTTTCTTTCCAAGTGATCCCACAGATCCTGTGTGGATCTAGGATAAGTATTTAGAATTCTTAGCAGCTAGCTCTTAGATTCGTAGTGACCAGCTATATAAATTTAGTTTAACTAACTTTGCAAGGCTCGACCTTTGATTTTCTCATACTTAATTCTACCTCATAAGAAATGAAAACTAGTGTGAAAATAAGGTACATTTATTCTTTCAACATATATTTGATGCTGTAATCAGGGCCGAGCCGTCCCTATGTACGAAGTGTGCGGCGCACACAGGCGCCAAAACAGAAGGGGCGCCGGATGTAATGCCAGCATTAATTATTGAAATTATTTTTGTAAAACTACAACATATTATTCTTTATAATTGAGTAGGTACAAACAGTGTAAAGTTAAACCACAGGCGTGAGTATTGTCTTGGGGGACCCCAAGACAATACTCACGCCTGTGGAAAAAATCATAGGCGCTTCATAGATTTTGCACACAGGTGCTGGCTTAGGTCAGCGCGGCCCTGGCTGTAATCAGAAGAATATAAAAATAAAACGATTATTGAAGGAAAGGGATAGGTAGTACAAGATATGTAGACCTTATATTGTAAAAATACACTTAAATAATATATATTATACATAATTAATTTTAATTTATTTAATAAATTTACAGATCCCTCAAATAAACCACAAAACATTAATTTTCTTCGAAGTTTCGGAAACGTGTGAAATTACACAATCTAATTCCGCCGGGCCCGTTCCATCATCGGACTACGCGACAAACGGCGAAGCGCCCGCGTTACATGCTGGACATCCCACCCATACGCACAAAACATTTTGGGAATACCTTCATTGTGCGTACAGCTAGGGAGTGGAATTCCCTGCCGGAGTCTGTGTTTCCCGATAGCGATAACCTAGGAGTCTTTAAGTCAAGAGTGAATAGGTTACTTTTAGGTAAGCGTGCTCCATCATCGACCACATCATCACTTGCCATCAGGTGAGATGGTGGTCAAACGCGAACCTATTTTAAATAATAAAAGAAAAATGACTCCACAGTGAACGTAAACCTTTTCCGCTGCGAGCTCATATCAGAACATTTATAGTTTTATAGTAATACTAGCTTCTGCCTGCGACTTCGGAATTCCGGAATTTTTTTTTTCTTCAGGTCCGTTCTGTAGTTTTTGCTTAAAAGAGTAATAATAATAAGAGCAATGATAGATCCATACATCCATACTCACAAACTTTCGCATTTATAATGTTTGTAAGATAGAGGTATGGCTAATTAAAATAACTTCAGTATCTATGCTCATCTTATCATTGTGCACACCTTTTACACACGAGCCAACTCTCGGGATCCGAACAAAGTTGCACATACCTACTGACCCACCTACTACAACGGTGTAAATACTAGTCATGATGACTGTTTCTGTGTTTAGTATCCAGGTTATGTCACAGGCGTTGCGGCAATTTTCTAACGAGATAACGCGGCCCCGGAAAGGAAGGGTAACTGAAGGAACAGGATGAGTTTTTAGTCAATAGAAGTCTTACACTCCTTTCCGCTACATCCAGCAGGAATTTGCTGATTCACCAAACGGAAAAAAAGTGTTTATATATATCAGACTAGACATCCGTCGCCCGCGACTTCGTCTACGTGGATTTCGAATAATTTATAGCGCACATTACTACCAATGAAGTGTTTTCTTATAATTGGATCATTAGTTTCGGAGATTACCCCCTACATACAAACAAGTTTACCTCTTTATAATATTAGTATAGACTTAGTTACTGTCGATTGATCAATTATCCTTACAGATTTTCGCTTTTTTTTAATTCCTTTAAAGGTCCCTCAATCTACCGTAAAGTTTAATGTGATTTCGTTGAATGGTTAGCACATAGGTAACTGTACTGTACTGCTTGTTCTGAGCAAGTAAACGATACTTACTTACGAGATATGTTTGATGGTGGTATCGAAATGTCCTCTCACTGTGTTACCAGGTAATAGCAATTTGCTTCGAGTTGTAATGATAATTTACTACAGGTTTAACCGACACTCGCAGCGCATCTTTAGTAATTCTTATCGTCGTATGTAGCTGCAGTTACCTAAATGAATACCGGTTAGGAATGCGAATGGTTTAATAGATTATAGGCGTCTATCATTCTGAAAATCATGAAAGTGAATGAGAAAATGGAACTTACTTAATATTTTATCTAACCGCTATGAATTTGTCAAACGGAATTTTAATGTGCAGGTAGGTGCCACAAAAGTACATACTTAACTAAAACGCAGATACCCACATTTTTTTTCCACCACAGTTTCCATCTAAGCAATCGTTTCCAATGCGACACGCTTGCTCGTTTTGCAGTATCGCATTCTTATTGAAGTACATAGGTTTATTACATTACATAGATTCTAATACGTTCATACATATAATGTTTCATGACAAGTCCGAGGAGACCCGTTGCGGATGTCATTTGTAGTGTGAACAAAGCACTTAGTGACAATCTGCCAGTGTATCATTGTTTACGGTGTGTTGAATCGAAGTGGGAATAATTGATCCCTGACCCGGTGCATGCCCCATCATGTGGAAACACCAGGAAGGTAGGTAGCATCGGTGCCAATTTCTACAAAACCGGTTGATTTATACATTCGGATACTATTAGTGTTATCTGGGACGCAGAGTTGTATAGTGTCCTTAGTAATCAACAGCCGCATTAATAACTCATTCATTATTGTGCCGTACTATAGTTAAATCTCGTTAAAAGTAATAAGTAAATGAGTAATGCATTGAAACAATTTATGGTTTTCAAATATATTTGATTTCTCGATAACTTTTGCTAGCGATTGTTCACGCATAACAGTTAATCTCTTTTTCTAGCCCTGCGTGCAGTTTTCTTATCGGTGTTTTATAAACACTATTAGTCGCCTGATGCCTACGAACCGCTGACTGCTTGCACATAACGAGGCTCGGTCGCAGCCACGCGTCATCGATAAAAGATTACTCTCAGTTAGCAAGAGACGCAGGCGCCCTTGATTAACAATTAACTATAGTGGTCGTAGGAAGATCCTTAGAGCCAAATGTTGACACATCCGAAAAGCTCCCGTTGTCACGCCTCGTGCAGCGCATTATTCCGTGCTCGTTGTCTTAGTTACAATTGATTGGTGTACACATCCGGCAAGTATCGTTGCCTCGCAGCCTCCAGTGTCTATGTAACACGACTGCGGATTGCTTGTCATTGCCTATGCACCTAATAAATCGAAAGAAATGTAAACAATTCTAATCAAATCAGTGACATTGAAACAATTTGACCAAAACATATTTGACTAACCTAAGGAATGAGCGTCAAGGAAATGGCGTTACATTCACCCTACACAAGATTAAGGCTGAAGATCACCAGTCACAGCGAGGTGAGTTTTAACTTGGTTCATAAATTGTGCAGCCAAAAAAGTAACAACAGGTACTTAGGTACTACGTTTTAAAATACTCGTTCATAAGCATTAGTGTTTCAACGATGCTCTTTATTGAATCACCTCTTCGAGCAATAAATTCGTACTACATACCTATGCATTTATGTTAGATCAGCTTGGATCTGCCTAAACGATTCAGTCCTATTGAAAGATATGTAGAATTTTGAAACTAAATTTTGTAAAAACGGAGCTTCATTTAAATCTTTTATAACTGCTGACATTTTCATAATCACGTAATTTAATTGTTTGTTTTCGCAACTGTTAATTGTTGGAGAATGAACTTTATATTACAAGTACTTAGCTGCTATATATATTTGTATTCTAATATTCAATTAAATACGCATTCCACATTGATGCTTTCGTAAGTTTCGCCAAGGATAAGTTCATGTTGCGATCACAATTTGAAATGAAATCTTTTAAAACCCGCCTTGTATAATTAGCCGACACACGAAATAACCTTTGACTTCTAACTAGCCGCACTTCACTTTAAAAATGTAAATGTGTTCCTAACTATCGCTGTGATGTAATCAGAAAAGATAAGTTTGTTAGTTAACTTACTCAAATATATAATAATAGGCGAAATTTTTTTTTAAATAAAATTGGATTTCAGGTATCATAAACAAGTTAATATATCTCTTAGTGGCAAAATTTACCACAAGCCTTTTCGATATTATTAATTTGAACGATAATTTCTGTAGTATATGTAACGTAGAAAGTTATGCAAACGTCCAGTATACAAAGGGCACACGAACATTATGTTCTACTAACTTAACAATACGGCTATTATTTTTCAAGTATTCGAAATTCGACGTAATAGCCGTATTTCGGTTTATAAAAACCCCAAGGCTCTATTATGCCAAATTACAGAAAGGTTGCGATTCATCACGAACAGTATAACATCGTTTCGGAAAATTACGAAACCAAGAATTTGAAGTCTGCTATAGTGGGTAGGTAGTATAAAGAACTACTGTAACATAATGTAGTTTCAAAATTTTTTGCGCAGTCCGTTTATATACCACCTACACATTCACTAAACAAGTAGCTAAAAGTTAATGAAAACTATATTTTTTGGCTCAATAATTTCCTCTATCAATCTTGCGGAAGAAAGTTTCTAACCTATATTTTTCAACTACTGCTAGCAGCGTTGTTTTTATCTGTATTAATTATTATTATTTATACTAATATTATAAAGAGGAAAATTTATTTGTAAATTTGTATGAAGGGGGTAATCTTCGAAACTAATGACCCAATTCTAAAAAAGAAATAAATTGGTAGTAAGTTGGACTAATTCTGAATGCTAATAGGCTATATTTCAAAATCCACGCGGACGTAGTTCAGGTGAAGTACTAGTTTTATATATCTTGTTTTATGTTACGCTTTAAAAATGTCATAACACTAAGTTAAAAACTATTAAAAAAATCAAAAGCTTTGTGCCACTTTTTACGAAAATTACTCAGATGAAGATTTATGAAATTTGGCACAGTCAAAGTGTAAACTTATAGAGAAGAAGTGCAGAAAGCGAATATTTTTTATAATAATGCAATCATTTAAATTATGGTCTATATACCACTGACCACTGACCACTAACCACTAGTATGTACTATATCGAAATCATTGCTGTTCGTTAGTCTCGCTAAAACTAGAGAACAGCTGGACCGATTTCATTAATTATTTTTATATGTTATTCCCTGTAATACGTCAGTGAGTTCAGCTAGTTAATTATTAATTGTTGGCGATAAAAAAGCATTGATAAACAGATACAGTAATTGCGACTGCAACTCAACACACGAAATTGTGAATTTACGTCGCCGAATAACTTTAATTATGCGTGTAATTTCTTCATCCTCTTTCTCCAATTCTATTATTTAAGTTAAGAAGTGAAGTTACATTGCTTCATTTGTTTATAAATGCATGTGCTCGACGACATAAAATATGCAACGAATGCGGTTGCATTGTCAAATGAAAGCATTTATTTGCAAACGATTGCATTTGTTATTGACATCGGAGAGTCTGATTTTCGAGCGAGACTAGAGCATTCACGGGTGCCAAAAAGCTAAGAAGCAATTAGGTATTGTTGTCAGTCATTAACGTTTACTTTTTCGAAATAAATATGTTTTATTTGTACTGGTGAGATTTGGCAAAAATTAGTGACCACGCCTGCTTTCCCACTGCACCTGAGCAGAAAAGTTCGGGCTCAACAGTCATGATATTCGAATACGAATACAAATATTCATACGTAACAGTTTCAACAGATTCCCGACAAAGCATTTCGTTATTGTATTAACAAAAAAAAGACTCCTTACTTCTATACTAAAATGCCATAAGAAAACAATGACTATAAAAAAGCGTGAAAAAAAATTTTTTACAAAAAATAGAACCGACTACCATATCAAAACACTACAAAGCCAAAAATAACTTTAATTTCGGTAGTCGGTGTTATTGGTTTTGGATTTTCTTTTTTTTTTCACACCGTCTTCCGAAATTAAAGTTATTTTTGGCTTTGTAGTGTTTTGATATGGAATTCGGTTCTATTTTTAGAAAAAAACATTTTTTTCACGCTTTTTAGTGGGTCGGTTTTTAATTAGCCATAATGTCAACAACTTTTTACAAAATATTACTTTTCCCGATGCACAGCCGTTAATTTTTGAGGAGTTCTCCTGGTACTTGACCATCAGCTCTTCACATCACCATGCTCGTATGTATTGCGACGAGCATAAAGTGTTTAACATCCGTACTCGAGTAATCGAATCGCAATCCACGAAATACTTATTATTGAGTAGTTTCAGTGGCCATCTGTGGTCTTCATCTTCAGTTCAACTTCCCCAAATGGTACTTTTCGAAAGCAACTGCTCAAGGTACTATAAGAAATACCCAAAACGCAATAGGTGTGCCTATAATATTTGATGAGTTCCCTCGATTTCTCCAGGATCCCATCATCAGATCCTGATTTCGTAACAATGGGACCAACTAGAAAGTATACCCTTTCAAACGCAAAAAGAATTTTCCAAATCGGTCTAGTCGTCTCCGAGTTATGAGGTAACATATATAAAAAAAAAAAAAATTGTTCAAGACGAATTGTAAACCTCCTTTTTTTGAAGTCGGTTAAAAATGTAAACAGTTTTTTTTTTTCTATACAACACCTTTTTATTTTTGAAGATCCCTGTTTTTGCAATTTATTTTTCACTTGAAATCTGTAAGAAAATAAAAATCGGTATTAAATTAATAAAATCAATTAACTTGTTACATACTAGCTTTTGCCTGCGGCGTTCATCAGGTATTCAAGTCTGAAATCAATTATAGCCTTTATGTTGCCCCAACTTAGTAGCTACATATACAACAATAAATGTTTCATTGAAATCTGTTTAGTAGTTCCAGAGATTATAGCACACGCTAATCTCCACAGACATTTTATTTTAAACTAGCAGTCACTCGGGCGGCGCTCCCGTTGACTTTATTACGATAAAAACATATCCCTTCTCCGTTTGCAGTCGGGTAAAAAGTAGCCCATAACTTTCCTCAAGTTTCAAACTACTTTCATACAAAATATTATACGAAACCACTCATTAATTTTGAATATTAGCGCGTTTAAACAAATAAACAAACAAACTTTGCGACTTTATAATTTTAGTATAGAGATAGCTCTATTACTGTTTCTATTCAATATTTTTTCGTAAGCATATTCTATGTGCAGAGTCAGTCACACTTATTTTACTGTTTTATTATATGTAGGTATGTATGATATAGGCGACATGCATCAACATCACACCTCCAAAAACAGCACAAGCTTTAGTATACACTCGCGGGATACAGATACGGTTTCGGTAGAACATCTTATTTTTAAGTATAGTTTCTGTAAATATAAATAACTAGCTTCCGCCCGCGACTTCATCCCCGTGGAAAAAAAATCCCCCGATTTTGAAACATTCTTCATTACTGCTCCGCTCCTATTGGTGTTAGCGTGATGATATATAGCCTATAGCCTTCCTCGATAAATGGGCTATCTAACACTGAAAGAATTTTTCAAATCAGAACGGTAGTTCCTGAGATTAGCGCGTTCAAGCAAACAAACAAACAAACAAACAAACAAACAAACAAACAAACTCTTCAGCTTTATAATATTAAGTATAGATGTAAGAATATAGTGAAATCCGCATACCGAAAACTGATTTCTGGCTCTACGTGGCTACGTCGCGTCGTAACCTACTACGCCGGCAAGATCTACGAAAATTGTCGCAGCGATTTTTCGTAGTATTTGAACTACGAAATAATGCTACAGCAATTATGTATACCATATACCTGCTACATCTTATCTTACTAATATCTTACTCTTACTAATAATAATATTATATTATATTATATTATCTATATATAATATATAATATAAAAACCGGTCAAGTGCGTGTCGGGCCACGCGCAGTGTAGGGTTCCGTAGTTTTTTATAACAGCCAAGTGCGTGTCGTATTCGCTGACTGATCGTTTCGTACCATGCTCTTACTAAAAGCCAAACATGACTACCTAACTAATTTGACTTCCTATACAAATCCTCACCTGATCCGTCAATTTTGCACGGAAAGTTTTAATTTGTTTTAGAGATTTGTATAAAACTTGTCATAGCCGGTGTTTTGATACGGATACGGAGGATTATTTAAATACGGACACAGAGCTACACTACTCAATCGTCACAAGAAACTAGCACGATACAACTGGCGCTTAGCGCCATCTATCGACATTTCTATAGAGTTGTTCGAAATTTTCGAGTCAAACTATTACTCGTAAACTTGTAAAGCCCACTTATGTGTGATAGTTTTCCTTTAAATTTCGTTATAGATAGGTACTACTGCCGTGACATTTGAATTTCTAACTACAACTGTTTAGTTGATAGAGAGGGAGGACACTTGACTCTAACGAAAATTGGTACTTTAAATCTTGATAAGTCACGAACGGTTTACTTAATCAAAAAACGGTCTTAGCAAACCCCTAATATTTTTGAAAGACCTATCTAACGATATCCCACACTATGGGAAGAACTAAAAAAAAATTATCATCCCACTTTACATGTATGGGAGGTACCCTAAATAATTGTTTTTTTTTTCAAAATTTTATTTTATCACTTTTTCGGCGTAATTAACTTGTATACTCATGCCAAAGTACAACTTTCTAGTACCAATAGCGTTTGAGCTAAACCGCGGACAGACGGACATGGCGAAACTATAAGGGTTCCTTGTTGACTACGGAACCCTAAAAATGAATCGGTACATGTGTTGCTAAGCGCAAAACTCGAGAACGGCTGAACCGATTTGGCTGATTTCTTTTTTCTTGTGTTTGATGAAGACTGAGGAAGGATTTTATGGAGAAAAAAGAAGTAAAAAAACGAGAAAAATAGTAAAAACATCAATTTTCTTTTCCCATACAAACCACTCTGTCCCCAGCTGTCAAACATTTGACGTCAATCAAAGCAAAACAAAGGCGTGTTAGGATTATCTTTGGTGTGCCTTCAAGTTGATTAGTTGCATGTCAAGATCCCTCAAAATTGTTTTATAGTAATTTTTATTGTATAAAAAAATGTTTTATTTTACTTAATGATGATCAGTAATCGTGAATAATATTAAGGAAAATAAGTGATAAGAACATAAGCGTTGGTGCAGTATTTTGGTTGAAAAGAGGCTGCATGGACTTACATTTTCACCACATTGCATATTAATTACTAAAGTCTTTCAATGTTATTTTATTTCTATTAGACTGCGACAGGCCAATCACTTTTGACAGAACGAAGTCTGTCGAGGTAGCTAATAACATAAAAAAACAATATTACTACTTTGTTTTAGAGAAATAAGGCAGAACAAGGTCTGCCGGTACAGCTAGTAACATTATAAATGCGAAAGTTTGTGAGGATGCATGTATGGATATTTGTTACTCTTTTACGCAAAAACTACTGAACGGATCTGAATGAAATTTGGCAAGTAGATAGTTGACATCCTGGAATAACACATAGGCTAATTTTTATCCCGGAATTCCCACGGAATTGGGAAACCCTCCCACGCGAAAGAAGTCGCGGACAGAAGCTAGTTTATAACATAGATTTAGGCTGCGTTTCCACCAGAGATGTGCGAGGATGCGTAGCGAGGGATGTGTTTGTAAAGAACCAATAGAATCGCTTCATTTACCTCGCCTCGGTCAGCACAGCTCTGGTGGAAACGGCTTCGTGGAGCTAGATTTTTGCGCATACAAAACAAGCGAGAGATGTGTGCGAGGGATGTGTGCGAGAGATGTGTTGCGAGGAATGTGTGTTGAGAAGGATGTGTTGTGAGGTTTGCGCATCCTCGCACCACACATTAAGGCTGCGTTTCCACCAGGGATGTGCGATGGAAATGTGTCGTGCGAGGATGTCTAGGTGTGCTGTGAAAATGTGTGGGGGTTTCCATCAAAGCTGTGCGATGAAAATGTGCCTACGAGGATGTGTAGCGGAGCTGTGAAAATGCGCATTAATGTGTGGGGTGAGGATGCACAAAACTCGCAAAATATCCTTCTCAACACACATTCCTCGCAACACATCCCTCGCAACACATCTTTCGCACACATCCCTCGCACACATCCCTCGCTTGTTTTGTATGCGCAAAAATCTAGCTCTACTGAGCCGTTTCCACCAGAGCTGTGCTGACCGAGGCGAGGTAAATGAAGCGATTCTATTGGTTCTTTACAAACACATCCCTCGCTACGCATCCTCGCACATCTCTGGTGGAAACGCAGCCTAATGCGAATTTTCACAGCTCCGCTACACATCCTCGTAGGCACATTTTCATCGCACAGCTTTGGTGGAAACCCCCATACATTTTCACAGCACAGCTAGACATCCTCGCACGACACATTTCCATCGCACATCTCTGGTGGACACGCAGCCTAATTCTTACTTAACGAAGCAATATACACATCGAATGTCAAATAAAAAAGGCATTGGTCACACGGATCATGAACTAATAAACATGTTATCCTAGATGCGTACCTAATATTTAAACAAACAAACAAGATGTATTTCAACGGCAATGCTTAATTGTTTGGAATGTGGTGAGACATTAATACCAGTCCCATGCCCATGAGCTGGCTTCGAGCTGTTCAATGGAGCGTTCAGTCCGGAACTATCCGGTTCGAGGAAGCTAGCGCGGGTACTAAACCGGCTTATTCTGCCCTTACATTGGCTTGCGTGTCGCACATGCATGGCTCTTGAGCAATCTTGAGTCATGGCTGTAGAGCGCTCTCGAGTAAATCAACTGGGGCGATGTACTACTGCCAAACATGCGTCCCCGCATCTATCTAAATTCTATTGTATTTTAAATTATAACTTTTTACCTACTTACCTTCCTCTAACGGTTTTTCGCCGAAAGATTTCACTACTTAAATATTAGCAGTTACATTAAGTATTAATAATTAATTGACATTAATCCCTAGAAAATATTCTTTTACGTTCACGAGTGTATTTGTTATCATGTGATTCCGTAGGTCTCACCTAAACATATAACTGATAATCTATTAATGTTTAAAGCTCTATTTTAACGAGATTCCATATTTATTCATGGAGTTTCTGAAAATATTGAAAACTTCATAAAAACTTTTTGTACAGTAAAAGGTTTTTTAAAGGTTTTAATACTGACTGCCAGATTCTTTATTAAACATTTTAATAGAGACTTTGAATTTAGAACCTGCTTGCTGCTGTATTTAGTTTTAGGTAATTGCCCGATTTTTAATGAATTGGCATGACTGTGTGATTGAGCAAACATGTGAGTTTGAACATAGCCTGTGTGCTCCAGACGAAAAAGGTGGTGGAAAACCTAGTGTACCTAAAAATAGCTCAATGATATGTTTGTTTGGCGATACACAATTTATGGGCAGTTAGATTATTAGCCTTCATTAGCCGTCTAAGGCAATTTTAAACAATTTAAAAGGCAATTGAAATTGCGTCCGTTCTTAATTAAAAAAACACTGTAAGAACGGACATTATTTCTTATTGTTTGTGTACCTACAGTTCGTATCGACCCACTCGCCGATTAAGCAATTATACATATATACCGTATAAGTATCATTGTTCTTTTCGAAATGATAGATATGAGTTCGAGGTACGTAATTAAAAAGTGGGTGTCTGGTCCGATAGTCGAGACGCGCGGAAGAAATTACATAGTATGCAAAACGCAACAGCAGTAACACGGTAAAGATCAACGTAACTAAAACGGCTAATTTAATATCTGACGTTTCAACGCCTTGTTGTTTCACAACCACATAACTTATTGAATCATAGTAATTAAAATCTTAACTTCAAAGTCTATAAGTAGTTCGTTATAGTTTTACTTAACTTAAGGGTACTTGGGTAATGTTATGAGTTACTAGCTTTTGCCCGCGACTGCGCTCGCGTGGCAGGTTTCTCCCGCGTAATTCCCGATCCCGTGGGAATTCCGGGATAAAAACTATCCTATGTCCTTTCCAGGGTCCCAAACTATTTCCATGCCAAATTTCATCTAAATCGGATTAGCGGTTTAGGCTTGAAATGGTAACATACAGACAGACAGAGTTACTTTCACATTTATAATATTAGTATGGATTTGCTGTAGCTTCGGTCGGTGGCAGCTAGAAAGCAGGCAATTATTTTCAGCTCTGTTGTGATTATCAGTTATCATTTATCAGAGGCGCAAACTACCATCAGATTGCAATCTGGAACAATGACTCTTAGCAGTTACTCCATCTAATAAAACTGGCTAAGTGTGAGTCGGATTAGCTGACCGAGAGTTCCGTACCATGCTCTAACAAAAATATAGGTACTATACTGTTTCACACAAATAAGAACTTGATCAAAATATTTTTATTTGTCCGAAATTGAGTAGAATACAGTTCGTCGTCCATTACTCGTGAAGCCATCTTAGTTCTAATATTTTTCCTTTTAAATTCGATATTTGTAGGTACTACTACCGTGACGTTTGAATTCCTACCTACAGCCACTTAGTTGGTAAGGGAGGGACACTTGTGTCTAACGAAAATTAGCACTTTAAAGTTTAATATTTCGCAAACGGATCACTGACTGTTTTCCCACACTCCCATTATTTGAACAAACGAGTATGAGTTATCAAACGATTCCCCACACTATGGGGTAGACGAGATAAAAAGAAATAATCCCTTCTTTACATGTAGGGGGTATCCTAAAAATAACTTTTCATTACACTTCCTCGAAAACTGGCTCTTATCGCACTACGATTAGGTTCAACATGCAATGTATTGCACACTCGTAGATTTTTTTAATTTTTCACACACGAGGGTTTACCATTCCAGATTTTGCCAGAGATTAAACAACTATTCAATTCCCTATATTCGGCGGTGATTGTTTTTTTTTTCACAGCAAAGAGGCGCACGTTTTTAAGGCCTTATATTTAATTAAAATTAAAATTGTGTTTATGAACATAATATCAGAAATAAACATTATTATATTAGTTATTTATAAAATAATTTTGCTTTTATCAACAAATTAACATTTATTTGTGTTTTAAATTAAAAAAGTATATTTTAATATCAGGCTGTTTTTCGGCTTCATACCTTTGCTTCTTATTTTGTTTTTTTTTTTTTTTTTCAACCTACGAATGTAAAGCGCGGGGAAAAAATAAATTAAATCTTATTCAATTGTGTTTTTTGCGTGAGTATATTTAAGTTTTGATGAGAACAATTTAGACGCTACACCGCGAGATATTGTGATTGAGGCTCAAAATGCTTGCGATAGCCTGTTGCCATCTAAATCGAAGCTAAAATATCCTATTCAAGACGGTGTCTTTAGTTTGGTATTTTCGTTTTTGGAACCGACTTCCGAAATTTTTATGTTTCACTATGCAGTGTTTTTGGAAGTCGGTTTAACTTTTTGTTAAAAAGTTTATATTTCTCTCGTTTTAGTTGGTCGTTTTGTAATTTACCTAGTTACAAAATTCTAAATGTTAACTACTTATAACCTTTTACAAAATATTGCTTTTCCCGATGCTGGGCCGTTAATTGTTGAGGAGTTCACCTGGTACTTCACTATCAGCTTCACGTCACCATATGCATTGTGACGAGTATATTGTGCTTAATAACCATATTCAAGTAATCGAAGCGGAACCCATGAAATACTTATTATTATTAGGTACTTATATATTGAATAGTTCCAGTGGCGATCTGTGGTCTTCATCATCAGGTCCACTACACCAAATCGTGCTTTTCGAATGCAACTACACAAGATACTATAAATAATACTCAAATCACTATAGGTGTGCCTATAATATTTGAAGAGTTTCCTCGATTTCTCCAGGATTCAATCAGCAGATCCTGACTTGGTGACAATGGGACCACCTCTGAAGTATACCCTTCAGACGAAAAAAGAATTTTCCAAATCGGTTAAGCTGTCTTCGATTAATCGGTGATCATACATAAAAAAAATATATATATACACGCTTTGACTTGAGAACCTCCTCCGTTTTTTTCGTCGGTTAAAAATTAACTAGCTACACTACACTTCGTGTGAAAACTCTTAAATACAAGTGATACTTTTGTTTGTTGCATGAAAATTTTCAAACGTAACGCTGTTATTGAGAATTTTAATTGGGTATATATATACATTGACGCTAAATTTAAGCAGGACCGGCTATTTATTTACTGAAAGTCAATATTTAGCATCTCATCCACTACACACAACACGTTACGGACTTACGATTATTGCACCTCAGTTACGCTCACATGCATTGATATAAATTACTTTTACATTGACTTGAAACATTGAACTTGAGCGAGCAATTCGCTGAGCATAACTATAATGTGTTTCCTTTCAGATAATATTACTGCCACTATTATGTTGGAGTTTAAGTTCAATATCAGTGGCGTCAGCGTCACTCAACATATCGAAAACTAAGAAAATAGAAATAGTTGCGACGCACAATGAAAGTGTGGCCGAAGTACTTTTCCACTGGGAGGATTACAGCGTGCTTGGTGCTATGTTGCTCATTTCTTGTCTGATTGGCGTGTTTTATGGGTACTTCGGAGAGAAGCAGACCACTGGTGACGACTTCTTGCTTGGTGGATCTTCAATGGGCACGTTTCCAATGGCCCTGAGCCTTGCCGCAAGGTCAGTTTACGATTCCACTTATATCTATACCACTAATATTATCACTAACCTTCGAAAGTACTGGGCGGATTTGTATAAAATTTTGTATGAAAGTAGTTTGAAGCTTGAGGGGGAGGAGGAGGTTAAGGGCTACTTTTACCCGATTACAAAAGAAGGAAGGCTTAAGCTTTTATCGTGATAAAGTCTGACTGTTAGTGTTTATAAATTGGGAAAGTATCTTTGTCTCTCTTTCTTTCACGTCTAAAACATTTAACCGATTTCGATAAAACTTAGTATAGATATAGATTACTTCTCCTTCACGTAATGGCTTGTTTTTTCTAAAAAAAAAACTTGAAAAATAACTTTTCACACTAGATCATATTTTCTTTCTTTTATTTATCATTGTCTCTTGTTTACGGGTATTTTAACATTTCAGTTTCATCACAGCCATTGAGTTGTTAGGAAACCCAGCTGAGATGTATATGGCAGGTGCCCAGTTCTGGATGATTTGTGTCGCTTTTGTACTGGTGGTGCCCATCTCCAGTCAGCTGTACCTGCCAGTGTTCATGAGGCTGCGACTGACGTCATGTTACGAATACTTGGTATGTTATCATTTTATGATTTGATCAATTTACGGGAATGTTCAGTCTTCATATTGATGATCTGTACTATAATTATATTATACAATTATAATTTATCACCTACTTTGCCTTTTCCCAACTATGTTGGATTCAGCTTCCAGGGATGCAGCTGAGTACTAGTGTTTTCACATGCGACTGCGTATCTGATCTCTACAACCCAAGACCAAGACCAGTATGTACATCAACTTAACCAACACAATCTCAAGATAGTTGTTCAGGATTGGCTTCTTAAGCAATCTTATAATGCAACAGAAGATCTGTTGCAAGTACTGAAATAGTTAACCTAATCCCGCAGACAAATATTTTATACACACGCACATACACCACAGCACACCTCACACGTCGTCACACAACACACACCACACCATACCATTGTTTGTAACTGCACGAATCTCTTAAATTTCTTATTGTAGGTATCTTAATTTGCTTGCTTATCTTGTAATTTAGTATTGGTATCATAAAATTATTTTGTGTAAAACAGTTTCTGAGAGGTGAAATTCTGGTGACCTGTAATACAGGTTTTGATTACCTACCACAGGCACCAGTGTTTCTCGGCCAATGTACTTGTGTTCTTATGTATGCCAATAAATAAATCAAAAAAAAAATACATAAAAATAAAAATATTTTCTGGTGACTGACTACCCTTATTGGATGCCAAAGAAGTACAATTAACAGCCAAAAACAACGCGAAAAGGTTTAACGTGCTTTCAAAGCACGGAGAAATCTCTATATGTAGTAGTAGTAGTAGTACTCACGCGGGGCTTCGCTCCCGTGGATTCTATCATGGTAAAAACATAACTCTCCTTTTTTACAGTCGCGTAAAAAGTAGCCTATAACCTTCCCCAAGCTTCAAGCTACTTCCATACCAAATTGCATCCAAATCCACCCAGTACTTTCGAAGATTAGCGCGTTCAAGCAAACAAACAAACTTTTCCGCTTTATAATATTACTAGTACTCACGCGGGGCTTCGCTCCCGTGGATTCTGTCATGGTAAAAACATAACTCTCCTTTTTTGCAGTCGCGTAAAAAGGCTATAACCTTCCCCAAGCTTCAAGCTACTTCCATACCAAATTGCATCCAAATCCACCCAGTACTTTCGAAGATTAGCGCGTTCAAGCAAACAAACAAACTTTTCCGCTTTATAATATTACTGGTACTCACGCGGGGCTTCGCTCCCGTGGATTCTGTCATGGTAAAAACATAACTCTCCTTTTTTGCAGTCGCGTAAAAAGGCTATAACCTTCCCCGAGCTTCAAGCTACTTCCATACCAAATTGCATCCAAATCCACCCAGTACTTTCGAAGATTAGCGCGTTCAAGCAAACAAACAAACTTTCTCGCTTTATAATATTACTAGTACTCACGCGGGGCTTCGCTCCCGTGGATTTTATCATGGTAAAAACATAACTCTCCTTTTATACAGTCGCGTAAAAAGTAGCCTATAACCTTCCTCAAGCTTCAAGCTACATCCATACCAAATTGCATCCAAATCCACCCAGCACTTTCAAAGATTAGCGCGTTCAAGCAAACAAACAAACAAACAAACTTTTCCGCTTTATAATATTAGTATAGATCCCATCCACGGATCGACCTCGGCAAGCGATATTTAACCTTGAAGAATGCCCCTGTGCTGTGACAGTATTTAATTAGTCACGAGCTCATTAGATGCCGGATACTATGGAAAAATATAAATTAATGTTGATCTAACATTTTATTATAGGTACCTACTAGAAAATAAAATGTTATTTTCTAGTAGGTCTTAGGATTTACGCTATAAGACTTTCTTTCCTCTTATAGCGTAAATCTCTGTAAATGTCTTCACCAGTATATAATAGTAGCAAGTAAAAGTATATAAAATCTACGAGCCTATTGTAGTGAGTCTCTCTATAGCGCTGTCAAATTCACATTTCTAATAGAGGGCTAAACAAAAAGACTTATTGACTAATGTTACAATTATCTGTTGAAAGTTATGTATTTTAAATCATATAGATTCCCTACAGAAGACCTATACTCAGTGGTCTTCTTTCAGTTAGAAAATTATATGTCCTTCATGCTGTCTTAAAACGTCATAAAACCCTTCCCTATTATTTATTTATTATTTCTGTAAATCTGAGTAGATACCTCATCTACATATTATGTCTGTGATTTTTTTTTCATTGATTTACAATATTTTTTATTGTTTCCTTGTGTATCCTTGTGTACTCTTTTGATCTTAACGGAAAAACTCATAAACTACTAGACCGAGTTCAAAATTATCTTCACCGATACAAAGCTAAAAGTAGTAACATAAGCTTCATTAATTTCGCTGAAAAATCTTACCACGCGAGCAAAGCCGTAGGCAGAAGCTAGTATTTTATAAACTATTGAAACTGAACTGAAAATAAAGCATCATAACTAACGAAATGAATATCAATTGTTTGTTTGAGTGGGTAGAAGAAGAAGACGAAGGGGTTACAAATGGAATTAATGGATATTTTACAAGTGTTATGATTTAAACACCCCCACAATTCGTGACAGACTTATATGTATATTGACCTATACATATATTGACTTTCTAGTGATGTGTGATACATTGTTCATGAGACTGTAATTTGTGACACTTGTCAATTTGTTCACAGGAAGTGCGGTTCTGCAAGTCAATCCGCGTGTTTGCTAGTGCATTGTACTTGATGCAGATGATACTGTACACGGCAGTGGCAGTGTATGCGCCGGCACTTGCACTCTCCGACGGTAAATAATTACCACCTTCTTGTATGCTTGAAAAAATAATGATAATATCTGTTGGGCGTCTCTTGCTTTTGACAATATATCAGGGGTGAAAGTACTCGCATTCATCAGTAGGAAAAGTCAGCTAAAAATTGCTACCTTCTTGTTTGTAAACTTAAACATTTGTAACTATTTCCTTTTACATATTTCCTAGGTGATCATTGTTTATTTATGTTCAAGTACTTACAGGCCCTAAAATATTACCAATTAATTAAGTCTGTACTTTTATAATGTTTAGTTAAGGAGTTTTAACATCACCATTAAATAATGGTGATGATTAAATATATGTATTACGACATAATATTTACACCGTACATATACTATTGTACTATTTTATGGGCAATTTAATTTACCGTACGATATTCTTAATCTTGTTGTACTAGTTATTATAATACCTAGATTAAATTCATTAAAACTCGATACAAAACGTTTACAACAAAAACCTCAATATAACGGATCAGTATGATAAGTGGCTATAAAATTTCTAACACTGCGTAATAACCATTATTAACAGCTATTGTTAAATAATAAGTCTTTTGTAACGTGGAAGATATATCATAACTATATATGTCAAAGTATACATAATTAAGGCAATACCACAAATTACATATTATATAATTACAACGAAATTATATAATTGAGCAGTGTACTTAGTATTCGCAGGCATTACCGTTTCTGTATATGTACACATGTAAAGAGTCATATTTAAGGGTGTATTTCTGTTGTTGATATACAGTAAACTGACAAAAGCAAAAAGTCTTAAAAAATCTCATCTGCTAAATATGTCTAAAATATTACAAACAAATTCATTTCATTTTCAATGGTGCCGTCTGATCTGATACAGTTGATATAGTAACACTAGCAGTTGCTCGCGACATCGTTCGCGTGGGAAGCTTTTCCCGTGTAAATCGCGACCCCGCGGGAATTTCGCAAAATCCCGTCTTAGCGAGCATCTACGTACTAAAAGGAAACCCCATGCAGAATTTAAGAGCCCTACTTCTTGTAGTTTCTGAGATTTCGTGATTAATCAGTGAGTGGTATTTCGCTTTTATATATACCTATAGATTAAATGTGACACATTTCTCAAAACCCAATATTATGTACGTAGGTAGGTTGAATGAATGCTCAATAACTTGCAGCCTAATAAAAAATGGGTGTGATCATCCGCATGCATATCATCATCATCAACATCACTGCGGGGTTTAGGTCTCTCTTTGTTTGCATGGGCATGGTATACTTGTTTTCAACCGTTTTTATTGCATGTTTGCATTTAAACATATGAAACAATGGCCCCTGCACTTTAATTGCGTAAGTCATAAAATGGCATATCCTTTCACAATCCAAAGGCAATCCAAATCCATTGCATGTGTTTAAAAAATCGTCTGTAAGACAACGTTCATCACGCCATCACTATCACTACATAGTATAAAACAAAGTTGCTTCCCGCTGTCTGTCCCTATGTATGCTTAGATCTTTTAAACTACGCAATGGATTTTGATACGGGTTTTTTTTAGATAGAGTGATTCCTGAGGAAGGTTTTAGTGTATAATAAGTTAGGGTTTTGTGTAAATTGGGTGAAATACGACGATATTAGTTCAACAAGTCGGAAAAACTTAAGCTGATCGATAGCTTTAATCGAAAACGCTTTTAGTTACCTATATCAAAACAATGTATGATGGTATTGTTCCTCTTTTATAGATTTACAAAAAAGTCTAAGGTGGCGTATGTCATATCTTCCAAGGATAACCCATAATAACCATTTTTTTCTTTTAAAAATTATAATAAAATGATGGGTTATTTACGAAGCTATTGTTAACCGTACTGTATTATTTCTTATTCAATTATATACGTTAGATACGTTGAATATTTAATGTAGCTCAAAATTGCTTTTTACACTATACCAATAAAATGAATATCTCATGAGTTATCGCAAAATAAAAATTAACCGACGAGAAATTAAATAGTTAAAATATCGAAGAAGCGAAGCGAAGACGTCGCTCACAATCTAAGCAAATATAAACTCTATTACCCGTGCGAAGCTGGGCCGGGTCGCTAGTTTTTTTTATATGACTCAACTAGCTGTTGCCCGCGACTTCGTTCGCGTGGGAGGTTTTTTAACCGACTTCTAAAAAAGGAGGAGGTTCTCAATTCGGATGTTTGTATTTTTTTTTTTTTTTTTTTTTTTTTTATGTTTGTCCACGCATAACTCCGTCGCTTGCCAACCGATTTGAAAAATTCTTTTTTTGTTGGAAAGGGTATACTTCCCAAATGGTCCCATTAAAATTTTATCGAAATCGGACGAGCCGTTTCTGAAAAATCAAAAAAAGTCGAAAAAAATAATTTACCTTGATGATCTTTTCGTTTACTCTGCATTGCGTTTTTTGTTCGCGCATAACTCCGTCATTTACGAATCGATTTGGAAAATTCACTGACCCACTAAAAAGCGCGAAAATAAAAACTTTTTTTGCAAAAAACAAAACCGACTTCCATATCAAAACACTCCAAAGCCAAAAATAATTTTAATTTCGGAAGGCGGTGTGAAAAAAAAAGAAAATACAAAACCAATAACACCGACTACCGAAATTAAAATTATTTTTGGCTTTGGAGTGTTTTGATATGGAAGTCGGTTTTGTTTTTTGCAAAAAAAGTTTTTATCCCGTGTAAATTCCGATCCCGTGAATTTCGGGATAAAGCTTATGTATTATTCCAAGGTTTCAGCTATCTACATACAAAATATCAAAGAAATTAAAGATTCACATAATCTTGTACCCCCTTTTTTACTCTCTTAGGGAGGAAATTTTCAACGTAACAAGTTTCAAATGAATTTGTTGAAAAACAAAAAGTTTCATATAAACTCGTACCCCCTTTTTACCTTTTTAGGAAGGGGGGATTTCCAAAAACTTTTTCTTAGTACTCGTTTACATCATTTGAGGAACCTATGTTCACAATTTGAAATGAATCTGTTGAACAAATGAATAGTCTCGTACAATCTCGGGCCTTCTTTTTTATCCCCTTAGGGCGAGAAATTTCCAAAAGTCTTTTATTAGTGCTCACTTATGTCACTTGAGGTACCTATATAAAAAGTTTCAAGAGAATTCATCGAAAAAATAAAAAGCTTCATGTAATTTTGACCCCCTTTTTATCCCCTTACGGAAGAAATTTCTAAAAGTCTTTTCTTAGTGCTCATTTAAGTCATTTGAGGAACCTATGTACAGTTTCAAGTGAATACATCGAAGAAACAAAAAGTTTCATAAACAAACTTTGACCCCATTTTTAACCCACTTAGGGGGGGAATTTCCAAAAATCCTCTCTTAGTGGTCCCCTACACTTTCTAAGGAACATACATGCCAAATTTCAGCTTCCTGCGTCCAGTAGTTTTAGTTGTGCGTTGTCTGTCAGTCAGTCAGTAACGGAAGCATTTTATATAATACTAGCAACCCGCCCCGGCTTCGCACGGGTGCAATGTTTATATTAAATATAGGCAGCGTTCGCGAGAATCGTTAACGTACGGCAGTTTTTTCGACGCCTTACTCCACAATTTTCACTACCACGAAAAATCCTATCTATTTTCCGGGATAAAATATAGCCTATACGGATTCGGAAGAATCCCTCTAAGTAATGGTAAAAGAAATTTTGAAATCGGTCCAGTAGTTTTTGAGCCTATTCAATACAAACATACAAAAATACAAATATACAAAGGTTTCCTCTTTATAATATTAGTATAGATACAATGTGTAATGGAAACCCCATATCTATCCAAAAGGGCTGAAGACAACATCTGGTATGGAGTCTCTATGCACAGTTTCAGCTCAAAATAACTGACTCAAAGAATTGATACCAAATTATCGGTTTTATATATTTCTTGAATACCAATCATAACAAATGTGTCACAGCACTACGAGGGTCAATAACTTTCCACGTCACTTGCCAATAACACGATATTCTCTTAGTTCTTCTTAATTTGAAAAATTCGGTCTCTGGTATCAATAAGTTCTACACATGTATGTAGACTTAGGATTACAAAACCCTTGCCATATCGTTTGTTATCATCCAAAGAAGCCATGCACTTGGTATGTCTATACCCTTTAAATTACACGTTGTATTGATGACTAGCTTCTGCCCGCAACTTCGTTCGCGTGGTAGGTTTTTCCCGCAAAAATCCCAATCCCGTGGGAATTTCGGGATAAAAATGTATAATATCCTATGTCCATCCCAGGATCCTAAACTATTCTCATGCCAAATTTCATCTAAATCGGTTCAGCGGTTTAGGCGTGAAAAGGTAACAAACAGACAGATAGAGTTACTTTCGCATTTATAATATTAGTATGGATTAGGCAACTGGTATCCTAATTGATTTGTGAAGGAAATTTCGGTTATATTAAGTAGATACAAAATTATGGTGCTGGAGCCTACGGATAGCAAGCACAAAGTTTGTCAAAATTATAAAATACGTATATATTTCCAACTTATAAAATGTTAAACCTTGAAAAATCTTCTATGTAGAATCGTTAATAATTACTGCTTTTGCTGGAACCTAACTGCTTCAATGTTATGAAAGCGATGTGTTCGATTTCATTTACATACATACATAGGTGTAACTAGACATAGTCAATGTCAATAGAAATTTTGCAATAGTATTGAAGCCAAATAGGGGGTCAAGTAAAACGGTACCGTCATACCGTGTGCTCCTATCCCATCCATACATTAAATTATTCAATGTCACTGCATTCGCTTTTCACGTAACGACAAGGCTATTGAATGGTATATGTATTAGGGTTACATTACATCAGACAAGGCGCCTGATCGCCAAATATTTTCAACCATAACATGTATCGCCATTTTTAGAGATTTAGATATAATGTAACGAGCAATTTGTTTTAATAGTGTTATGTTATATAATCTGGCACTACACTTAAACGAATTGAGATTCTAAGGTCTTACGTAGGTACCTCTACACGCGAATTAATTACCGGCCGCTGAATATATTAAAATATTTATTCCGTTTTCATTTTGCGGATGTAAACAACTTTTACTAAGTAGTTGGACTTGGATTCCAATGACTTTTTAGGGTTCCGTACCCAAAGGGTAAAACGGGACCCTATTACTACGACTCCGCTGTTCGTCCGTCTGTCCGTCCGTCTGTCACCAGGCTGTATCTCATGAACCGTGATAGTTAGATAGTTGAAATTTTCACAGATGATGTATTTTTGTTGCGGCTAACAGAATAAAATAATTATTTAAGGGGGCTCCCATACAACAAACGTGATTTGTTTTGGCTCGTTTTTGCTCGATATGAATAACGGCAACAGGTAGACGCTTGAAATATTCACAGAATATTTAGTTATATATTCACTTTAAAAATAAATAATTAAGTAAATAAAAATAAATATTTAATATGTAAGGGACTACATACATCAGACATGATTTTTTTTTTGCCGTTATTTTAGAAAATGGTACGGAACCCTTCGTGCGCGAATCCGACTCGCACTTGGCCGCTTTTTTATTTTCGGTAGGTATGTAATAATTCAGCCGCAACGTTACTTCTTACTTCTGGGACACAGGCAGCTCCTCTCAATGAGAGATGTTTCTACGATATGTGTAAATTTTTTTTTTTTTTTTTCGATATTTGTTTACCAAATCGTAAAGTGATTGCACTTACATATTTTCCTGCTTGCATACATAAAGTTAGGCAAGTAAATGTTATTTTAGTTTAGTCATTCCGATCTTTAGTAAGGTTACGATTATTGATTCGGTAACTTTGCCTACTTATTATTTCTCAAGTGATACTACAAAGTATGCAATACAGCCGAATATCAACATGAGAATTAAAATTCAACTAGCGTTCTAACGGCGTGATAGTAAGTTTTATCGTTGCATCACTGCCCTAAACACACTTAAGGTGCCTAGCAAATTAACTTTAGTCACCCTTAAACCCCACTTGTCAGAATGAAATCTATGCCAGGACAAATACATATAGGTACGGCAAACTTAGATACCACTTATCCCGTTCCCGTGCTCCAAAACAAAAGTTTCAGTGAGGTTTTTAAATAAATTTTTATTTATTTAGGAATTAATAAATTATTTTAAGTAGTTCATTAGGGCCACAAATAAATATAGAAGTATTCGGTTAATAGTACAATTAACGACAAAAATATAAAAATACTAGTTAAAAAGGATACAATATTTCTAAAAGATCTGCAGAGATTGCAGCAATTAAAGAAAAAAATCCCGATCCCAAATGCCTCCCGACTCATGATTATTTGCGATTTTCGCTTTGCTACCTACATATTAACATTTTTACATCGATAGTAAACAAGGTCATCTATGTATGTTGATTATACTTATGGAAAATATTCTAATATCACCAATATTACGTACATTCTAGACGGCGGCGTGGATGCAGTGAAAGTGAGGTATATGTGTATATAAAAGTCGCATCCATGGCAAATATCGTAATGGAGCTTGTCTTGTGCAACATTGCATCCAATGTGTGTAATTGTAGTCGCGTGCTATTACAGAGCCTTGGTACGTCCAGATTACGCATCAACAGGACTGGGACACCAAAGTTTAATGCCCAACTTATGTATCGGTACCCCTGACAATTCCAGAGAGTTGAGAAACTCCACAGGGTACGACGTCACTTGCTCGACAACCACGACATTGTCGACGGACAGATACTCGACGACATCACCATCCAACACATATTCTTTTCGTTAATCTGCCCTACAATTTCGTTAGTCGGTGCTAAAATTGCTCTTTCACGTAGCCATTCTCTATCCCTCATATTTGTTTTCAAATCCGAATAAACGTGGTTTGTTAAATTATCTTGTATGTGTGGGACATAGCGGCAGGCGGCCGGCCGGGGCCGCGCTGTGAGTAGGTCTTTTATGTCTCTGAGATACCTACTTAAGTATGTGTCTACTGTTAATCTGCATGTATATTACTACCTAGATATGATATACAAAAGTAGATAAAAGTGTAAGTTCCTACCTACATAAAAAAAAATAGAAATCATTCGTATATTAACTTGACTGGTTAAAATTTAAACGACACGGTTGTTGGCGTAACAGTTGACTGGTGCATGACATGGCTTCGGCCCCAGCTTGAATGGACTGAAGACAACATCTGGTATGGAGTCTCTATGCAAAGTTTCAGCTCAAAATAAGTGACTCACAGAGTTGACCCCAAATTATCGGTTTCATATGTTTCTTGAATACCAGTAATAACAAACGTGTCACAGCACTATGAGGGTCATCACTTTCCACGTCACTTGCCCTAAACAAAGATTTGTATACCCTACATTTAGTTATGTAGTTTAAAAAAAATTGTTTCGAGTGGTTCTTGAATAAGCGATTTGAATGAATTGGGAGGGGGGAATACAAAGTTCCAATACCCTATTTACATCCTTAAGGGATGATTTCCGGGATAAAAACTATCCTATGTGTTTCCCAGGGTCTAAAACTATTCCCATACCAATTTTAAAAATTAAATATAATTAATTTAATTTATATCAGACAGAGTTACTTTCGCATTTATAATATTAGTACGTAAGTATGGATAGGTAGGTTCCTACCTTTTAACAATGTTGAAAAGTGAGAAAGAGGGTAGAGAAGTCATCTTTGACAAAAAACAGATAATGTAAGAAAAGGCCTCTGAAAGACTATTATGAAATGGTAAACAAAATAGAATTTTTTATAAGTAGCGAAAGCTTGTGTAAATTTTGAATTAAGTTATTCAACATTGAAATAATAGGTAGGTACATATTTCAGATTTTTCGTTGACCTTCGATTGCTAAAGTTACGAATGAAAAGAAATCAGATATTCAGCGTACACAACTATTGGTTAATTTATCGTTATTTTATTGCTATGACTTTATTGGTAAACACATAGGTAATAGTGACGGCTTATGCACCTGTCGATTGACCGGAGATTACCAGACCGGTCAGCTACGGTGCAACGATGACATGATTGCACTTTTATGCGCATGCCGACGATTATTGCACACGTTACATAACGACCCCATTAAGTCCTGTAAGGAATCGGTAATGATATCTAATGAATCAATAGCGACCATCATTTCAGTTTTGGCGATTGGTGTCAAACGTTTTGTATCGTCATTGCAAAATTCAATATTCATATTGACAATAGATGCGATTTCAGCAATCCCGAGTGTTGTTAGCTTTCAGGTTTCGATAATTTATATTATGCACTTGCTGTGCCTCAGAATTCGATCGCGCGCGAGATTTTTCGAATTCAAGTCCCGTGAAAATTCCGGGATAAAATTAGCCTAACATATAGGCTACTTTATATCCCGAAATTTCGACTACGTAATAGGAATGACCTCCTCTATCTTCCTGAAAGTCTATACATATATGCATATACAGACATATAGATATATGGGCTATTTCTAACTTAGCGGAATTCTCCAACACAACCACGTGAACGAAATTGCGGGCACAAATTAACCAAAAAAAACCGGTCAAGTGCGTGTCGGGCCACGCGCAGTGTAGGGATCCGTAGTTTTTATAACAGCCAAGTGCGTGTCGTATCCGCTGACTGATCGTTTCGTACCATGCTCTAACTAAAAGCCAAACATGACTACCTAACTAATTTGACTTCCTATACAAATCCTTACCTGATCCGACAATTTTGCACGAAAAGTTTTTTTTTTAGAGATTTGTATAAAACTTGTCATAGTCGGTGTTTTGAATTTAAATACAGACACAGAGCTACACTACTCAATCGTCACAAGAAGCTAGCACGATACAACTGGCGCTTAGCGCCATCTATCGATATTTCTGTAGAGTTGTTCGAAATTTTCGAGTCAAATACAGTTGGTCGACTATTACTCGTAAACTTGTAAAGCCCACTTATGTGTGATAGTTTTCCTTTAAATTTCGTTATATATAGGTACTACTGCCGTGACATTTGAATTTCTAACTACAACCGTTTAGTTGATAGAGGGGGTGGACACTTGACTCTAACGAAAATTGGTACTTTAAAGCTTGATAAGTCACGAACGGTTTACTTAATCAAAAAACGGTCTTACCAAACCCCTAATATTTTTGAAAGACCTATCCAGCGATATCCCACACTATGGGAAGAACGAAAAAAAATTATTTTCATCCCACTTTACATGTATGGGAGGTACCCTAAATAATTGTTTTTTCAAAATTTTATTTTACCACTTTTTTGGCGTCATTAACGTGTATACTCATGCCAAAGTACAACTTTATAGTACCAATAGTTTTTGAGCTAAACCGCGGACAGACGGACAGACAGACGGACATGGCGAAACTATAAGGGTTCCTTGTTGACTACGGAACCCTAAAAAGTAGCCTTCTTTTCCGAAACATCCATAGAATCGTATCAATATCTCTATTGTACTGTAGTTATTATTTGGTTAGCTATGTATCCTGCTTAGCTACCTACCTAAAATATGTGTTATTTCTTCGATTTATGGACATAGGAACAGCACTAGTCAACGGCGAAGGCAACGACGGTATGCCTAAATAAGGATGAAAAAGGTAGGACATTTCATAAAGACGACTGAACACCGACAGTAGCAGTACCTATTTGGGACGAATCTTTATGAAAACCTTCTTTTATAAAAAGAGGGAAAATTATTATATTAGTTACTAGTACTAGGTACTATTACAATTATTATATTATATTGTTCTTGGGTTATATAGGTAGTGTGTTAAACTTGTTTGTTCAATACTGAACCACTTATTGTCTATGGAAATAATACCTAAATGTATATCCATTCAAGTTATGTGGTCAGAGTAGGTTAATTTTGCCAAAGTTCAGTACTCAAGTGGCGTTTGTTTACTGTTGAATTACCTAACATAAGCTAAAAACGATGTGTGATATTTCATTAATTGACAATCTTTCAGGGGATGAAAGTCACGAAAAAATAAACAACGTTGTATTTTGAACAGAGTAGCTGTTCAAAAACAAAACGGCTGTTCAAAAAAACTTTTACCCAAAAAATTAAACTAGTTTCCAAAAAACACTGCAAAGTGAAAAATAACTTTAATTTCGGTAATCGGTGTCTTCAGTTTTGTATTTTCATTTTTGGCACCGACTTCCGAAATTAAAGCTATTTTTCACTTTACTGTGTTTTTTTGGGAGTCGGTTTAATTTTTTGGTTTTTTTGGATTTCATTCTTTTTAGTTAGTCGATTTTTAATTTACCTAATTACAAAAGCCTAAATGTCAACTACTTTTAGTAATTTACAAAATATTGCTTTTCCCAATGTTGGGCCGTTAATTGTTGAGGAGTTCTCCTGGTACTTCACCATCAGCTTCACTTCACCATATGCATTGTAACGAGCATATTGTGCTTAATAACCACATTCAAGTAATCAAGGCGGAATACATGAAATACTTATTATTCCTACTTATATATTGAATAGTTCCAGTGGCCATCTGTGGTCTTCATCATCAGGTTCACTTCATAAATGGTGCTTTTCAAATACAACTACACAAGTTACTATAAAAAATACTCAAATCACTATAGGTGTACCTATAATATTTGAAGAGTTCCCTCGTTTTCTCCAGGATCCCATCATCAGATCCTGACATTTATGAAAATGGGACCAATTTCAATGGGACTCTTTCAATCAAAAAAAAAGAATTTTGCAAATCGGTTCAGCCGTCTTCGAGTAATCGATGATCATACATAAAAAAAAATATATACGCGTCGAATTGATAACCTCCTCTTTTTGTCGTCGGTTGACAAAACAGCTATTTATGTATTTACGCTAAATTAGTCCACTTGTAACGCAAAAATATTCATAAGTTGATTGTATTTCACTTTTCACTTTTACCATAGTGTGAAAGTATATGTATATATTCATCATCATCAACTTTTGTCTCCTACTCTCCTGAAATATTGCCAACTATGTAGTTAATAGACACCCTGAATGAATGAATGGTCTATTATACATAGTTTCTAACTCTCGGTGACAATGGGACCAACTTCAAAGTATTCCCTTTCAAACAAAAAAGATTTTTCCAAATCGGTTCAGCCGTCTTCGAGTAATCCGTGATCATACATAAAAAAAAAAAACAAAAAAATATATACGCGTCGACTTGATAACCTCCTCTGTTTTTTTTTTTCGTCGGTTGAATACAAAAAGAAACTTTTTACCAAAAGATTAAACCGACTCCCAAAAAACACTGCAAACTGAAAAATAACTTTAATTTCTGTAGTCGGTGTCTTTAGTTTTGTATTTTCGTTTTTGGCACCAACTTCCGAAATTAAATTTATTTTTCACTTTGCAGTGTTTTTTGGGAGTCGGTTTAATTTTTTGGTAAAAAGTTTTTATTACACTCTTTTTAGTTGGTCTATTTTTAATTTACCTAGTTACAAGAGCCTAAATGTCAACTACTTATAACCTTTTGCAAAATATTGCTTTTCCCAATGCTGGGCCGTTAATTGATGAGGAGTTCTCCTGGTACTTCACCATCAGCTCTACATCACCATATGCATTGTGACGAGCATAAGTGCTTAACATCCATATTCAAGTAATCGAATCGCAATCCACTCAATACTTATTTTTGAGTAGTTTCGGCGGCCATCTGTGGTCTTCATCATCAGTTCCACTTCCTCAAATGGTACTTTTTGAGAGCAACTGCACAAGTTACTATAATAAATACCCAAAACGTCATAGGTGTGCCTATAATATTTGAAGAGTTCCCTCGTTTTCTCCAGGATCCCATCATCAGATCCTGACATTTATGAAAATGGGACCAATTTCAATGGGACTCTTTCAATCAAAAAAAAGAATTTTGCAAATCGGTTCAGCCGTCTTCGAGTAATCGATGATCATACATAAAAAAAAATATATACGCGTCGAATTGATAACCTCCTCTTTTTGTCGTCGGTTGACAAAACAGCTATTTATGTATTTACGCTAAATTAGTCCACTTGTAACGCAAAAATATTCATAAGTTGATTGTATTTCACTTTTCACTTTTACCATAGTGTGAAAGTATATGTATATATTCATCATCATCAACTTTTGTCTCCTACTCTCCTGAAATATTGCCAACTATGTAGTTAATAGACACCCTGAATGAATGAATGGTCTATTATACATAGTTTCTAACTCTCGTGATTATGCATGTGCAAACTTCTATCTATCAAGTGTGTGTTTAAATTATTGGTGTACAATAAAGAGTATTCTATTTATCTATCTAACTGCTAATTTGTCAAAATTTGTGGCTCTTTTATAATTTGTCTTTATTATGTTATTTACAGTGACTGGATTGAACACATATTTAGCTGTTACTCTGGTGTACGTGGTTTGCATTTTCTATGCTACTCAGGTTAGTTATGCGGGATCATGTTTTTCAAATATAATGAAGTATGTATAGTGGAACGCTACCTATCTAGGTAGCGTTAAATTGTACGTTACGCCGTAAGGAAAACGAAGTAATGTTATTATTTAATTCAACAAATTGTCGTAAAATTTAGCCCATTTTCATTAATACTAGCAGACATTTAAAAGAACGGGTTATTCCCTGAGTACCCCGATCCCTGAGACCCCCGTCACGAAGAACTCCGAATACGATAATTATATGATTATATTTTTTCTCTTGCTTTCAACTTGTACGAAATACGTAAAACGAAAGTAGTTCATTTGAAAATTCGTACAAACTCAAATCATAGTTTTAATAAAGTTAACAGTTTGAATGTATCAAAAATATAAAATAAATCTTACAATATTATCAAATCATATATATTTCACAATTTATGACAACAATAATTATTTCAAATTCGAAACACGGCCGTTCGTGAAGGCTCTATTTGTAACTGATGAGAAAGTTCAGTGTTGTCACTAAAACATGTCGGAAGGTCCTTCTAAAGTCGTCTAAAAAACTGATTGAAATTGTTAATATTTTTTGTTTTAATGTTTTTTACTAAAGTTAATTATAAATTATTTGACATTACACTGATTTTGTAGGTTTTGAAAAGACTGATTGAACATTGTTATTATTTTGATTTTTTAAATTTTTATTACGAAAGTTGATTATTTTATTTGATAAGCCTAATTTTTTTTTTTAAATTTCGGTAATAATCCATAGAAAGTTAGTTAATAAAACACCTTACATTCTATGTTAGTAAAAATTTAAAATAATTAACTAAAAAATTAATCCGAGACTATTTTTAAAGAGTATTAAAAATAATTATAACGATTTTTAAAATATTGTTGATTTTGTATATTTTTAGAATAAAAAAACATATTGAAAATGTAAATATTTAGATTATCTTTAATTTTTATTTTTAATGTTGATTATTTTCATAGTTGATTTTAGCATGTTTTGAGATTTTAAAGTTAATAACCAATTTTAAAAGCATTTTTGATTTTCTATATTGTAAAAAAAAAATAATTAATGTGAAACCATATTTTTTTTATTGATAATACGTTCGCGTTTGACCACCATCTCACCTGATGGTAAGTGATGATGTGGTCGAAGATGGAGTACGCTTACCTAAAAATTACCTATTCACTCTTGACTTAAAGACCCCTAGGTTATAGCTATCGGGAAACACAGACTCCGGCAGGGAATTGCACTCCTTAGCCATACGCACAATGAAAGTATTCCCAAAACGTTTAGTGCGTATGGGTGGGATGTCCACCATGTAACGATGGCGCATCGCCGTTTGTCTTGTAGTCCGATGATGGAACGGACTTTTATAAGATTGTTTTAGAGTAAAACTGTTTACTTTACTACATTATAAAACAAAATTCCTGAAAAAAAAAGACTGTTTCCGCGTATTTTTCAAATTACTTATTTAACTAACTATTGTGATAATAATTAAAACCTGCAATTGGACGTAGTTACGCAAAAAGGATACAATCCACACTTTTACACCCTTTGTAGTTTTTTATTTCTTTATTTAATTCTGTTATGGTGTACAATAAAGAGTATATTTATCTATCTATCTTTTCCGAAATTGAGTTATATATACCAAACGCATCTTCAGGGTGATATATTAAAGATATCAATATAACTCAATTTCGGAAAAAGTGTGGAATGGATCCTTTTTGCGTAACTACGTCCAATTGATCTAGGCTCTCTCTCTCTAAACTCAATATCTTATTATCTAATTATAATATTTACCTTAACCAAGCAAGACTTTATAATTTCTGTATTATAATAATAGTTTTAATATGTTTTAAAATTGTATTTCTCATATCTTTGCTGAAGTTACTTTTACTTTTACTAAACTGACTTTTAATTGAGTTTAATAAGGTGAAAATAAATTGGGATCCTCCGGGACGAGGGCCTCGGGCATCGGGGTACTCAGGGAATAATCCAAATGAACGACTAAATAAAAGGATTGGATTTTTAACTGCTAAGCCAAGCGTTAAAAAACCAACAGCGCGTTTTATAATTAGGCTGTCATTTAGTTTCGACTATATCAGAAAATAAGTTTGGTATATATTTTTTCTGTTATACAGGGTGGTATGAAAGCAGTAATAATGACGGACTCATTTCAATCGGCTGTGCTTGTCGGCTCGCTAGCTGCGGTACTGGCAATGTCTTCAACACAAGTTGGTGGCTTCGACGTTGTGTGGGACTACGCTTGGCGAACCGACCGACTACACTTTTTTGAGTAACTATTTGAATATTGTTTTTATTTTTTTATAAAGAGAACTAGCAATGTAGCTGGAATCGACATTACTAGCAATCTTAACCCCTCGAACTAAGCTAAATATGCTTGTGTCTGGATTGTGTTCACGGCAATAGCGTAATGGGTGGGGTTTGAACCTGCGACCTCTCGATCACAAGTCTGACATATTAGCCATTAGGCTATTGACGCTTAATTCTCAATGATAACTTTCGAGGAGTTGTAACAACTCCTAATGCTCATATTTACCTAATTGAGGCATCATACAATGCAGAATCGTGTACTGCGCGTACACGATTCTGCATTGTCGCACGAGCGGATGGTTCTTGACCGTCAGAGGTTCTGACCGAGAGGAAAGAAAAGCTTGCGGCCAGTCTTGATTACCGCATAGATGCTCAGTTATTTTTTTATTTGGGGTTGTTAAACCTGCTGCCAGTAAGAAGTTGACTGTGAATCATATCATAAAATCAATGTGGATCAACTAAGTATTTATGAATCAATCCAGAATTCTAACGAACAACTGATCTATTATTGCGCTAGAGAATTAGAAAATCACTTTGCACCCTGATCATGTATAAAAGAAAATCAGAGTTATATATTTACTTGGTATTCTGCACCAGTTAAGTCTTTTAACTAAACGCACTTAACTGAGCTATTTATGTATTCGTTAATATGTTTCTGGTACCTAGTTTACCACTGTGGTGTTACCTACTGATGTATGTAAGTAGGTGACTTCAAAAGGCATCGGAATGTTATTTAAATTCTTGACAGGCATTCACCTCATAAACAATAGGTTACGTATATAAGGAAAAGTTTAAACCCTTATTAAATGGTTGCAAATGCTTCTACAAATTAGAGTTCAACTCGTTTATTATTATTTTCAGCATGAACCCCGACCCCACAGTGCGTCACTCATTTTGGTCTGTGGTCATCGGTGGAACCATGTACTGGGTCAGCATGTTCTGCGCGAACCAGGCGTCAGTTCAGAAGTACCTGTCCGTAGAACGCATAGCTCAGGTTCGAGTGGCTCTGTGGGTGTCAGCCTTCGGTTTGATCGTCATCTACTCGGTCAATTTCATGACCGGAGCCGTCCTTGCTGTCCATTACGCTGACTGCGATCCAATTCAGGTAAACACGTAGCTCGAGAAATAATTCAACAACGTTGCAATACAACCGTTGTTTAGTCAAACGTCGTCTAATTTCGAAATCCCGATTAACCTACTTATAGACTACGAACAACATTGAAAGATACTTTCCACGAGCGAAAATTATGCTTGTTTACCACAACATAACAGCATATTTTTTGGTTAAAATCTTTTTTCAAACAGACTTAGGTATTGAAATAATATTCGCAAATAACTGATAATATGAAAAAATAAAATTATCGTTTAACTTATCAAAATACAGCATGTCTGTAATACCATTGACTATTTTGCAGCAGGTACTACAAAGAGATCACACGACATAGGTATATAAATATAAAATATAATTTTAATTTCGGATGTCGAGGTTTCTTGTTATAGTGAAACAGTCTTCCAAAATACTCAATACTCAATTCTTTCTTGCGTACCATAATGTTACATAGTTGTTATGCATAGTTATATAAGTCACAATAATTTTATGACTTATATGACCATAATATGGGCATCTAAAGGAGCTGGGTGGATTCTTAGCCAGTAGAAGTCTGACACTCCCTTCCACTCCAGCCACAGTGTGAGGAGTCATTTGATGATTTTTCCACCCAGAAAAAATGAAGGTGGTTCACATGACCTACATGACTTACATTCGATGATTTCCTGCTCGTAGATTGAATAGTAAAATAAATTCTTACCTCAGGCTGGCGTGATCAACGCGTCTGACCGTCTCCTGCCGCTCTACGTGGTGAGGGAGCTAGGTAACGCGCGCGGGATCCCTGGATTCTTCGTCGCTGGTATCTTCGCAGCCAGTCTTGGGTAAACTATACGTCACACTCACTATGATAGAAATCAAGAAACTTGTCCCTAGCATTCAACAAAATAATGTTTAACTTAACAATTAGCACAATTTGGAACCAACGAAACCGAAACTGCGAAACGCACGGAATCATCCTGTGAACTGGCGTAGATAGCAACCATGTAACCGATAAAGTAAGATGGAACTGGAAATGTCCAGTTGGGATACAGGTATTTCGACTGGACTGTTCTAGTTTTAATTTGAGTTCTAGTTTTAATCATACGCGAACTGAAAACCAAATTAAATTGCTTGACATTGGTCATCGTATACATACGTAGGTTCCTATGCACTAAGGTGATTGGTATCCACTTTGTTTATTAAATCTGTCTTCTTTGTGGTAAGGAATGGGGTTAAATATAATCAGATGAAATTAACAATTTATAACAACGATTTGTGACAATCAAATTATTTGATCTGTAGCACGGTAGCGTCGGCGCTGAATTCTTTGGCTGCCATTCTATGTCAAGATCTCGCCACAGGGCTGCTTGGAATTACGCTGCCAGAACACAAAGGAGCAGCAGTAAGTTAATTAACTTATATTAGACACTAATACAAATTTAAATAAATATTTTACGACGGTAATTTTCGTCGTGTACCTACTACCTGCCTGAGCACCAATCGGTAAATTACAGAGGTTTTCAAAAACAAGTGATTTACCGGACGGATTACGTATCTACTTAACCCTTTGTCACTGTAAGTTATTCGGAAGAAATGCATAATTTGATAAATCCTGGTAATCTTCTGCCTTTATCGATTCTGCCTTACTCAGTAGGAAGGTCATTTTGATGAAAGAAGCTAAGAAACTCTCAGTCGTGCTGATGCGGAACATCCACCCGAACCGAAGGTAGGGCCGTTATGAAGCCGAGAGACTGCAATGATTAACTGTAGTGTCTAATAATAATTAGGTTTCTCATTGTTGTATACAACGTGTAACGGAAACCCCATATCTATCCAAAAGGGCTGAAGACAACATCTGGTATGGAGTCTCTATGCACAGTTTCAGCACAAAATAACTGACTCAAAGAATTGATACGAAATTATTGGTTTCATATATTTCTTGAATACCAATCATAACAAACGTGTCACAGCACTACGAGGGTCAATAACTTTCCACGTCACTTGCCAATAACACGATGATTCTTTTCGTTCTTCTTAATTTGAAAAATTGGGTCTCTGTTATCAGTGTATTGGAATTTGTAATAAATTCTACACACGTAGACTTAGGATTACAAAACCCTTGCCATATCGTTTGTTATCATCCAAAGAAGCCATGCACTTGGTATGTATATACCCTTTAAATTACAAGTTGTATAACTGTAAAGTGTCTAATAATTATTAGGTTTCTCATTGTTATATATAGGTAGGTACTGGATAAATAGATACTTAAGTATTGTAAAAAATATAAAATCGCTTACAGGCAAAAACCACTAGCTGTGAAAGTGTAAGGACGATAAGAGCTACTTTAAGAGTGTTTAGAATAATAATGTCTCGATCATCAGATAGCGCGCTGGGTGGTCCTCGCATGCGGTCTGGTATCGTTTGGGCTGGTGTTCGCGGTGGAGCGGTTGGGTCCCGTGCTACAACTGGCGCTCTCCTTCAACGGGATGGCGGGTGGAGTAGCTCTCGGTCTGTTCTCGCTCGGCATGTTCTTCCCATGGGCTAATGCTAAGGTTTGTCATCTGAATTTCTATAAATAAGTCAATCTATACTAATTGTAATGGACTTTAAAAGAACGTTGACCTGTGAGTTTGTTTCGGTGTTTCTTCTCAGAGTAGTCAGTTAAGAAACACTAGCCTCATCTCATCTAAACTTAAAACGCAAAAGAATCACATATCTACTTGTAAAAGTGTTATTTATAACCAATTTACAAAATAAATATTTCATTTTATTTCAATATGTATATTCGAAAGTGTGTTTGTTTTTTTTTTGTCTTTCTTTCACGTCGAAACGGAACATGCGCAGTATGATTATTAAGTACTAGATGTCCTCGCGACTTCGTTCGCATGGGAGGATTTTCCTGCGCGAATCCCGATCGCGTGAGAATTATATTGAGAATATTTATTTATATCCCGGGATATAAATAAATATTATAGGTATGTGTATGTTGCCTATAACCTCCTCTGTATTCCAGTGAAAGTCCTATTAGAGATCTAGAAATTAGCCCGGACAGACAGACAGACAATTTTTTTGCGTTTTAGTATCGTCTAAATAACCATAAGCACTTGAAAAACACGGTTATTTTTAAATCACAGACCCTTAAATTTTAGATTAAGTTAAGGAGTTCTAGATTAAGATTAAGCACTGAGTGCTTCTTAATCTTACCGTTTTGATTTCGTTTTAAATTGATTAAATGTCTGTCAGAAGTTTAAGATTTAAGTTGAACTTGAAGTACTTAGGTGTAAAAATATTTCAAGTCAAAGTTCTTTAATAAAACAAATTGTTTCTAAAATAATTTGTTTTATTATTTAGATATATTCATGATCGTTTTTCGTGAAAGAGTACGAATCAGGCAAGTACTTGTCTGATTCGTACTCTTTCGTTTGTCTATAAGCCTCTACCTATTGGCCCATAATTTTTTGGACCCATAGTGTGGTAATTTTTGCACATTGCTGCCCTGAAATAAAGTTGATGTAACCACCATAGTTCCAAATTCCCCGATTCCGTATTTATTAACTGTAAGTAGGTAGGTATGTATGTATCTACTAGTACTCACGCGGGGCTTCGCTTCCGTGGATTCTATCATGGTAAAACATAACTCTCCTTTTTTGCAGTCGCGTAAAAAGTAGCCTATAACCTTCCTCAAGCTTCAAGCTACATCCATACCAAATTGCATCCAAATCCACCCAGTACTTTCGAAGATTAGCGCGTTCAAGCAAACAAACAAACAAACTTTTCCGCTTTATAATATTAGTATAGATGAGATGAATGTAATTAGGTACCTATCGAGGTGAAGAATTTCCCCAACTACTTAAGTGTAATGTTCGGGTTCAGGGAGCAGTAGCTGGCGGTGTGTTTGGCCTGTTGGTGGTAGTGGCCGCGGGCGGCGGCGCTCAGCTAGCGCAGCTAACGATGCCGCATCTTCCCGCCTCCACCGACGGCTGTGTGACGCCGTACAATATGACCACACACCTTACTATGAACCCAGAGTAAGCATACTTTATCGACACACAGCTTTCAGTGCCATAAAGCTTTGTTTTCCTAGGATAGCGGTGCCGTCATATAGCGGCCGTAATACAGCGGTGAATGACGTCACTAGAACGTTGTCTATGTAAACAAAATGGCGCGGTTTCCTAGAGAGCGGTAACTGACACCGTAATGTAAAAAAGCGGTGCCGCCATTTGCATGACGGCCGTCTTGTCGGCGACAGATGGTTTCGTGAACGTTTCATTGATAGCGATGAAGCAGACTGTGTTAAAACGGCCGTGGAACTTTCCACATGTCGTCACCGTAAAGACGGCCGCCTTTTTGCGTCCGTAGTATTACGGCCGCTATATGACGGCACCGCTTTCCTAGGAAACCAAAGCTTTAGTACTTATGAATGTAGCGTAACTAGGTACTTAAGTTAAGGTTAAGTGCCTACTTCATTTTTAGAGTTCCGTACCCAAAGGGTAAAAACAGGACCCTATTACTAAGACTCCGCTGTCCATCTGTCTGTCACCACTCACCAGGCTGCATCTCATGAACTGTGATAGCCAGACAGCTGAAATTTTCACAGATGATGTTTCAGATCTGTTGCCGCTATAACATCAAATATTAAAAGAGATTTTTTTTGCTATTTTTTAAGATAATGGTAGGTACGAAACCCTATACCTATAGGCGAATCCGACTCGCACTTGGCGAATTTTTTATTTGTAGTATGAAGAATAATATTATTAATATTGGTTTGTAGTATGTAAGTCACAGTAAGTTACCGTAGTGAGAGCTGGAGTCTATACTGGGTTAGGGACTTCTATGACAGATCTCCAGCTTTTAGTTCCACTCAGGTACCTACTACAAATACAGGATAAGAGCTCCAAGTACTGAGAGGAGGTAGTCATACGCTTTGTGGCTTCGCAAGCTAATAGTAACGGGGCCCCATAAGGCCACTGCCTGGCAGGGTTGCGGGAATGTTCTAACGAGATACCGCGGCTCCGGAACTTAAGGACAGCTGAAGGTACAGGGTGGGTTTTGATTTTACCAACCAGACAAAAAAACCTAACTGACGCCTTATTTGTATTGTATTTAGTGAAAACCGGGATGATGCTGTATTTTGGCTGTTCCGCGTGTCATATCTGTGGTACTCCGGTCTGGGATGCGCTGCTACGTTGGTGGCTGGGCTGATTGTGTCCGTCATAACGGGCGTCACCGATCCAGCGCAAGTACCCATCGACCTCATATCACCGCCGGTTGTAGCGCTCCTCAACTCCCTGCCCAAGAGATTTAAGGTAGGACCATCAGGATATACTCGTCTGGACTAAAATTAATCAATGTATCTGACTAAAACTTTCATTTAAATTGTTCTGTTCATGATCTCATACCTATTACATAACTAACAAGTACCTATATATTCAAGAAAAATAAAATGTGTTCAATTTTAGTCTATTCACTTTGTATCACCCATCTAGTTTTACGTATCCTTCTCATGGTGTACTAAATGATTATTTTTAATTTGCAATAGCGAGCTTTAAGGGTGCCCACTCGGCTGGGCTCGGAGCGTGGTCGTAGCCCGAGCGTGCGGCCACCGGGCGGGGCCGATGACAAAGACACACGACGTCGACGACGACTATCCGAATTGGCCGGAGGGGTGTTCTACAGTGATACCCTTACACTCACACGAGGCTACGATAATTTCGCCCTTGGTCTCGACCCAGAGAAACCTCCAGCAGACGACCATAACAGATCAAACAGTATTAAATTTGATTCCAATTCAGAAAGCCATTTGCCAGAGACATCTACTTGTTGAGCCATTCTTCAGTTTAAGTAGCAATGATCTAAACAAAGACGTATCAGCAGCCCAGTACCTAGAAGCTTAATTAAAAAGCGAGTCTCATAGCGATATTTTATTAATTTTGTAAATAAGTAATTAGATAGATAGTAGAAGACTTTCAAACTTAATTAGTTATGTAGAGACATTATTTGTTAAACTATCGTACATAATATATAATTTTAGAACTAAGTACCCAATAGACGGTAAGTATATAGATAGAATATACTTTATTGTAAACCAAAAACTAAAAACACAACTATTAAACAATATTGCTTATTCTATGGTTACAATAGCGGTCTTATCGCTGAAAGCGATATCTTCCAGACAACCTTTGGAAGGACTTTATAAACTTTAATTAAAGTGGGGAGGGCTATATTAGTGTACTTACTACATTACTAATTAAAACAGAGAAAAAATTAAAATAAATAATGATATATATGCAGATATATATACACACATCAAAAGTGTCTAGGGATCAAGCATTTTTATGCGGATTTCTTGAGATTGAGATGTGGCTTTGTAATAAATTTATGATTTTATAAATTTATATGGATCCTTTTTGGTGCATTTCATAATTTGAAACAGGAACTGTTAATCAAATTCGAGTAAAAGATGAAAACCAGCTGTCAATATTTTCCCTACAAAAACATACAACGCATTGAAGACATTATTAGTGCTACTGTTTCCCTACTACTGATTAAAACCAACGTTATTATGGAGCGGCGACGTCATTTAAGCAGGGAAGAAATGCTCAGAGCCGTGGGAATGATAGAAGCTGGTTCCCGGCAACGTACTGTGGCTTTAGCTCTGAATACAAGTCAGAGTGTTATCAGTCGACTTTGGACACGTTACCGAAGCACTGGTACCGTGGCTGAGCGCCATGGAGGACGGTATCGCTGCACCACACGGAGACAAGACCGATACATTCAAATCTTAACTCGAAGAGCTCCAACAATAACCGCCATGATGTTAGCCGTGAGGCTTCATCACTCTTCAGGGAACTTAATTAGCGACCAAACAGTCAGAAACCGCTTGCATGAAGTGAACCTTCATTCCCGAAGACCGCTACGGGTACCACCTATAGCAATGCACAATCGTAGGATTCGACATCAATGGGCTCTTGAACACAGAAATTGGGCAGAAGAACAATGACGTTTCGTGTGCTTTTCTGATGAGTCTCGTTTTGGTATGAGACCGGATACAAGACGTATACGACACTGGAGAACCCCTGGACGCCAACAGCGATTAAAATCCTGCCAGGAAGTCCATCCTTATAGTGGTGGAACCATCATGGTATGGGCGGGTATTTGGATCGGCGGAAGAACTGAGTTGATTTGGATCAGAGGCAACCTCAACGCTCAAATTTATGCTGAGACGATTGTATCTGACGTCATCGTTCCTCTACAAGTGCAAATCGGTCCCTTATTTCAGTTAATGCATGATAATGCACGACCGCACACCGCAAGAGTTGTAAGACAGACTCTCGCCGCAGCTAACATCAATGTCCTGCTCTGGCCTGCTCAGTCGCCAGACTTGAACCCGATTGAGCATGCATGGGATATGCTACAGAGAAGAGCTCTGCCGAATATGGAGGGTATCCAGTCGCAAGAAGACCTTTTTTTGTTGTTGCAACGAACATGGGCGGCCATTCCACAGCGTGATTTGGATGAACTCATTTTGAGTATGCCAAACCGATGTTCTTGTGTTGTTAGTGTTCGCGGTAGAAACACGGATTATTAATTGTTTAAGTTACCCAATAAAATTTTAAAGAAAAATGTTATTTCAGTCTTTTTTTCGAACTTTAATGTTAGTGGTTCAAATGTCAAAAATCCCTTTATTAGGAAAATGGCAAATTTCTTTATTAATGCAAAGGTGACTTGGTTTATCGTTACTGTGACAAACGAAAACACTTTATTTGATGAATCCTTAAAGAAAATTTTAATTAATATCAATCAGGAGAAAAGTTATTGCAAAAATATATGTTGATCCCTAGACACTTGATGTGTGTAGTTATTTAATAATACAATACATATAATGTGTTCTTTAACAGCATGTGGAGAGAAAACAAAAGAATAATCATAAATTGAAAAGAAAATAATTAGCAACCGAGCTTATAAAAGTAGCGAGTGACTGAGCTTGCCTTACTGACACCGGTAATGCATTCCACAAACGAATAGCTTGCACTGTAAACGATGAGCCATAGAATTTAGTGGAATGTGCAGGCATTGAGTCTCAAATTCTCCGATGATCTCAAATCTCTAACATGTGTGTCATGAATGAACTTAAAGCGTTCTTTGAGATAAAACGGAGTTGTAGAATTGAAGAGAATACTGTAAAGTAACGATAAAATATGTGCATTCCGGCGAAGGCGGATCGGTAGCCACTTGAGTTTAATGCGAAACTCGGAAACATGATCATATTTGCGCAAACCAAATATGAATCTGATACAAAAGTTTTGGAGTCGTTCAAGCTTATCTAGCAGCACTTCATTAAGATAAACTTGCATCAGCATAGTCGAGGATAGGAAGAAAAATTGGCCAAGTGCGAGTCAGACTCGCCCATGAAGGGTTTCGTAGTAACTATAATAAATATAATTTAATATATTTATTTGACAAAAAGAAACTTAAAAATTTCTTAAAACTAGCTTATTTACAATTTTTACAATTACGCCAAATAACTTTGTTTTTCATAGTGTTTGTATGAATTACAAAGTTATATTTGCGGTTTTAGAAAATATGCTGTATCTCAAAAACTGCTAACCCGATCTCGTTCAAACCATTTTGGTTGAAAGATTACATTAAGATCTACAGCATATATTTTTTTTAGATTTTTCACTCCATAATTATAGAAGTTAGAGGGACACACACATTTTACCAATTTAGAAGCGTATATCTTTTAAACGATTAGCTTTATGAAAAAGTGGTTTTAGAAACCTCAATGTCATTTTTAAAGACCTGTCTATAGATACCACACACGCATAGCTTTCATGAAAAAATATATTTTCAGTTTCAATTCCATGTGTGGGGTCGGAAAAAATAAAAAATATTTAAAATAAAGCGGGGCTCCCTTTATTATAAGTATTTTTTTTTTCATAAAATCGGAAAGCGGTTCACAGAATACATCTACCTACCAAGTTTCACATGTATAGTCCTAACAGTTTCGGAATAAAATGGCTGTGACATACGGACGGACGGACGGACGGACAGACAGACAGACAGACGGACAGACATGTCGAAACTATAAGGGTTCCGTTTTTTGCCATTCGGCTACGGAACCCTAAAAAGGGATTGGGCAAGCGCAGTACCAACCAGTAGATACAATACCGACAATAGTATTATATTTGAGGGCCCGTGACTAAACTATGACACGTAGGTACGGTGTTATAATTTAGTCGATCTTCAAGGTAAAGTAACGAGTAAAGTAAGTAAAAGGTAAAGGTAAAATATCGAGTTACCGCCGTGCCTCGGAACGCACGTTATGCCGTTGTTCCTGGCTGTCATTTGTACAGCTTTGACGGTCGTTACGGGTAGTCAGAAGCCAGAATAACTGACACGGGTCGCTGAGTAACACTTGGGATACTCCTTGGCAAGAGTATCCCAAGTGTTACCCAGCGACGGGGTTGTGGAGATCGGATAGACGCTCCATATAAAACACTACTGCTGCATTTGGTAAGACTGGAAGTCAATCCCAATGTATTTGGGCAAATGGCTAAGCAGATAAATGATGCAGTAAGCGAAGTATTGATAGATTTTGACGGAAAACGGCAGGTAAGGGTCACACTAAACGCATTACCAAATATTTGTATGCTGAATGATGACAATAACTATATTGTACTCTCAGTATCTACAATGGTCGCGGTGATGGAGGGAGGGGGCGGTTTCTGTGTAAGTAGTAAAAATACTTAAATTATACCTAGGAGTTCCGAAAACAAGATTTACTTAACCATAACACTGATCTAACCTTAACCATGACATTGCAAGTACAGAACGCGATTTATGTATGTCGATCCCTCAAGCAAGAACTCGGTAATATGCTATTATGGGATTTCTGCTGTTATGTCAAATACACCTTAGCATTTTTTTTTTTTCGATTTTTCCTCATGATATTTACACACATGTTTATTGTTGGGAATTTAGACACAAAAATATGTCAGCAAAAAACCTGTTATAGATCTATACCTACGCAAAAATAATTTATATTTTATTTAGTAAGTTGCGGTTACAGGGTTATTGGCGTAAATAATTTTCAGAAGTTTTTAGTAAACGAGTAAATGCCTACTGTTTCTAAATTGATCTTATGTTACCACAATAACTCCGTAAAATACTTTACGTAACATCCCTACGATAAAAATAACACTAGAACTCCATAATATAATGTTACGAAAAATTTTACTTGTTATGTATACTGCAATTAAGTATCCCGTAAGTACTATTGTAATATTTATTAGGTTTCGAATAAAAGGAAATTCATATTAATGGCAGTTATGTTTCGCAAAAAAATCTTTCATTCCATTCATTAACGACTTCAATAGTCCAACCTCGTTAAAAAAATATATGATACAATCAGTAAATCTTTTCTCCTGTAAAATTTTGATTTTTCGATAACCGGGTTATTGCTTGGGAGCGTCGATGTAACTTATCTCTTTATCAGTAGCTAATTCTTCAGAAAGATACTACTTATATTTGTTTATTATTAAGTTTGTTTAGTTATATATTCTGTAAATATTTATCATAATATTATAACAATTCATTATTGATACAAAACGTCGGTAAGATTGTAAAAGCGCGTAAGAGCAGTTTGCATCTACAATACGGACCTACTTATAAATATTTACAATTTTTCTTTGTTGGAAGAAAAAAGAATTTGCTTGGTTTTTAACTTGTTTACGATTGCTGATATTGTGTAGGACTTGTGATATATAAACACCAATATCTTCATTAGATTTTAAGAAATATAAATCACGCGTTATTTTATAAGTACACGGCATTCAAAACTGCTCATATGCGGTTTTGTAGTCTCACTGCCGAAATGCAAAATGTAATTTAATAACGTATTATCATATATTTATAAAATGTAAGTTATATGAAATTTAATCATATTTCAAATTGTAAACTGATTTTTTTTGATTTTGTGACATTTTATATTGACCAATTGGAATAATAAAATAAAATAATGTATTTTCTTTTTGTATTATTTATTTATCATTTTGAATGTACACTTACAATAACTTTGAAGGCAGACCTAAAAGGAAACCTTAAGTGTATATGTCAAATACCCAGCTCTTGGTACATATCTTTAACATTTGCACTTGTTTAGAATAAAGTTATAATAAATGAAAATCATATTTATAATACAATGCTAAAATCACTAAATCTGCCTTCCAAGTGAATGATTTTAGCATAACATTTAAAATAAATTAACATAAATTTGGGCCAATAAGAGAAGTCTCCGATTAAAAATATTAAATAGGCATATTGTAAAACAATTTTATCATTTCACGATAATAAGTCTTGGTGTTGCTGTGATTGCTGCTGGTGTATTTCCTGCATAGTAGAGACAGGTAGTGTGGCACTCACCGTGATGGATGGCATGCCTGGTAGAGAAACAGGTGTAACTACTGGTAGTCCTGTTGACATTGGAGGTGGCTGGATAGGCGCCTGAGCAAAGCTACTCATGTCAAATGTGGGAACTAAATTTGGTGCACTTTGAGGGTATGGTGAAGGTGTAGGGACTTGAGAAGCAGTGTAGTTTGGCATAATTGGTATGTAAGGTTGAGGCTGGTTCATAGGAATACCAGGTAAGTTGGGCAATGGTGCCGGAGGTTGCATATTAGACACCGATGGTATGCTTCCTAGGTTTGTCAATGTTGCATCTGCTAAATCTGTAAATGAAAAATATTTCAATCTCTAATTACTATGTTTGGATAGATGCAAGTTTGACAAATAATACAAACCACTTGTCTTACAATTATTTACAAACAACATATTAAGTTTTACAAGGTTAATGTAGTAGATACTTACTGCTAGAATAAGCTGCCATATTGGAAACAACTGATTGTGTTTGAGAAATAGGCTGCTGCGATGAGATTACTTGTTGTCCTAGTTGTTGTTGAGGTGGAAAACCTGGTGGAGTAACTACAGCAGTAGCACCTGAAGGGCCAGCATAGCCTCCAGGGTTTACCATCGGAACTCCTGACAAGAAAGGTGGAGGTGCACCTTGTGGATACTCAGGGTTAACATTCGATACTTGAGGTGCGGACATCAATGGGGTTTTATCATCATCTATATTCAGACTTTGTACACCTGGTACCAGACTCTGTTGGATGTTAACAGTTTGTGCCACCTGAAAATTTAAAAATTAATGATAAATATATTTATATGATATTAAATCTTGAATAATGTCTATAAATAAAAATTAATTGCCAAAATGTTCACAAATATTTAATGTACTGCATGAAATTGGATCTTTTTGTTGTTTTTATTTTTGTCACAAGGTTTAATATGAGATAATTTAAATGAACTCAGGAACAAATTAAGTATGTGGACAAAGTCCCGAGTTGAACCTAGTATGGAAAACAAAGCGTTACTTACCATGGGTGAACTTGCTGTATAAGATTGCTGTGCTGGCAGAGCTTGAGCACTTCTAATTGGAATTCTGTGCAAGTATCCATAGCCTATGCCACAGCCAAGGCTGCCCTCTCCTCCCCAATTGTGATTCGGAGTAATGTGCACTTCTCTACAAGTATCATCATTCACATTATACACATAAAGCTTCAGAGCTCTTCCTTCATGGGCCTCAATTAATGTAAATAGGTCTTCACTCTCATGCATAATAGAATCTGCACCTATTATATAATCAGAAAATGGCCTCAAACCAGCCAGCTCAGCAGGTGATGATGGATGTATCTCCTGTAAGAAGAAAACCAAATATGTAAGTACTTAAAGAGTAAACTGTTAATTCAAATGACTGTGTATTAATTGTAGTTAATTATATTCCATATTATTGACTCCTACTCCTACTTATGATGTAAGTTTAGCATATTGTTTAGAGAATAATAAATTTACTGAGTACAATTAAATATTTAATAATACACACCAATACATGCCAGACATTTTCATTAGCACCTTCAAATGAGCAAAAACGAATGCTAACTCCAAGCAAACCCTGGCCGCCCCAGTTGGCACTAGGTGTTATCATGACTTCCCTGACGGTTTGAGTTTTACTACTATAAATTAACATTTTTATTGTTTTATCAACATTTTTTTTCAACAACTCCTTTAGAGTGTCATTGTCCTGGTCCAATCTAGTATCTTCTATGGCTACTATAAAGTCGAAAAATGCTTCCAGATTCGCCTTTTGACCTGGAGATCCATCTTGAACCTATAAGTAAAACGTAGGCAATCAGTGATTTAATATATAAGAGAAACAAATTTGATAAATTATCAACACAAACCCGCAAAACATGATATCCTTCAGAGCCGCCTCCTGGCACTTCAGTACTATGGGAGGAACCCATTAGTTATTATTTTAAAGCGCAAATGCCTATTACCGGCTATATTTTATTTTATTTGGAGTTTATAATAAATCTTCGTCAAATAAAAATTTCTTTACAACCGCAACAATTTTGGCATTGACATTTCTATTACGTGGCATGAAGTTGCAGTCAGTGTTGCCACCTTGGTTTTCGAAAAGGGGCAGTCGGCCAAGCCAGAAAAAGCTAGATTTTGCAAATACCATCAAAAGAGGTGCTAGAAAGAGCTAAAAACATAAATACAAATATAGAGTTACAAATTGTTTCTTTAAAACGTATAATATAATCTAATTATTATTAAGTTATTATAAAATTACTATGAATAAATTGTAATTACATCCTAAATTAGTCGGTTTATACTTAGAAACAAACTTGGAAAATTCCCCAGTAAAGAAGCAGAAAGAGTAGGTAGGGTTAACAATGTTACCATATCAAAACTAAAAATATACTCAATTAGCGATCATACAGAGAACTAAAGAAATCTTTACTACATGGCGCACATTGATTCATAACTTAGTAACCGCAGTGCGAAGTTTTCGTATCGCTTGAAAAGAGCTAGATTGCTCTTTCCGGGCATGAAAAAACGAGTTTACCTTCAGTAAAAAGTGCTAGATCTAGCCCGAAAAGGGCTAAGGTGGCAACACTGGTTGCAGTTGCACAAATCTATGAAAGTAAAAGTGTTGATCCTCAAAAAAAAAGTTGCAACACTCGAATACTAAAACCTTTTGATTGTTTTTATCATGTTAGGTATATCCGAATGTGATATATAGGCATGGGTAATATCGGTTTTACTCTGTATCAAATCGTACCTATATATCGGTTTTGAATATCGGATATCGTATCTATATATTTCAATATTGAATCTGTGTGGAACTCTGAAACGAAACTGCTACGTAAGATACTGTAATTTTTAGGTTTCGGTTTTGTTCGATATATTTACATCATTATATGTATTTTATTTGCAACTGTATACTCGAAATCAGTGAATGTATTTTTTGTGTAGTGTTGATAATATGGCACTCAATAATGACCCTAGTATTTTTATTGAAAATACCTTAGGATTTAAAATCCTTTGACGTTTAATTATGGTTTCCTGTTTACAAGTGTTTAGAAAATAATGTATTCTGTATTAAACTCTATGCCCCTGTAAATAGTGTTTAAAATTTGTATTATACATTAGCGTATCTCTCTCTCTTTCGCTCGTTCATCTATAGCATATAGCTCCAACGCGCATCGAACACCCGAATCACAATATCAGTTTGAACCGAATATCATAGTGCGATACCGATATTGTGTGGTGTTTTTGTTTTGTGACTCATCATACCAACATCAACGCATTAGATACGCGGATACCTGATATATAGATTCAGTGCCGTCCGATATATAGGTATTGGATATTGTACCGATACATATGTATTGTATCTATATATGATTGTATCTATATACGATTGTATCACCCCACTCCTAGTGATATTGCTTTAAATCCTGGACAAAATATTGAGAGTAGACCTTTTTTCCAAACCTTTCAATCTAGTACAAACTCCCAGTTTTAATCACAAACATGATGACTCCATGAACTCTTTAGAGTTTTCTCATCTCTATGGCAGCATCTGAGTTACGTGGTTAATCTACTATTTAAATCAACCCCAAAATCCCAATGACTAAAATTATTGTAGTATGATTAATCGAGTCAAGCAATATAATTTTCAAAGTTGGCAACATTGTTTACCGACTGACAACTTGACAAGAGGTATCGATTCATTTTGCGAACTTATATTCATATTGATTATATACAAAGAGTAAAGTAATATACATAGGAATAAATCACAGGACAGCAAGCTGGCAGGTACAATCTTTGGCTAGAATTTAGAATCTTAATCATCATAATAATCAGCCAAGGGACATCCATTGTTGACTCGATCGCATGCACCATCGTAGTGAACGGACGTATCGATCAATATTAATATAAACAAATTATCACTTGTGAAATCGTGACCTAGTTTTAAATTAGCTTATAGGTAGTAAAGCGAACTGAGTTATTTTATGTAAAGTCAATTCATGAAGATGTTGAGTGATTTATAATTAAATAACTTATTACACAATGGAGGATAGTCTCTTCAGCCCTAGAAGTAGGTGTGCTCGCTCCCCGCCGCCTACACCCGCGCGCGCAGCTGTATCCGCTCCTGCCCCTGAAGTGCCGAGCCAAAGGAAAGATGACTTCGTAGGGATACCGACACCAGAAATTCACAACTGGATAACGACCATTGACCAGAGCCTCAAGGAGGTATGTGCTATTGCAGCAGAAGGCAAGCTAAACTCGGACCAGAAAATGCGCATCAATGCCTTATGCCGGAAGGTTGGTCATGGAACATCGCAGATGGCCGTACTGTTCTGCTACTGACCAGTCCGTCAAATATAAGGCCTTGCAATCCCACAATGCAGTGATAGCACTCGAAAGCCAACTCGACCTTGCGCAGCAACTAAAGGAACTCAAAATGAAAGTCGGAGAATCCATTAAACCTGCACTGAGAGCTTCTTTTTCTGACACGGTGAAGAAAGGGGCAAATAACTATATCCAGACATCAAAAGTAAGTTCTGTGGCCATTTATCCGCAAGATAAATTGAGGACTAGTGATGAGACTAAGTCTCTCGTCCAAAAAATAATCTGCCCCGAACAGATGAAGCTGCACATTAGAGGACTACACAAGACCAGAAATGGCGGAGTTATTATCAGCACCAAGACGAAAGATGACATCGAGAAGCTGAGGCAATCGGAGCAGCTAACAAAGTCAGGTCTGACAGTTGACGAGCCGTTTAAAAGGAAGCCTAGGGTTGTCATCATAGGTGTGCCAGCATCCATGGCCGAAAATGAGGTTTTTGCGTGTTTGTACCACCAAAATCTTGCCGAGACACTACAGGACTGCAGCCTTGAAAAGTTTTTGACCTCGATTAGATTAAGCCACCAGTCAGGTAAGAAAGACGCTGAGAACTGTAACTACGTCTTAGAAGTACCTGCAGTCATACGCAAAGCCCTCATCTCAAAAGATCGAGTATTTGTGAGTTGGTTGTCATGCCCTGTTAGGGACTTCACATTGGTAACACGATGCTATAAGTGCCAGCAGTATGGTCATGCCGCCAAGTTTTGTCGGCAGACGTCATATACCTGCGGTCACTGTGGCGATCAAGGTCACTCAATCAAAGAGTGTCCAAAAAAGCGAGAAGAGCCAAAATGCGCTACTTGCTCTCAGTACAAAAAGCCAGACAAACACAGCACAGGCGCTGCTGACTGCCCAGCGAAAATAATGGCCGAAAAAGGTACATTAATTCCATTGATTATGCAGGCGCCTAAGAGCGCCGTTAATAAATTATTTACTTAGTCCATTTAAGTTAGTAGTTTTTAATCTCTATATTTATTTTTTGTATTTTAATACCATAGTTATGATTCACAATATTATTATAATTAATGACTTAGATAATTTCTCTATATCCAAGTCAAAAGTTTGTGAAGCTGAGAATTGCAAACAATGTCTTTCCAGCTACAAAAGTCCATTAACCGTACTAACACAAAATATTCGCAGTATTTTTAAGAATTTTGATAGCTTTTGCAATTTTCAGCAACGGTTAGACATAAATTGTGACATTTTTGTTTTAACCGAATGCTGACTTGCTAAGCAATATAACATACCACTAATACCGGGATATAGTATGTACAAAAGTAATAGGAATTATAACCAAAATGATGGAGTGATAGTTTATGTAAGGAATCATCTGAAGGTCTCTGTTGAGGAACCTAATATGCTGGACTGCAACAGTTTGGTGGTGAAGATCGGATCAAGCTTTGCAATATTGGCATTATATCGACCTCCTTCCTTTAAAAACATTAGTAACTTCACCGAATCACTGAATGATATCTTACAGAACCTGTCATCCATAAAAAACACGATTGTAATTGGAGATATAAATATCAATATTCTTCCAGGAAGTACTGATGCATCTGCTCAGGATTACCTTAACTTATGCGCATATCATGGCCTTCTCCCCGCACACAGTTTTCCCACACACTATAGTGGTTCCTGCTTGGATCACGTCATGCTAAAATCAAATTTCCCCTCACTAGCACTTGTTGTTAACTCGACTATAACCGATTACAATGCTGCCCTACTGACACTAAATTGTAACATACCTAAACTAAACACTCGCACAATTTCAAAATTGAATAAAAATAAACTTGAGGAAGAACTGTTAAAGTAGTAATAAATTATTTGTGGTTAATTTCATAAATAATAGTTTTGAGTCTAATATGTGGTAACACTACTTTAGTTCCGTTTCCTGCCTCCACCTTTTGACATACTGTACTGTGCGTGTGCGATGTATCAACTTACGATCTGTTTAATAACAATAAAAGGCATTAATTAAAGTCTCTTTCACTTAAAATCGTAACAGGGTTATGGGCCCAGCTGGCCTGTGTTATTAACAGTTCGGCCAGTGAGCGTATTTGCGATTCGGTCCGATTATAAAAACACGTACGCGACGTGTTTTGTAATAAAAATATGGCGACGACCGAAGAACTTAAAAATATCGAAAAGCTCAGCGATGTTGAGACATATCAACTCTGGCGATTCCAGGTAGATATTATCTTTCAAGCCAAAGGTCTCCAAGATATAATTGAAGGAAGTATTAAAACTGAAGATAAAGAGAAAGCTGAATTTTGCAAAAAGGACGCACAAGCTAAATACATTTTATTGCAAACTGTGGACGGCTAAACTTTCCTTTATGGCCCGTTGAGTTGGAAGTTCATAGTTTTACTGTAAATAGTACTCACAAAAATAAAAGCTTTTACATATTGTCCTGTTGCGTAAATTCACGGTTTACGAGATATCATTTTTTAAAGTTCTCATACAAATTGGTAAATAGTACGCCATTTGTAAATTTTTAGGTTGGCTAAATTGTCATGGTAGACGTCAAATTTAACATTTTACGTTTCGTTGCCGGCAGAGGTGTATTTTGTTAAATTTTATGTCATATTTTTACTGAAATATAATTTTAAATTCACATATTAAATTTGTAGTGTAATTGTATAGTGTAATGTGCATAATACCCGTGCTGTATTATGCAAATTACATAGATTTTTTTTATACCAAAAGTTATGAATTATTCATTACACTGTGGAACGGAACGCGAAGAGGCGCCATTTTGTTGTATAGCGATTTTCTGTTATGTTGCCGGCTATGTTAGTCATCGTTTGGTCCACAGAGTACATTTGGTTTGGTCATCTCATCGTTTGTTGCTCTTGTGATTGCGTTCGTTTTGACTAACATGGCGTCTCCGAAGCCCTATGCTTCTGTGTCTGAAGAGTCGAGTGATGTGCAAGTGTTGGACTCAAATGAGCCGCTTGTCACGGCCTCCTAACACCCGAAAAATACCCAAAACCGAATCAGAGCACCCCGCTTTCCATGTGGTCTTGTTTGCCCTACCCCTAGAGTGTATATAAAAACCGGAGGCGCGGAGGGAGTGCAGCCCTCGCCCGCCGTGACTGCCGTGCTTCGTCACGCAAGGGCGAAAGGGCTGCTCTTCCCGCAGCGCCGGAGATAAGGCGGAGTCAAACTGTGCAGGAGAGGGCAGCTCTTCATAATTCGATGGATATTTATGGAAATTTTCGTTCTAACCTCGAAACCTAACCTCAAAACTTTTACCATGAATATCTCCATAACCATGGGGTTGCGCGGTGCGGGGAGTCACAGGGGGGCAGACCACCTCCCCCCCCCCCTCCCCCTCCCCCCACCCGACCCATAAATGAGCGGGCCATAAAGGAAAGTTTAACCCTGTGGACAAAAAGTTAATAACAATGTTGTTCCAATGCACATCTGCAAGTGCTATGTACAAAAAGTTATGTGAAATGTTCGGCGGCACTGAAGACAGACACAAAAATAAAATCATGCAAGATTTCTTTAACTACAAGTTTGACAAAAATAAAGATATGGTGCAAAATTTATCTCATCTGGATAACCTGGTATATAGGCTGCGACAGTTAAACATCTCCTTGGACGATAGCTTAGTGGAGTCAAAAATTCTAACATTTTTATCTACTGAGTATGAACATTTTGTAACGGCATGGGACTCTACCTCTAAAGAAGAAAAAACCCTTGCAAATTTAAAATTAAGATTAATTAAGGAACAAGAAAAACATACAAGTTCACAAGACAATGAGGTTGCATTTCGAGCATCTAAGTCATTCAAGAGAGCGGAGAAACAGGATTCACAGTCTTCTAATAAAGTGGGTAACCATTCTGATTATAATAATAAGATACGTTGTTTTGGTTGCAATAAAATAGGTCATGTAAAAAAAGATTGTAAGAAAGTATGCTCTATTTGTAAGAAAAACAATCATAAAGAAAGTAACTGTTTCTTTCGCAACAATAAAAGTTCTGTTTCATTTTTAGGTTACAAAAGTAACAATGCAGTGAATAATTGCTGTTATGACTTTGTTGTAGACTCAGGTTGTACATCACATATGGTAAATAATATAAACTTGTTAAGTAATTTGGAATGCCAAGAGACATCTATATGTTTGGCAAAGAAAGATGAAAAAATGTTGTCTGTACAAAGTGGCACTTTTGAAGGTGACAATTGTGTCTTAAATAATACTCTGTGCGTTCCAGATCTATGTAAAAATCTGTTTTCAGTTTCAGCAGCTACAGAAAATGGTGCCGTTGTAACTTTTAAAAATAACAATGTTGAGATTACTGCTAAGTGTGGCACTAAAATATTTGGTAAAAAGGAACAGTCAACAGGACTGTATCATTTAAAATTAAAACAAGGTAGTAGTGAAGTGTCTCTGTTAGCAAATAAAAAGGAAAGTGTCTATGACTGGCACATTAAAATGGGTCACCCAAGTAATGAGGTACTGGGGAAATTGGTGGACGCTGCTACGGGTGTCACATACAGCAAGGCTGATATAAAACAATTGCAGGACTTATGTGAAATTTGTGTCAAAGCTAAGCAGGTAAGGAAACCATTTAATAAGACTAGAGAACGTGCTACTAGGGTACTTGAAATAATACATAGTGATGTTTGTGGTCCTGTAGAAACCACAAGTTTTGATGGAAAAAAGTACATACTCACAGTGTTAGATGACTTTAGTCATTATACAAAAACCTATCTGTTATCAAATAAAAGTGAAGTTAGTGACTGCTTAAAACATTACATTAGGGAAACTGAGAGAGAAGTTAATGCAAAAGTTTCTGTGCTGCGTTGTGATAATGGAGGTGAGTACTCCAGCAGTGAATTTAAAGCATGGTGTTATAAAATTGGTATAAAATTAGATTACAGTATTCCGTATAGCCCACAACTTAATGGCAAAGCCGAGCGTCTAAATAGAAGCTTGATGGAGAAAGCTAGGCCGTTATTATTAAATTAAAACCTTAGCAAAGAACTATGGGGAGAAGCTATGTACTCAGCTACATATCTACTCAATAGGTTGCCATGTTCAGTGATTGATTTTAAAAGTCCATATGAAGTATGGAATAATAAGAAACCGGATATTTCTAACATAAAAGTATTTGGTTGTGAAGCATTAGCAAAAGATTTAACACCTATAAAAAAGCTAAGTTCAAGGTCACAGAAATTAATAATGGTAGGTTACTCTAAAAATGGGTATAGGTTATATGATGAAAATAAAAAGAAAATTGTATTTGCTCGAGATGTTGTCTTTAATACAATAACTAATAACATAATAAGAGAAGATGGACAGCAGCAGTTACAGAGCATAAAATTGGATGTAAATGTTGAAGATCATGGTGGATATCTGCTTACAGACCCAATATGTCCTGAAGAAAGCAGCATAGTACCTGAAAAAGAAAAAGAAACATTAATACAGGAAAACACAGAAATAGAAGAGGATAGAAATAAAAAGGATGAGCAAGTAATAGATAAAAGGACAAGAAGAGTTCCACAAAGATTTGATGATTATGTTCTACTCACATACCAAGAAGCCATGGAGTCACCTGAAAAAGAAAATTGGAAAAAAGCAATAAGTGAAGAAATAAAATCCTTAGAGAAATATCAAGTGTGGGAACTAGTGGATGAAAAAGATGTCAGAGATGCTAAAATTCTAACTAATAAATGGGTATTTCGAGTTAAAGAAGATGGATCATATAAAGCCAGGATTGTTGTAAGGGGTTTTGAACAAAGAGATATAGACTATGATGAAATCTTCAGCCCCGTAGCATGTCAATCTGCATTAAGGATTATATTCTCTATAGCGGTGATCAATAACTACCATCTTATGACATTTGATGTCAAGACCGCATTTCTAAATGGAAATCTTAAAGAAGGGGAGGTAATCTATATGAAAGTACCTCAAGGTTTTGAAGAATGTTATGGGAAAGTATGTAAACTTGAAAATCCCTATACGGGTTAAAACAGGCACCAAAAAGATGGAATGAAGAATTTATTAAAATAATGAAGAGTTTAGAGTTTGAACAAGTTAAAAATGAGCCATGTGTACTAAGAAACAAAGAAACTACTGTTATTATTGGTATTTATGTTGATGATGGAATAATAATTTCTAAAAATAAAGAAGATGGCTGTAAGGTACTCAATAAAATAAATAAAATAATAGAATTAAAAGTATATGAAAAACCTAAAACATTTTTAGGCTTACAACTTACATATAAAGATGATGGAGTTCTGCTGTCTCAGGAAAACTACACCAGAAACATACTAGAAAAATATAATATGTTGGACTGCAAAGCCGCTGACACACCTTGTGTAGTTCAAGAGGGAATAGTCTTGAATGAGGAAGGCAAGAATCTTTTTCCTTGTAGAGAGGCTGTTGGGAGCCTGCTATATCTTTCAACCAGGACAAGACCTGATATAGCTTATTCAGTTGGGTTAGCTAGTCGCAAAATAGAAAAACCTACTAAGCAGGATGTAGTTTTAATAAAACGGATTTTCAAATATTTAAAAGGTACTATTAGTGATGGATTGTTCTTTAAGAAAAGAGGTAACATAAAAGATTTAGACTTGTACTGTGATGCTGACTATGCTGGTGATTGTGACACTCGTAGAAGTACCACAGGGTATATTATCATGTTGGCTGGGTGTCCTATTGCCTGGTGCTCAAGAAGGCAATCTATAATTGCACTTTCCTCCACAGAGGCAGAATTCATATCAGCTACAGAGTGTTGTAAAGATGCAATATTCATAAAATCAGTGTTAAAAGAACTTAATATTAATATTCAGATGCTTCAATTCTATATAGATAATCAAAGTGCTATTCAATTGATTAAAACAGGTATATTTAACAAAAGGTCCAAACATATAGACGTCAGGTTTCATTACATTCATGAACTATACATGAATAATGAGCTTCGTATTACGTATTGTCCAACTGATTTACAACCTGCTGATGTAATGACAAAAGCTTTGAACAAGCATAAGTTTGTAAAACATAAGAATACTATAATGTGTTAGACAAGTGTATTTGCTAACATTAGACAACTAGATGTGGCAGCTATATTTTTTTGTTTTGTTGATATGTAGACATTGTTTAGTAGTCTCGACTCTAATGCAACATTGTGTATCTCATAATAATTATGAAAGCTAGATTTTGTTAGTAATAATATTTGTGATTGTATTCAGTTTAAAATATGTAGGTATTTACCAAAACCTTAACTGGTTAAAAACTTAACTGTTGGATGTTATATAAAGTGTGAAGATGTAATTAAGCATACATATTCCATTTGTATTGTTGATGAATAAAATATATTGTTAAATATAATCTTGCTTAGAAATTTAAGGACTTAGGTACTAAGTTACATATAGAGATTGTTTGTATAACAATACTTCAAGTACTTAAGTGAAATTCTGTTTCTTTCAATAATAAGATTAGTTATTTAAGAAATTAAAGGAGGGTGTTAAAGTAGTAATAAATTATTTGTGGTTAATTTCATAAATAATAGTTTTGAGTCTAATATGTGGTAACACTACTTTAGTTCCGTTTCCTGCTCTCCACCTTTTGACATACTGTACTGTGCGTGTGCGATGTATCAACTTACGATCTGTTTAATAACAATAAAAGGCATTAATTAAAGTCTCTTTCACTTAAAATCGTAACAAGAACTGGGCGTCATTAATTTTGATCCAGTCTATAATTTCGCTGACCCGCAGTTTTGCATGTTGTATGTAATAGAAAATGTACGACATTCAATTCAGAAAAATACAATTATATCGCAGTTGAACAACAAAAATTGCAAACACGACAGGTCTTATCCGTTGTATGAAGCATAGAGATAAACTGCACATGAAAGCTAAATCGCACCCAGACAATGCAATAATGCAACTATCCTTCAAAAGATATCGTAATTTTTGTAATGACCTTCTAAAAAAGTTAAATGCAACTACGACGAATTTGAATTGGAAAAGGCTGGACCAAATAGTAAAAAAATCTGGAAGTATTTTTAAAATGTAACATATACGTCGAAACAAAAAGAATCTTCTTCAGCTTTATTGCAAGCAAACTCATCACAACTGACATCTGCCAACATGGCAAATAATTTTTTTGTTAATGTTGGAAAATGTCTAGCAGAAAAAGCTCAGGGTCAACCACATTATCTAACAAGCACTCCTTTTATGCGATTATTCCCGATGTCCACCACTTGTCTGGCCACCACTGGGGGACAGCGAGACAACTTTAAAACATTATTCTCATTGTCCACCACTGGGGGACAGCGTCACAACTTTGTAAATTATTTCCATTCGCCACCACTGGTGGCCGCCACTCACCTATGGTGAGTCGATTCAAAGTCATACCGAGTTTGATTCAAAACATACTGTAATTTCAAAGCATCAAGTCAAGTTTATACAGACATAGAAATACAATCGCTGGAATGAAAAGACATCGGGAATAATCGCTTTTATGTGTCACAACACTTTAACGTCATTTGCGATGCTGGATACTGATGAAACTGAGGTTGAAAATATAATTATGAATTTGAAAGATGACTGTGCAGTTGGTTTGGATAATATCCAATTAAATTCTAAAACAGCTCAGGCATATTTTAGTACCACCACTTACTTATATTTTTCGTATTTGTCTCCCTTCGGGGATTTTTCCCAAATGTCTAAAAAAGCGATTGTTATGCCTGTCTATAAGTCAGGCAGTAAAGAGCAAGCGACAAACTATAGACCTATATCTTTACTGCCCTGTATGTCCAAAATATTAGAGAAAATTTTGAACAAAAGATTGATTAAATATCTGGAGGATAAATCTATCCTGTCTGAGCGGTAGTTTGGGTTTAGGCCTAAATTATCAACCACCGATGCCGTACATCATCTCACTGACTATCTAGCACAGGAACTTGACAAGGGTAACCACACAGTAGGAATTTTCCTGGACCTCGCGAAGGCATTTGACACAGTTTCAATTCCCATTCTGTTGCGCAAGCTTGAAGCCTTAGGTGTAAGAGGCACCCAGCTGAAACTCTTCAAAAGTTATTTAGAAGAGCGTACCCAGTGCGTAAAGATTGACTATGTACTCAGCATTGAAGGAAAAAACACGTCTTTTGGTGTGCCCCAAGGAAGTATTTTAGGGCCTACTATGTTCTTAATATACATAAATGATCTTTGCAATCTAAAGCTACATAATGGCATTATCATATCTTACGCTGACGACATTGCTGTACTTTTTTCGGCTGATTCAGAAAGTGAAGTCTACAAACTTGCGCAACATGGGTTCAATATTGTAAATAATTGGCTTCAACAAAATTCACTAACCCTTAATGCGGAAAAGACAAATTTCATTAAATTTTCGATGCGGAAACAAACACCTACCATTGCCTCAAAGTTGTATGTTCATTGTTGTTCAGTCCCTCTCAATAGTCAGTGCATGTGTCCCCATATTAAAATTACTAACAAAATAAAATACCTGGGTATCCATGGTATGACATCCTTACTTTCAAACCACACATAGAAGCTTTAAATAGTTGAATTCGTAAGCTTATATTCATATTTAAAAAGCTGCGATATATAGCAGACCCGAAACCAATAAGGCAAGTTTACTTTGCTCTATGTCAGTCAATTTTGACGTACTGCATTACCTCATGGGGCGGGGCAGGTAAAACTTTGTTACTACCCATCGAGAGAGCGCAAAGAGCTATCCTCAGGGTGTCTACTTGTCGCCCTTTCCTTTTTCCCACTAACCTTCTCTATAAATCTTGTGAAGTACTAACAGTTCGTTAGTTATTTATAATGAGCACCGTACTAAAATAACACACAGCGCTTTCCTATCGCACTGAATTTACTAAAAAAAGACGGAAAGATTTAGTTTGCCTTAAAAGAAGTACAAAATGCAACAATGCAACATGCTTTCACAACTAAATTTTATATGTTCCTTGGACCACTACTTTATAACAGACTAAACGCAAAATTTAACATTTATTCCCTAAATTATTGCAACTGCAAGAAGACTCACAAGGAAGCTCTTCAAAGTATGTCCTATGAAAACACAGAAAAGTTATTACTGGTACTAAAATAGAGATAGTTTGTATTTTATTTAAATGTAATTAAGATTAAGAATAAGAGACTAAGATTATTTTCATATTATTTACACCTTTATACATTACCTAAGATGACCATATACAGTTTATTTTATATAAATGTGATTATTTAAAAATATAAATACCTATTCTCGCCTGAAACACAGGATTACCTAGTTCAGGCACATAACATGTACTTGACATGTGAACTTAATGTAGATTTAAGCGAAATTGTATTTAATATTTACCTTAAGATTTTGAATAAACATTTTATTATTATTCTCATTGATCAAGACTTAAATTGGAAAGGACATTTAGATAATCTGTGCAACAGGATTAACAAGTTTGTGTATGCTCTCAATCAAGTAAAGAATGTAACAAATAGAAAAACAGCAATAATAACATACTACGCATACATAGAATCCATTTTACGATACGGGCTTATTATATGGGGAAACAGCACGGACAAAAACAGAGCATTTATTGCACAAAAGAAATGCATCAGAGCCATTTGTGGAATCCGTCCTGACGAGTCCTGCAAAGCAATTTTTAAAAAGCTAGGCTTATTACCGCTCCCATCCCTTTACATCTATGAAATTTGTAATTTTGTCTACAATAATAAGGGATTGTTCCAAAAAGCATGGGAAGTAATCCCCCAACCCAGAAAGGATCCACATAGACTTGTGTTAAAGGATACTCCTAAATCTAGTAAATATTCTAAAAGCTGTCTTGTGATGTGTGTGCGCATATACAACAAAATCCCAGATGAATTAAAATTATTGAATAATATTAATTTATTTAAAACAAAATTATATAAATGGTTGAATGGACATAATTTTTATGATATTAATGATTTTTTTAGTATTAGGACATAATTTGATGATATTAATGATTTTGGATTATGTTAATGTTTTTTTTAGTATTAAGACAATATTTGATTTATTAATGATTTTTTAAGTATTAAGACATAATTTGATGATGTTAATGATTTTTTTAGTATTAAGACATAAGTTTGAATATGGTTTTAATAGTTATTAACAAAAACATAATATGTGTTTCTCTATGTATTTCTTCGACATTTTTTTTTTGCATGCAATTTATACAGCTAAACATGTGCACTTTTTATAACCATTTTGTAACACCTTTATACTATGTTTAATGCAAATAAAGACTTATCTTATCTTATCTTATTTCATTTATTACATTTTACAAACATATTATTTACATTTTTAAATATTCCTATTAAAACAAAAAAACATTTAAAAATATAAAAAACAGTAGCCCACCGGTATCGGATACAGGGTCCAAGCTACCGGTGGTCAGGGCTCTTGACAGAGGAACCTCCTAACAAATCGCGCCGTGTCCAAAAGTACTGCTTTCTGGATCAAGCCTCTGATCCAGCTGCCCAACGAGAGCCTCCTAAGATGTTTGTCGAGGCTCTTGGCTATTATGCCATTGGCCGAGACGACTATCGGCACAATGATTGCTGTATCCACATCCCACATGTCGACAACCTCGCGAGCCAGATCAAGATACTTAAATTGCTTATCTTTCTCGGCTTTCACGAGGTTTTCGTCATGAGGGACCGCTATATCAACAATCATTGAACGACGCTCTAATCGGTCTATCACCACTATGTCAGGCTTATTGGCAACAATAGTCCTGTCAGTGATGATAGACCGATCCCAGTACAATGTAATATTGCCATTTACGAGAACTGGGTCGGGCACATACCTATAGTACGGTACTTCTGATTCCACAAGATTGTATTTAAGAACAAGATGCTGGTGAACAATCTTGGCTACAAGGTTGTGTCTATGCAAATAGTCTCCGTTAGCCAGACGAGAACAACCGGAGATAATGTAACAAAACCTTCGGTTTCCCCGAAGAGGTCACCAAAACGTAGCCAGGCTACGGACGCTAATGTATCTACGTCAGACCCATGAAGGGCCCGGTAATAGCGTCCGTGAAGCTCCTTGCTCTGCCATACTTCTCTGCGGTCATTAGTATCTAATACTACAGGTTTGCGCCAATTCTCGCTACCTAAGGAGAGCGGAGTGAGGCCTTTGTCCACCGCTACCACATCTCGATGCATACCCACGTCGGCTTCTAGGAAATATTCCCTAAGGCTGCATATCTCGCGGTTGTGCAGGGTCTTTGCATTTAAAAAGCCACGACCCCCGTACTTCCGCGGGATATACAACCTCATCACCGATGAACGTGGGTGATGCATGCGATTTGCAGTCAGCGTTGTGCGGACCCACCTGTCCAAGGCGTCAAGTTCAGTCTGAGTCCATTTGAGTATGCCAAAAGAGTACATCAATACTGGCATGACCCAATCATTGAAGGCACGCACCTTGTTTCCGCCTGATAGAAGACTATTCAGTACTTTATTCAGGCGGCCAAAGAAACGTTCCTTCAGTGATTGTTTAACATAAGCAACATTGATGCTTAGTGCCTCTGTACTCTTGAGGTCTCTCTGTCTCCAAATACTTGTAGGTTTCAGTTGAGCCGAGGGATCTTAGGTGTATGGAGTCCGAGAGTTGAGTTCCCACGGATTCCATAATCTCCCCTCGCTTTACATGCATGAACGCACATTTGTCCACCCCAAATTCCATCCTGATGGCGCTACTGAAGGTTTCCGTTACCTTCAGTAGCTCCATCAGTTGCAAGTTGGTGGGAGCAAAAAGTTTCAAATCATCCATGTAAAGCAAGTGTGATATGAACTGGTAGCCTTGCCCCGAACCCTCCAGCAGTGTACTGAGGGGGTTCAGAGCCAGACAAAACCAAAGTGGGCTTAGACTGTCGCCCTGAAAAATACCACGCTCAATCCTAATCGGTTCGCTGTTCTCCTGGCTCTGTCGACATCCTGGGTAGCAGAGGACCGTCTTCCATTGCCCCATACATGACTCAAGGAAAGTGCGTAGTATTGGGTTTATTTTATACAACTCCAACACCTTCATGAGCCATGTATGTGGAACCGAGTCATAGTCCTTCTCATAATCTATCCAGCATGTCGACAGATTCCTTCGCGAACGACGAACCTGTTGGTTAATAGCAATATCGATGAGGAGAAGCTCCTTAGTACCGCGGGACCCGTTCCTACATCCATTCTGAGAAGCAGAAATGATTGAATTGGTATCGATGTGGTTATTAATTTTGGCTCTCAAAATGGATGTAAGAACTTTATAGACCGTCGGTAAGCACGTGATTGGTCTATAATTTTTAGGGTCCACAGTACTGCCTGATTTATGGAGCAGGTGGGTTATTCCTGTAGTTAGGAATTGAGGCAGCAATCCTAACTCTAAGGCAGACTGGAACTGAGCGGCCAAGCGAGCGTGCGAGCTTTGGAACCATTTTATCCAGAAATTGTGCAGCCCGTCCGGCCCTGGAGATTTCCAGTTGGATAACGGACGGACTGCACGGGTTACATCTTGGGGGCTGATCGTAATTGCCCCCATTTCTGGTATAAGATCGCACGTGCGCTTGATCTCACTCATCCAGTCACCCTCGGTGTGGCTGACAGGTACCGACCAGATGTTGCGCCAGAATGAACACATGGCGTCATCATTCGGTAGGCACGTATCAGTCACACCTTGGTCAGGTCGCTCCCAGGCCCTATAAACCCACCTTTCATTGCTTTGGAATGTGCGATTCTGAGTGTATCGCTCCACCTGCCGCTTATATCGACGAATTCGATTTGCCCATGCATAGACTTCCTGCTTCAGGAAGTCGATACGCTCTGTGACGCGGGTCAGATAATCCCGAGGACTGATATCAGTCCCCGCGAACGCCCGCCTCACAAAGCGCATCACTCTGGGACGAGTGTTGCCCTGCCTGAAGCAGATAAATTTACCAATGAGTGCTCTACCATATAAATTTATATAAATTTCCGAAAATTATCCATCACTACGTGAACGACAACAGAACAAGAAGAAAAGTTACGAGACTACAATTCTATTGAAATGATTGTTTTATAATTACTATGTTCCAAAAACCAAAATGAATTTTATTTATTTATATTGAGTGTTACACAACTGTAGTTAGATAAATTATTACGATGTATTAATTTTACTTGATTCAAGATACACAAACACGGCCACACTATTACAATTTTGGTTATGATGTGACTTCCTCAGTATGTGTATTAGCCATTTGATAGTGGTATCGATTACATTAGAAAGTATCGAATCCTGGTGTAGTATCTCAAGCAAAGTAATCGATTACAATAATAGTCGGTATCGAAACAAAAGTGTCGATACCAATGAGTAATTGATTCTTTTTTCGTATCCCTAGTCATGTGCGACTTTGTCGCGAGATTAAGCGACATTTTGATATCAAAAACTACTTTTTACTCTGATTTAGCGACAAAAATAATTTAGCGACATTTCTAGCGCCTTTTCTAATTTGGTTATCTACAGGTTGCTCTAAAAGTCTACATAATGAGTTACTACTACATAAAAGATATTTAAATATAATAATAAATTATGTGACAATAATTTTATAAAATTGTGTCATTGAAAGTCTTTGTCTAATCCTAATCTAAAGTTGGTTCCGCTAAGACAGGCTGCGTAATTTTGTTTTGGGTCCACATTGGTCCACCCACCCCTGAAGTCCGGCTAAAAAAAGTGGAACTGTTATATATTTTATGATATAGACACCAGCGCCGCGTCTATCGGACTTAAGTGGTGGCGTGGACTTTACGTTTTTTAAGGTAGCAAATCATATTTTTATTAATAAACAACCTGACACTGACCACTGACCTACATATTGCAAAACACGTAAGAAAATTTGAATTTCGCGGGCTACCTTTGTGGATCTATCGTAACGACGATCTCATAAAGTAAGTTCGTTTACCACAGAACACTAATAACCTACCGGTCGTTTAGTCAAAATATTAGTTCGAAATTTGACCGTAATTCCATTTTTTTAATTGATAATAGTAAACCTAGTCAACAACCACAAAAAAAAACCGTTCAAAAATTATTTTATTTTCGCCAAATAACATATAGCGTAATCTAGCGACTTTTGAAACTTAAGTCTAGCGACATTTACTTTAGTCGTGTTGGCAACACTGGATGTGCGTCATGTCATGATGTCATTGTCATTTGTCAGACTGTCAGTTGTCACCTGTGTTTTTGTGGGTCCAATTATTCACTGACGTTGTCCAAGTGTCCAATTAATTATTTCAGGAAATAAGGTGAAAAATATAAACCATGTATCTGTGATGGTGCAATAGCAAAATTTAAGCTATTATTTAAGAATTAAAACAGAAAATCCTTAAATTGAAAGGTTTGTCATCCTCACATTCCTGTAGACAGTTCACAGTTCTTTTATTTATTGATTTTTTTATACTTATAGATTTCATTCGTTTGTTACAGTATTGCCCCATAAGACTTTTTAACAATAATTATGGAACTAATTACTTAATTTTTATTGTAACTATAATGCCAATGTTAAAATCACTAGCAGGACGGGTGTGGCAAAAACAATTTGAAACAATTAGTTGTCTGACTTCAAACTTATTTCTAATGTTATGTTAAACATACATATCATTTTATAGTCAAGAAAAAAACAGTAAAAACCTATCTGGAAGACATAATAACTAATTTGCTGATTTTCTAATAAAAATATATTTCTATTGGATCTGGAAATCAGATGCACATTTTGAATTTCATTTCATCAAGTAGGTATTTTTATATATTTTTCTGCAGGTTTAAGAGTTTGCCATAATGGCAGAATGCAAACAACTGATTTCCGAATGGCTGCATGAATATGCTGCTTTGCAAGAAAATGAAATAAAAAGTTTTGCAGCAGAGCATGAACACAATCATGAAATAGCTACTGCTATTTTTAACTTGTTTTATAGTGAAGATGAAAGTGACGCTAATTCTAGTGGTAAAATAGAGATGGATGCTCAATGTGAACAGGTATCTATATTTATGTTTACAGTAATCACAAGTATCACAAAACTTATTGCTTTTACAACTGAGTCATAAAATAGTGTATTACATTTCAGATGTTGGAGAATATTTGCACCCAATTATTCAGCTTTTACAGATCAAAGGAGGTTGAGTTACAAAGGTTTACACTTCAGTTTGTTCCAACTTTAATATATAACTATCTTAGCTCAGTGGCTCAAGGAAACAAGAAGACATGTCGCTGTATAGAAACATTGTTAATTGGTAAACCATAAAATAAACCACCTGTTTTATAGCCTAATCACTGCAAGTTGGAATGGCTTAATAAATTACTTAATTTATTTTACAGGTCTGTATAACTTTGAAGTAGTAGATGAAGAAGGCAAGCCTAAAGTAGTATCATTCAGACTTCCATCCCTGGCTCAATCTTCCATATACCATGAGGTACAAAATATATATTCCTAGCTAATATACAATGTGTAACAGATTAAGCGCAATACCTCAGACACCCCAATTAGAATATTAAATTATAGGTCTAAAACAACATCCGTAACTAAATAAATTGAAACCAAACCTAGGCATTTTTTATAAAAAAGTTATCCTTACTAAACGCAAAATATAAGTGCATCATACAATATCCTTACGCAGACACATACACTCATGCAATGTTAGCGGCCGACGCGACACGCACACAATTTCCTTGAATTAAGGATTGTATTAATTTGTCATGATACTGTTTCCATTTTAAATTAAATGAAACATTTTTCCATCAAAATTTAACACCTATTTTTATGACTGAAATCGATTCAGAAGCCGATTCAGAACCAACTACTGTTAGGAATTGCGTTTATTCTGTTACACATTGTATAAGTACTAATGGCTAAGGTGTCAGACTTGTGATTGACAGGTTTTGGGTTCGCAGCCCACCTATTACACTTTTGCTATGAACCAACTCCAGGCACAAGCAGATTTAGCTTAGAGGGGTTAACAAGATTGCTAGTAATGTGAATTCTACACACATTGCTAGTTCTCTTTAAAAAAAAAATGTGTTATAGAAATTACAGTTTAACATTTTTAAGTCCATGTTATTGTCTATTCATTTTAATTGATTATTATAGTTTGACTTCAACTGATTAAAGACAATTCTTCAATGTATAAAAATTTGAATCTACATGGGGCCTCACTAATTCAGATAGGCAAAAATAAGAACCTTTGCAGATTATGATGCAGCTAGATTAATGTAATAATTGAATGGTAATAAAACTAGATTTACTATCATGAATCTGTAATAACTTAAAAGATAAACAACAAGCGAGATAGGACTATTTACATACAAATGTCCATGTAGGAAATTACATTGCACATTTGATATGAACTAGATGTTTGTATTAACTTTTCCGATAATGTTCACACTTCCTTCACAAGATCACTGAAGAAGCTGCTGTATTTGTAAGTTCAAGACTTAACCAAATAGTTTGTCTATTTCAGCCACTATCTTTGGGATCTCAGTTTCTAACTGAAAGTGCATTGCGAAGATGGGAAGAGTGCAATACTAAACTAGTGAACTGGGGGCCACTTCCACAAGTTGAAGTTATCAATGCCCAGAACCGTCTGAGAGTGATGTCTGCATTGCTCTTTATTTATAATCGCCAATTGAGTTTGTTACCAAAACTGGCATTACGTCATTTCTGCATTGCAGCATCCAGGTAAATGAATAAATACTAGATTCTGCTTGCATCTTTGCTTGCTTGAAAAGTTTTTTCAGCAAAAAATGTAGCCTAGGTCACTCAGTGATAACAGCATTCTAAAGAAGAAAGAATTTTTTAAATCGATTGAGTAGTTTTCGAGTTTATTTGTTACAAATGTTCAAAAATTTCCTCATTATAAACTTACTAGCTTCTGCCCGCGAATTCGTTCGCGTGGAAGGGTTTTCCCGTGTAAATCCCGATCGCGTGGGAATTCCGGGATAACAACTATCATATGTCCTTCCCAGGGTCTGAAACTATTCCCATGCTAAATTTTATCTAAATCGGTTCAGTGGTTTAGGCGTGAAAAGGTAACAGACAGACAGACAAAGTTATTTTCGCATTTATAATATTAGTATGGATATATCCAGTGGGCTGGAAGGAATACCTGCCAGAGTCCTAAAAAGTTGTGCTCCAGAGTTGTCACATGTATTGACTCGCCTCTATCGCCTTTCCCTCAAAACCGGAGTGGTGCCAGTGTCCTGGAAGCTTGTTAATGAGTGACCAGTACCCAAAAAGGGTAGTTGAGTTGATCCTGCCAATTTGCCTTAACCTCCATACTGTGTAAAGTAATGGAAAGGGTAATCAACAACAAGTTTCAGGCATACCTTGAAGACAATGAGTTCCTCAGTGACCGCCAGTATGGCTTCCGCCTTGGTTGGTCCACCGGAGATCTTGTGTATGTCACACACTGTTAGGGCGAAGCCATTGAGAAACACGGTGAAGCCCTTGCGGTATCCCTCGAAATCTCAAAGGCATTTGACAGGGTCTGGCACGCTAGTCTGCTGAGCATGCTTCCCGCATTCGGTGTTCCTGCTGGCTTATGCAACTAGATTTCCGACTTCTTGAGTGAGCGGTTGATCCGAGTGGTCATTGATGCCTGCTCATCGGATCTTATGGTAATTAAGTCCGGTGTTACGCGGATGACAGCACAGTCTCAGAGATACTTATCCAGTTCTAAAGCTGACAGGGATGAAATTGCCACTCTCTGAAAGGCCATGGTCGATCGCATGAATTTGAATCTTAATCTTAAATCTTGTTTTCCAATGGGGTGACGACAATCTGCTCAAATTCAACACTCTGAAAACACAAGCTTGTCTTTTCAGCGTTAAAAAGGAGCACATTTCAATTATCCCCTACTTTCCGAAGTACCTCTGTGCAGTTACCGGCCACCTGAAGCTTTTGGGCATGGAGTTGACTTCAGACCTCAACTTCGGCTCAACTATCGAGTCCAGAGCTCAGACTGCAGCAAAAAAGCTGGGAATCCTACACAAGGTGAGGCGGTACTTCACGCCTGGACAGATTCTGAATCTGTATTAAGCACAGGTCCATACTTGCGTGGAGTATTGCAGCCACTTGTAGGATGGCTTTGCAAAATACCAACTTGCTGCACTGGACTCGATCAAGCGCAGAGCTAAAAGGCTTATAGGCGACGAGGAGCTAGTGGACAGCTTCATAGCCTGGCTGATCGGCGAACCGCTGCTTGCCTGTCGGTTTTCTACAGATTGTACTTCAGGAAGTGTGCGCAGGAGCTCCATGACCTGATTCCTCCATCTCCCTTTCACTACCGGTCTACCAGACGCACGGCTGGGTACTACCCACACTTGGTTGATATACCGTCTTGTCGTACCAAGCGCTTCTCCTCCACATATTGTGCGCACAGCCAAGCTGTGGAATTCTCTGCCGGCTTCTGTGTTCTCTGCCATTTATGACCTTTCAGCCTCTCCATCCGCCATCTTCTGGGCTCGCTCGTTCCATCGTAGACCTCATCTATCGCTTACCATCAAGCGAGATCGAGGGCAAGAGTGGGATCATCCGTATTAGTCTATTTTTGTTTTTCCTAATGAAATAATGAACCTGAATATTAACGCCATACTTGAGTTTACGTTTTTAACTTCTGAACTATTTCGGAAAAGTCTGCATAATTAATTTTATGAGGTTACTCACGATATTATTGGTAGAATGTATCGATCCTTACAGCGAACTCATCGCTGTATGTTTTAATAACAACCTACAATGTAATTTTTGTAGGAGAGTTTCTAGATTAGTTTTTATTTTGTATCTATCTATGATCTGTGCTTGTCAATATAAGCAAAAAATTGTCAGTGCATTTTGTAAAGAGCATGTCCTCTAGTGAAGATGTACCCTGATCAGCAGCTGATCAAGGTGCAGTCCAAAGTATTATAGATGGTTTTGGTGTGGGAATTGGGGCCCTATAATAATTTGAATCAACAAGAAATAATAATAAAATCAAACTGAGAATAATATTTTATATGGTAATTTAGATCGACTATAATACATTGATTTTGTTTTGGAAGTTCTGGCACATGGTTGCTTTATTTAATGCTGTAGTTAGGTAAGTTGATGCGGTGTTAGAATCCTTGTGGCTAGCGGGAATAGTGGTATACGTTTCATGAATGGTAAATAATATCATCTACTTTGGGTAAGTCGGCTGTCAATATGGTATGGTGGCCAGAGATCGTTACGCGTTCTTTGATATCCGGCTGCTTTTCTGATGCGGGAAAAGCGAGCAGTATGCCTTCTGTCTCTCTATCCGCTGTCTACTTTATACGCGTCGCCTCACAAAAAAAAAACGGCATTCCAAGAATGGACTGAACCACAGACGAGAGCAAATAAAAAAGAGCCTATGCTAAGTGCCGCAATGAGGGAATCGCGCTTCTGTGTCAGAGTTTGGCACTCCTCTGACGTATGCTGCTTTGATGCAGCCAGGAGTGTTGCAGCCTACAGATAACGATATCCCCTCCTCAGCCCCAAACAAGGCCACATACGATTCCCATGTATAGTCCCCGGCTGGAGTCATTGGGCCCTCCTTAATTTGATAAATGCTGCGTAAGAGCAGCTGCAACACTCATTACCTGCACCCATGAATCCGCTCCACTTTACTGCTTGAATAGAAATTGGCTTTCTCTAAAATTGGGAGGTATTTTATTTTTTTTATAGTTGATGAGCTTGCGTTTGACCATAATCTCACCTGATGTTAAGCGATGATGTGGTCGAAGATGAAGCACGCTTGCCTAGAAGTAACCTATTCACTCTTGACTTAAATACTCCCAGGTTATAGCTATCAGGAAACACAGACTCCGGCAGAGAATTCCACTCCTTATATAGACGTACGCACAAAAGTATTCCCAAAACGTTTCGTGCGTACGGGTGGGATGTTCACCATGTAACGATGGCGCATCGCTGTTTCTTTTGTAGTCCGATGATGGAACGGGCATGGTGGAATAAGACTGTGCAATTCCATCGCACACTCCCCGAAATGTAAAATGATAGGCTTGCAACACGTCGCCGATGTTCTAGGCTCTGGAGCTTTGTCTCGACCAGTTTCTCGTTGCCGATGAGCCTTTTGAATTTTTTCAAAGATTTTCGATAGTATTGGCAACAAGCTGGCAACATAGGCCTGTAGGAGCTGACTTCATTATGTTTTTTGCTTTTTTATTTGCCATACATAACTAGTAAATTGTGACACTTACAACTTTCGAAACTAGTCTACTCTTAACTCTTTCAGGGGCACTTTCATATAAGTTACAATATACGTGTTTTTATGTTTTTTTCTAGTTGTATTTAGACTAAACAATACTGAAAACATGATTAAAAAAAAATCTGAGTGAAGGCTTTTGAGGAATCACATGGTTAGCTACGGTAATCACCGCCGCTGTAGAACAAAACAACACTATGAAAAATTGTAAAAAATGTTATTATGAATATAGACAAAAAACATATGAAAACGCTTAGGACCAAATTTTTATTTCACTTCTTATGAAAATCTTCGAAGCAGGACTTTCCTTTACGCAAACATAGTGGCACATTGCAGGTTTTGCATTTCCAAACCGTACGTACTGGAGTATTACTGGTACTGCATTTGGCACATCTCCTTGATGTGCTTCGCTCCGGTTGATGGCGATTGCTTTCAAGGCGGATCTCGTCGGCTACTGTTAGCTTATGCCGTTTTATATTGGTCGGACCTGGAGAAAACGCTCCTGAACTGCGTGGACAATCCACCCAACGATGCATGCGCTGATTGACATACGCTGGAGCTAAGAGATCTTGGTACACAGAACGACGAAAATCCTTCATTGCCAGAGTTTCTACATCTGGTCGTGAAGTGGATTGTAATTCTTTGTACACCAAAAAAGAATTGAAAACAGAACAGTCCAGAAAATGGCAAATATCCTGTGCCACCATTTGTGTGACTTTCGGTCAATATCGTAGCAGCTTTTGAGTTGGTCCAACTTATCAACAAAATTCATGTTCAAGTTGTAGTCTTTTACAGCTTCTGGATAAGATATTTCCAGTCTCTCCATTACGTTCTCTGCGTGTCACCTTCCCGACGCAACAAACACATCGATTTATTCAGGCGTAGTGGGGAAGCTTATAAGCTTTTCCAGATTGAGTAGCATAAAGGTTGGTTTGAAAACTCATAATTTCTTGCATATCGTCTGACCAAAACATGCGAAATAGTGCGAGAGGCGTAATACTTTCCAACTCCAGTATATGTGCCGGTACACCCACATCTTCAGTAAACTCACCTGGTGGGGAAAGTGAGTAGTTCTTCTTCCACTTTGGCGCTCTTGCTTGAAGACTGCTGGAGCTGCTCTGTTCTGCTACAGGAGTGGCAACCTCCGGAGGCAGAATAGGACGGAAACTTGACAAGGGTTCATTATCTTCTTCATCAAAACTGTAAGTTTGCAGACGTTCCCCTATGACATCACCCAATAGCATGGTATGTGGTTGTGCATCATGAGTTTCCTGGTCCGATTCCACACTGTAGCAACTGTCGTCACCGGAGGGTATCTCCTCCATTCCATTCCATCCTCATTTTCAATATCCCCGTCAGCTAACACACTAAAAATTCTGTAAGACATACAAAAAAACACTGTCACATATATACGAACAAATAAAACATTCTATCTGCGCGCTGGTTAGCTACTCTAACCACCTAATTACGAGTGTCATATTACATTACAAACGCAAAATTACATACATTATTTATCAAATACATGATATAGATATCTAAATACGTCTAATAAAACAATCATAGTCATAAAAATAATAGACTCACCTTATTTTTGAAAGATTTTTCCGAGCACGTTACAAAAACACTGTCAACGAATATTATTCATACGAATAATACAAACACAAACGATTTTCGGCGCCACTTACTGCCTAAACTAAATCAAGCGTAAGTTGCATTACTATAATAGTTTAAGAAATAATCGCTAGATAGCATGAATTTAAAGAAAAAAATAACGAAATATGTGGTTAGCGTAGCTAACCATTGACCCTGAAAGAGTTAAGATACCAATACAAAATAGGAAGGAAATCTATACTAATATTATAAACCGGAAAAGTTTGTTTGTTTGTTGAACGCGCTAATCTTCGAATGTACTGGGTGGATTTCAAAAATTCTTTCTGATTATGATAGGCAGTTTCATGAGGAAGGCTATAGGCTATTAAGTATTACGCTACTGTTCTCGGTTTTCCTAAAATAAGGGTATTAGTGAAGTAAGTCGGAAGAAAATACACTGCTAAATTGCTATAATCGCGTGCGCTGGCGAAATGCTGAGATATACGTAAAGATCATGTACTACAAAAATATAGGGTTTATGTAGATCTAAAAAAAATCCGCGGTACTACATATCTAACTTTTATATATAATCAACAATAAGGCAAATTATGTAAAGAAAATATAAAAAAAATAAGGCATAACTTAGTAGTATTATTATTATGCGGCCGTATTAATACTTACGTTCAAAAGTAGTCTCATCATTAAAACACTTTTATGATGATAAACTTTGCCTTTTACAGTATATAATTTTGTACTTACAGTTTAGGAGAAAATGTAAAATTAAAATTATTCAGCAACGTTATTTACCAAAATGGCGCGCAGATGCATAGATGGCGGCGCGTCGAGCACAGTAACATCTAGGTACAATCTCCGATACTCAGAATACAGAAAGAACTAGAAGCCGTGAGCGCGCCTAATACTGAAGCAACAAAAACTACTCCGAAATGGAGTAGTTTGACGCGCAGCCGATCAGTTGTACTGTGAACATCATATCGCGTGACGTGTTTTACCCGTGTCCAATTTATTTAAATTATGACGTCTTGTGTCGTTTTTACCTGTAAAAATTTGTAATTTACAAAGAGAATAATGCATCCATCTTGTTAGTGTTGCCAATATAAGACTTTTGATTTTCCCTTCTTTTTATTACCTACTGAGGGCTTTTATTCTTTAGTAGTATATTTAATAACTACTTTAATCAAAAAATATTTTAACCAACTTGAAAAAAGAAAGGTTATCAGTGCGACCCGTATACAACGTGTAACAGGATAAACGCATTCTCTGAAAGTTGGTTCAGAATCGGCTTCTGAATCGATTTCCGTCATAAAAAATAGGTGTTAAATTTTGACGGCAAAATCTTTCATTTAACTTAAAATGGAAACAAAGTATCATGACAAATTAATATAATCCTTATTTCAAGAAAATGCGCTCGTGTGCGTGTCGGTCACTAATATTGCATGAGTGTATGCGTCTGCGTATTGATATTGTATGACGCACAAACGTTTTGCGTTTACTAAGGATAACTATTTTATAAATATGTGTAGGTTTACTTTCAATTTATTTAGTTACGGATGTTGTTTTAGACATAATTTAATATTCTAATTGGGGTGTCTGAGGTATTGCGCTTAATCTGTTACACCTTGTATATGTAATTATGTATATGATATTGTTAGAATTGCATAATATTCATAATAGGTACTATGTGACTAACATAGTACCTATTAAGATTACGAAACAAATTTACAAAATTTGTAGTGTATGTGTGTGGTGTGTGTGTGAGAGAGGAAGGGGAGGGGTGTATGAAATTATGTTTCTATGTAACATTATAACTAGGTATCTAAAATTTTAGCTTCCCTATATATATATATATAAATAATGTCTGAGCTAGCAACATTATGCGGGTGCGAAGGGAGGCTAGCGAGGGACGCTTGTCTTGTATTTCGACACAGAGCGCGGCTTGCAATATTACAGTTGAACGCAGTTTCTAGTTCTGTATTCTAAGCTCCGATATACAACGTGTAACGGAAACCCCATATCAATCCAAAAGGGCTGAAGACAACATCTGGTATGGAGTCTCTATGCCCAGTTTCAGCACAAAATAAGTGACTCAAAGAATTGATACGAAATTACCGGTTTCATATGTTTCTTGAATATCAATCATAATAAACGTGTCACTGAACTACGAGGGTCAATAACTTTCCACGTCACTTGCCTATAACACGATAATTCTCTTCAATCTTCTTAATTTGAAAAATTCAGTCTCTGGTATCAATGTATTGAAATTTCTAATTAGTTTCACACCTGAAGACAGGATTACCAAACCCTTGTCATATCGTTTGTTATCATCCAAAGACAGAAGTGCACTTGGTATGTATATACCCTTTAAATTACACGTTGTATAGTAACATACCTAAACTTGGTTTCTTTGCTACGAAGTTTCCTATGTAAGGGAAAATTGTTTCAGATTTTTTTACGTCAGATGTGTGTTTTTGTCAATACATTTGAATATAAGTTTTTAAGCTAACATGGTTACTAACAGTATCATTAGAACTTAAAACGGGATATTACCATGTGTATTTATTGTTTTGAGTTTCCGATATCTCGGCACTGTTGCAAGCGCCATGATCACGGATGAACTGAAGTAATTGCGGATGGAAGTTTATGAGCAGACAAATCGGTCTACCCTCTTACTCGTTCGTTTTCTGTTAGCGACACCGCTACCACTGTCACATGTATCACTAAACACTCGATTCTGTTCCCGACACACAAAACTCACCGTATCGACTCGCGAACTTTCTACGGAACTTTTTCGGTTTTTACACATTTGAACCACTGGATTCCAGGCCCTCGACAGTTCAAACCCATCCTCACGATTGAAATTGTCGTATTTGTTCTAAGTTCTAATGATAATACATTTGAATATTTTTATTTTACTTGAATAAGTAATTTTAAGGGTGTTGTTTCGTTTATCCCATTTTTATTAACCGACTTTTAAAAGGAGATCGTTAAGCATCGTTTAGTTTAAAGTCTATAAGTAGTTAGTTTATTCATTTTGTTTTATTTTAGTTCCATTCTTCTTCTTATCGTGTGGGTAGTAAGGTCTAACGACCCCATACACCCTAGTGTCAGAGTTTCTAGACCGCCTCAAGGGCCTCTGACATGGTCTATTTTGACGACCGCCATTTGGCGACCGGGACCAACGGCTTATACGTGCCTTCCGAAACACGGAACCATCTTTTTATCAGACAGTCAGGTGATTCAGGCCTGCAATGTCCTAGCCAAACTGGAAACAACTTTACAAAGTATGCTTCCCGCGGGAATCGAACCCACGACCACCGGGTCACAAGGCAAACGCCTAAACCACTCGACCACGATTCGACTCGACCATTGATCTATACAGTTATGTATAAAAATACGTATTTTTAGTCTATATTTTTACGATTCGTAATTTTATGTAGGGGATTAAATTCCTTTTTTAACACCCGACGCAAAAAGAGAGGTGTTATAAGTTTGACGTGTCTGTGTGTCTGTCTGTGGCATCGTAGGACCGATTATGTGTATGTGTAATGTAGTTTTTTTGTTAGAAAGCTGACGTGATAGAGATGGTTCTTGGCTACAATTTATCAAGATCTGTTCAGGTGTTTCGAGGTTGTCGAGGGTTACCTAAATTTTTTATTTTATCGTAGGTAGTAGGTATAGGGTCTAACTAAGTCGTTACTTTTATTAAAATATCTTCAAAAGCATTGTCATAGTTACTATAGTTTTCACAGGACCAGTCCAATGGCTAGACAAACGGCACTAATTCCTCGAATACCCATGGTACGGTCGGCCAAGAAAGTGGTGTACCAGTTTTGATTTAGTTTCCCGGTCATCGAAAATTACAACAAGGTTCGTTATAAAAAGATATCACTGAAAGAGACAACATTATCATGACGTAAACCTATGTATTTAGTATTCATACGTCATATGTCACATGACATTTTAACCTTTAGTATAAATGAAAAGGACATTAGTTTCTACAAAGCAATTGAAATGTTTCCAAACAAAAGTAATAAAAACTATTTAGACAACCGAATTCCATTTGAAAAAGAAAACTGACAATTGACATTTTGTCAAATATATGCAAAAAATCGATATATTTTCCGTGTTATTTTTCAATCAACTGCATATAAAATCATCTCAATGCCTGCCAACTTGCCGAAAGAGCACAAATAATTGCCCAATTTAATGAGGGAAGCAGTATCAGTGCGATATCCCGGAATTTGAATATATCGAGGCGTTCTGTCCGCTTTTGGATTCGTCGTGAAGGAGAGGAGGGAAGTTTGTTGGATCACAGAAGAAGTGGTCGCCGGCCTGCACTCTCCAATAACGATAGAGAATTCATGAGACGGGAATATGAAATCAATGGTTTTAAGCCCACAAAACATTTTGCGGAGATGTTCGATGTGAGTGCCCAAACAATAAGGAATCATCTACATTACATGGGGTTGCACCACAGGCATTATGCCAAGAAAATATATTTGACGGATGCTCACAGACTTGCTCGTCTGAACTTCGCCAGAGAGCACTTAGAGTTTGATTGGTCTAATACAGTGTTTTGTGATGAAAAAACGTTTAAATCCAGTCAGCATGGACGTCTTCACCTTTGGCGATATAATTCAACACGGTATAAAGATGATCATGTAATCCCAAATAGAGAATCAGGTCGAATTTCCGTAAATATTTGGGGCTGGATGAGTACGGATGGTGTAGGAGAATTGTGTTCTCTACCTCCTCGAGCGACGGCTGTAAATTATATCGACGTGCTTCAGAATGCAATGCTACCGACAGTCCGTAATGTTTACCCGGAGAACGAAGTGCCACAATTTGATTTTGTTCAAGATAATTGTTCAATTCATAATGCGAGGATCGTAAGAGCCTGGTTTCGTTCACACACTGACGTAAGGGTAATTCAGTGGCCCTCAAGATCGCCGGACCTCAACCCGATAGAAAATCTTTGGGGCCTTATGGTCCAACGATGGTCGCATCAAAATGAAAGAACCAAACAAGCTCTTATTAGTCACTGTAATTATATCTGGGAGGAAATGCGGGGAACCGATATTTGCTCACGGCTTGTTGGTTCAATGAGGTCTCGTCTTTTAGAGGTTATAGAGGCCAACGGCGGTTACACCCGTTTCTAATTTTTAAAAATTTTCAATATCTTCTAAATATTACTATATATGCTATGTTTTTGTTTGTTATAAGTATTTTAAAATTGATTGTAGAAATTTAATAAAAGGATAAATCTATTTTTAGCTTGTTTTTTATTGATATTGTAATTACAAGTTTACAGAAATTGTAGGTTTGTGGACTCGCCTTGTGCCTTTACAATTTTATGTAACTTGTTGATTACAATTCTGAATTTGTAGATACAATTTTGTCATCAAAATCTACAGCCCCCCGCCGTTGATTTTACGACGTCATTGGTTCCATCAAGTTCAAACTAAGAACAGCTGTCACGTTACAAACAGTAATAGTCGTTATCAATAATCAGATAAAGACAGCAATAGAAGTTGTCAGATCGATCTGCAAGCGAAACTAATCTTTATCACCTATGAATCTGCAAGCGATATTCAACCTTAGGGTGGTACACCACTTTCTTGGCCGACTGTACCTACAGATTTACTTTTAAAAGGATAAAATTTCCTGCAAAGGTATCTTTCGCAGTCATAATAAATAAAGCGCCGTAGTTGCGGGAATGTTCTAACAAGATACCGCGGCCCTGGAACGCAAGGGGACATGAAGGAACAGGGTGGGTTTTTAGTCAGTAGAAGACATTCGATGATTTTCCCACCCGAAAAAAAGGGTCAGACATTCAAAAACGTCGTCATATTCAGAGTTTTTAGTTAGTTCGCGGTAATAATAGTAGTAGGATTATACGCGGGTGAAACCGCGGGGCACAGCTAGTAGGTATATCGTAAAACATTTACCAATTTTATACATAATAATTATGAAACTTATCCTGGTGCTTTTGTTCTTTGCGTTTCAATTGTGTATTAGAGTTTATCAACTATAAAAACAAATAAGTTTGATTTCTCTTTTTTCAAAGGTGACTGAATACTGTGGTCTACTGTAATATTTAGTAAAGTTATACAACTAGTAATAAGTATCACTTTCTGTCCATATGTACTAAAAATGAAACTGCACGATTCACATTTATGAGAAAATATAATTTGAAGTGACATTGGAGTGTTTCAAAGTATTTTAGCGAAATCGAAATGTCGCGGGTCGTACCTAGTGCTGTAATAATGATAAAAACTAGATCATGCTTCATTTTGATCTATGAAGTTCAGAGTGAAGTAGGTACTACTTACTAAAGATTTTAAAATCTCTTGATATTTCCTTATTACAGAATAGTTACCCAAGGATTCAAGAAGAAAAACAGCAATTCATCTGCAAAACAAGTATCAAGAATACCAGTTTCATCTAACTTCTTATTAGAAATGATTGAGGGTGCTTATTTTGCTATGTTCAATGAATTCTACACATTGGCACATCAGGCAGTACAAGATATCGATCAAAGAGCCCAGTATGAATTATTTCCTGATGTTATGTTGGTTACGAGTGCTGTGATAAATTCCTTAAAAAATAATCCTTCAGGTAAATGAAAAGCATATTTATAAGACTTCAGAAAAGCTAAGATTTTATAATTTGTTGCACTACTTTTAATTAATAAATGAGGCAAATTTCATAAGAGAAGCATATGTGGCTTATGTGTGTCTTTGGTTCGCCGCGAACGCAAAGCCGCGAATCAAACTTGTATAATCATAGGCATTTTATATTCTTACTATTTGTCAAAAAATGTTTTATTTACCTTACCTATTACAACTAAAACCAGAAGTTCAGTGTCTAATATTTTTGCTCATGGCAGTACAAATTAATTTCTTCATTTAAAAATGCATCTCTCCCTTTTGAAGCCCTTAAGAAAAGTCTGGCAATGTACGATGCCCAAATCTTCTATTATTTCTTCTACTAAACGTGTATGCTTTACTTTCTCAGGACAACCATGTGATGGTCCTATGGGCATTAGTGTAGCTTTGTCACCAGCTACTACTACCGTTACAATGTCTAAATCTATGATTACAAATGCATCATTCCGGACCAAGAAATTACCAGGTGAGAATTGAAGTTCATCTCTTATCCAGTAAAGCCGCAATTTTATTATATGTAATTAGTTTGACTTTATTCTGTAGTATATTGGAAGCATTGTTGAATTACGCCCAACATAATTATACCTAGCTGACATGATACTGCATTTAAATATTTTTGGTTTACGTACAGATGAACATATTGAACATAACTGTATGCTGCCAAATGCATGCTCCTCGCCTCGTACATTGGATTGTAGCTTGTGGATTAAAAACATTAATTGTATGTGCAGTGACATTGATAAATCTACGTAATTTCACAATATTGTAACACGCCATTATAACTTTTTGATGCGGCCTTGCCAAGGATACCTAAAAAAGTCTTTAACTTATATAAATACAAAAAATGTACAGGTGGTGAAAATATTGTGAACTTTATGTTACAATCCATGTCAAGTAATGCTCTGAGGTATTTAGGAAAATATATCGCATTTATTTATTTTTGTAGGACTTTAGAAATACTTATTGAAGCACATGTGACGTCCAGCTGTAGGAGTTCAACTTGTGAGCACAGCTCCATCCACTATGTCTTATTGTGTTAGTGGGACAAGATCTTCATCTTTTTAAATAGTAGATCAGTTTCAAAAGATCCATTTCTTCAATGAAACTATAAATAACGCCATAAATCATATTAGTCACGGTCATAAAACGTGCGATAGGGGCAATTAATAACTTGGTTTTAACGGTCAGCTTCTTATTTCGCATGGCAGATTTTTCCCTCGGAAATCTCGATCTTGTGGAAATTCTGGACTATATGTTGCAATGAATCTTCTCTATCTTCCAGTGAATTTCCTATTGAAATCTGTTCAGCTGTTCCATATTTTAGCCGAGCTAAAATCTGAACAAAATCTGACTCTAACTGAAAACAGATCGAACAGAAAGACACATAGATAAATAAAAGTTTTATTTTATAAGTACTTATATTATGTTACATTATTCTTATTACGGCAATATTTTTTGACAATACCGAATGTTCAGCTGGCATTGTGCTGAAATTCTCCGACGCGTCGGAGAATTTCGACGTAGCCCCGCTTTGATTCTTACCTACTAAATTCATAAGTTTTATGTAGATTTTTCATGCTGGTCGACTACAAAAATATCGATAACTTCTCATGAATAAATATAGATATATTATACAATTTTGTTCTACTAGCGACTGATGGTAAAATGTCATTTTTGTCATCTGAGTCATCGTTTTATGACCGTGTTGGCCACAAACATTGGCGTATAGTTTCGTCACAGTTATTTGAATGTCATTATTAACTTGAGATTTAAGATACCGTTCACATTTTTCGGCACTTACCTAACGTCACTGTTTAATAATTATTTATTTAATCACATAAATGTCAATACAAATTCAAAACAGTAGTCCTGCATAGTCGTCATCCATTAAGGTTCCATTGTAAAAGTCTTACATTTGTCAAGCCGCTTCTAAACCGGCCATATTTCCACAGCTATTGGATTATACCTACATATAAGTCGTAGAATAACAACGCATAGAAGTATAGTACGAGTGCAAAAAGTGAGGCAACTAAAACTTAGCCATTTTTGGCTAACTTTGCTCGACGAGCCATCAGTACTCGAGGTCACATTCTGCCGAACAGAGCTCGCGAGTAAATAATTTAAAACGACCGTTTGTAGCGTAAAGGGATGTCATAGTCCTTCAGGAAAACAAAAAACGTGTAATCAAATTACATTTCACAAGTAAATACTTACATTTTATCCATTATATTTAAGTAAATCGACCATCAAACAAAAATTCTGATAACCTAACTTATCACAATTCAATGTTGCTATCCGTGACGAAAAAAATACCCATATTGATTTCTTTTGTGCTTATTTTTGTTTAAAAAAAATATAGTTTTGGCGGCAATTATGTATGCGTCAAACTATATTTATTTACAGCTACTACCTACAGTGTTTTATAACTAAAAGTTACTGTTAGTTCGAAGAGTGGCATCATAAAGATGACAATTTTATTGATTAAGATTTTTTCATTTAAGTAATGTTCTCAATAATATTTTTCTATTTCATAAATACAACATATACTTTTAATATTTTAATATCAAACGAGATTTTTCAAGCAATTAATACATTTCTATAATATCATTATAACACATTACACATCAAACATTCTAAACGCAATAAACGATATCTCATTTCGTTTACCTTCAGTAAATATATGTCATACAAGTCATATTACATGAAAAAACATCATCTTATATAACATAAAATACTTGATTTGATCCAGCAACATAATAGTGCGTTTTCCCATTTTTGTGGTAATGGTACTGGTAATGGTATCACTGAAAGCTATATTTGTGTGCGTTTGAAGAACGTAGACACATTCGGCTCACGCACACAAAGAAAATAAAGTGGACACGCGAAATCACTCGTGTTTTGTTCTAGACGCCTCTTCTATGCGTTGTTGTTCTAAGATATAAGTATTAATATATTGCTACTTCTGTAATTGGCTATTTGACTGTTGTCACGGTAAAATATGAAATGTGTTAAATATAGTTGCTTATAGGTAAAAAATAATTATACAATACGTTTTTTTGCATTAAAATAAATTGTAAATATTTTTATTTTTGAAAAATAGATTTGAGTTTTTTATCTATGGATACGAGAATCAAAACACGGGCGGCCATGACTGAGCATCATATGACGTCACATTTCAATAAATAAATCGTCGTGTACTGTGTACTATGCATGTTGTGTGAATTTTACTGAGAAAATTAATAAGAAATATTTTGATTTGTGCTGTTGAGAGGTTTCGTAAAATGGAGCAGGCTATACAAAAGCTGACAATGCGAATCTACCTAAAGTTGATTCATTTATGATCGCAAATTTAACACGAATCTATTAATTACTTACTTTTATTTTGGTCATGTTTTATTAACAACATTAGGTTAGGTTTACTCATTTGTTTTTAGTAAATCAGAGGCTAAGTTGATTTCTTCTAAATACTTACATTAAAGTAGTCCTCACAAAAGAATATTGCAGATTTATCAGATGTAAACTTTGAGTCTCGACGTGCTAGTTGTAACCACTGCTTTCGACGTTTAGGGCATTTAGGAACGTGTATAAACAATTTTTCAGGAAATTTTATAGTAGTACTTCTACACATAGGCATGGCACAAGTCTTGTCTTTTTCACAATTCCAGTGAAAAGGTGTTAGTTTTCTACAAAATAGCTTCAGAGTTATAGCGTCGTTAGTCGTAATTAGATTTCTTTGCACATTGTTTATTGAAATATGACGTCTCAGCCGCAAGTGTCAGATTACCGGCTGTTTTGGCGCGAATTTCAAATTCCTAAATTAAATTAATTTTTTTCCTACTAAATAACGCTTTTTTTGAGAAAAATAATTATTGTAAGAGGTATAAAATAAACCTACGTGAATTTTAAAATATCTTTTCATAAATTGTCAAATAGCCAATTCAAACACGGATTGGCAATCGGTACTATTTCTGGGTAAATATTATTATTATGGCTAAACAATGAAAGTATTGCTGAAACATTTTTGGGTCAATATTGTTATTATGTCGAAAAAAATGCAAATATTGCTGAAAACATTTTTATGTGTAGAAGGACGATTACAAAAGATCATCAAGAACATAGCATTAGTGTATTTTTCCGTCTCCCCGTGTCGATCGAAAATTACTGAGTAATAAAAGAAAAAATACTTACTAATAAAAAAAAAATTACTGAGTAAAAAAATATTGCCTGTTTAGAAGCCTGTATAAGTAGCACTGTATAATGTAGTTTTGTGATTAACAAGCTACAAACCATTACTCTAAACGTACACTGCTCATAACAACAACATATTAAAACATATATCTGAACTAAACTTTATTAGCTATTAGAATTATATACATGTATCTTTCTAAATGTTTAATAAAAGCACACATTTTAACCGTGAATTCCAGATTTGACACCATTGACACATTTAAACATGATTGTTTCCAGATGACATTCCTATACAAGCCGGACAAGCAGTGCCATCGGATTCGGCAGACTTGCTCACTTCAATAACGGAGGAATGCGAAGCGGAATCAGCTCCCATACAGCGAGGCGGTGCGGTACGGAGTTCCAAACCTAAATTGAGCTCATTTCCAGTTCTTGGTAAAAAGACTAAAGACGGTAAAGACAAAGGTACTGCCGTGGGCGAGAAAAAGGTCACACTTAAGGAGTCTTCAAAGGGGATTTGGAATTCACTCAGCGGAGGCGGTGGCGGAGATATGGTAGATGCGCAACAAAAGTCGAACGTTACAGACTTTTCTGTAGACGCTAATGGTAGTATGAAAGACGAAAAAATGTCTATGACGTCAATACATAACAGTACTGAGAACTCTGATACACGTTCTCAAGTCACTTCTGACTCACTGGATATGGAGACGACCCCACGTTTTGCGGCAATGCAAGTTAGTTCCGTATAACTTCAACGGTTCACGGTTATTAGAAAATTACTTTGATTATAATTATGATATGATAGGTATGTTGAGGGTGGTAACAAATTCTTGCGCAGTCAAGGAACAAAAATGTTAATCACCTTAAATAGAATACATACCTTATACTATTTTCCCACTACAGATTGCCAACATTTTAAAAAAAGTTTACATTTCGAAAGGTGACATGTGCTCGCTTTGGGGGAAAGGAACTCGGTAGAATCTTGCTTAATATTTTCGTTTCTTCACTACAATGTAATACGGTATTTTAAAAGGTCATGTTTAAAGTGGTTATCGGTTACTGAGTATTGGATGAAAATTATGACACCTATGTTAAATAACATAATAGATAAGGAAATGTTAAAAATATATTTATTTATCTGATATGCTGTTACCTAAGTTGTTTGTTACAAGCTTTTCTTTTAAAATATTGCAAAAATTATCCAGATTAAACGTCTTGAATGTTAAAAGTTTTTTTGTTATTGAAACATAATATTACTTATATATCTTTATTTCAGACATAGTCCATGTACATTTACAAATTTATAAAAAGCGCGTCAGTAGGTTTTTTAGATATAGGGTATTTTTATAAACAAAAAATAAGGTGTTACTGTGTTAGTAATTTGTTAAACAAAAAAAGTTACACGATAAATTCCTATTTGGCATGTGTACACTTGCTTAGTAAACTACCCGCTGACGTTCTGTGGACACTGTTGGTGCTAACACGAATTGCTCATTATCGATTCAGTTCTTCTACTAATGATGGAGAAGAAATCATCGATGGAAGCATCCGCAAACATTGCCGAAGTACTGTAGTAACCGGGTGTTTTAACATTACCCTTAAAGCGTTATTGTACGGAACACGAAAGGCGTTGTAAGCCCGCTCCGTAAAGTTGTTTCACAGACTGCAAGTATAAAATAACAGGAGGTTCTGAAAAGTAGCAGTTTTAAAAATGTGGTAAATCATGCGAATCTGCTGCCCAACATATTGTAGAGGCCGCCCAATGGCCTATTTTCCCTTTCTATGTCAACATCTTGTAGTCGATTTGTTAACATACAGATCCTTGACTGCCCTCTTGAGGTCCGACCTACCGATTCTAATGATGAGTTAGGTCCTGACAATAAATAAAAATAATTTTGTATTTAAATAATGGATCTTCATGAAATAATTTTACTAATTTGCATAAATACACTTTGTTGTGCGCCAAGGTTAAATACTAATACAATAAAGTGGCTGAAACATAATGTTGGCCAGGCAGACAGACATGGCGAATCTATGAGAGTTCAGTTTTTTGCCATTCGGCTACGGAACCCTAAAAAGCGTAAAAATATAAAATATTATCTACAACTAGCAGCCTTATCGCATTCTGCGATCTCTTCCAGTCAACCATAAATACGAAGAAACTGGCAGAACAAAATATGTGGTTACACTTGAAACATTAAGTTACTTATACTGTAAAGAAATTATTGTAGTGATAGGTATAAGTTATACAGAGCGATGAGTACCTAATGCTCCCTCTCTCTTTTGAAAAACACTTTTGAATAAAACTAGCTATCGCGCCCAATAGTTTGAGCATTCGAGAAATAATCTATACTTATAATAAATCTGTAGAGAGGTCAATTCTGTACATGAAATATATTTACATAATAACTATCAGGGGGTGATTAGGGATCAATACTGATGCCAAAAATGCAATCAGTAAAATTTTTGTCTGACTATATAACCGTTTAGAAACAAAAACTACTCGACGGATTTTAACGAAACTTGGTACAATTATTTTTCATACTCCTGAGCTGGAGCATTGTAGCGTGATGAAAAGTATACTATAAGTATACTTTTCATCACGCTACAATGAATAGGAGCAGAGCAGTGAAGGGAAATGTTGGGAAAACGGGAGAAGTTACTCCATTTTTTAAGCTTTCGTCGCGAGTGCAACCTTAATGGTTAAAGCTACACAGAAATCATTTATGACGGAAATGTTCTCCTTAAAATTATATTAAAAATATCCCACGACAGCATATATCTATCTTTTATGGTTGACTCACAATAACACGTGTAACTCCCGATAGCTTAGCAGTTCTAAGCTTTCTGATTATTATTCTGCTCCGAAATTTAAAACCACCACAACTTTGCAATAGAACTCGGCTAAAAGTAACCCAGTTGCAACAAAATATAATCGAGGCTCAAATTTTAACAGGTTGCGGTGCAGGAGAAACCGTCTTTATTCCCAGAATTCCCATAATACCAAATAAATTTCCATTCCAATTTAAAAGAACGCAATTCCCAGTATCGGTGTGTTATGCAATGACAATTAATAAGGCTCAAGGGCAGACTTTTCGTGTTGCTGGAGTAGATCTCGGTGTCTGTTGTTTCTCGCATGGTCAGTTGTACGTCGCTCTTTCCCGGGTTAGCAGTTCTAGAAATCTGTATGTTCACGTGCCGGACGGGTCAACTTTCAAAATAGTTTACCCGGAAGCTTTGCGCTGAAGTATTTTCGTTCTATAGGTACTTAAGCCTCATGTGAACGTGATCTAAACAATATTACCAATACATTAACTTAATAACACACAAGGAGTTACACGCTGACGGAGTCGCGGGCACAGCTATTAACAATAATATTGTGCGATTCGGTATTGCGATATTTTTCAACAGTATTATAGATTGACATATTATATTTCCCTACTAAATTACGAAAGTTAATCTGTCTGTTACATAAAAATCACTGAACCGTGAGGAAGGACATAGGCTACTTTTTTTACGAAAAACGACGGAAACGAGGACGAAGTCGCGGGAAACAGCTATCTATACTAATAATATAAGGCTGAAGAGTTTGTTTGTTTGTTTGAACGCAATAATCTCAGGAACTACTGGTTCGAATTGAAAAAATATTTTTTAATTAAATAGTCAATTTATATCATTACGCTAAGGCCAATAGGAGCGGAGCGCCAATGAAGAATGCTTCAAAATCGGGGTTAAATTTAACGTTAGCCCAAAGTAACTATTCCACGCGGACGAAGTCGCGGGCAAAAGCTAGTTTTAAATAAATATATATTAAGCTTAGTAATTATAAATCCCTCGAAATCGGTAATAAGCATTCTCAGAAGTGTAAGAATAATGAAAAATTACCTTATCTATGCTTTATGAATCTTTGCTCTCAGGGGTTACCACTATCAACACGAAAACGATTTCGTGTGAAGTCATTAAGTAGTTAGTATGCTATAATTAAACTTTTCTGATATAAAGAGTGTGACAGTTTGAATCGTAAAGTCAGTCCACAAGATTCACCAACAGTGATTTTTAGAATGAAGGGCGTACTTGCATTATGTGTTTTCGTGTTGATAGCGATATCTTCATGTGTAGCAAGTGACCTAATTGTTGGCACCAGCTACAACGGTCGCTTGATATGGCAACAGAAAGCAGATTATATGGGATTTCCTTTCAAGAAGAGAGTGAAGGAAGTGTTTTACTCTGATCCCGGCCAGCAACTAATAAAGGTATGTACGAAATAATTTTGTTACTCTATTAAATTTAGTAACCCTGTATAAGTAGTGCTCTCTTAAAGCCTCATAGGTTGTGAATATGGAGCCAAGCTACAAACTTGTTTCACCTCCTATCCTACCCTCTGTGCCCTAAAACATGACTGATCATGACTTTTGCGCTGCCACCAAATATACACCTACTAGCCATTGTACCATACCTAATACCACTGTTCTATACTATGCTAGCTAGGCCGCCGAAGATCCTAATACAGAGAGGGTTAAATGCTTTGATTTTCAGGGCGTGATAGCGAGGGACCTGGATCACACAGGAGCAAGCGCCACAATCACCGCCGGTGGCACAGGCTTCAGTTTCGTCAACATCCGTCTTAAGAGCGAACGTGGCAGTGGACTCAATTATTTCATCGAAATATATTCGTAAATTTCGTAACTCAACCGTTCATAGAATAAAACACAACTCGGTACAATAAAACAGAACTTTATACGACTGATTTGTTTATTATAATCATCCTTGTCACAAACTATTTTGTTTACAGGGCCATTACCGATTTACTTAAAGGTTGAAGTGAGTTTACTTTATGGTAGGGCTTATAAGCATGCATTATAAAAACGTTTAAAACAATGGAACGAATGCATTTGGCTGTCGCATGTCCATCTAAGTGAATTGACGTCGTGTTGAAAAGCGTGGCCTCAAGGTCTGGGCAATCTACGCGTCTGCGCAGACACCGGGCGCTCATTAGGTCAGTAGGTATAGTACTGACCGATCATCCCTACCCTCACCTCAATAGTTTTATAATGTATACCTACCTAGATATTAAAAAAAATCAATACAAGTTCAACAGCTGTACCTAGTCGTGACCGCGGGTTTTAAAAACAATTCTTTCAGCTGGTACGCGCGATATGTTTACATACGTCCTAATATCGATACCTACCTATTCAAATATCTATATCAGGGTTTCTCAAAGTGGGGTACGCTTACCACGGGGGGTACGCCATCGAGTCATACGCGATAAAAATTATGTAATGGCGGTTAGGATGCCTGGTACCTAAATGCGAAGAGCGTGACGGCGCACGGTGGGCTGAAAATCGGCTTTCATAGACTTAGGCATTTTATTTTGCAAGTGCGAGTTTTTTTGCCGGATATCACTTCTATTAGTTATAACAATATACAAAAATGACACCATAATTGATTCTGCACAGAAACGAAGGAATTATAATTTTTTTACGAAAATTTTGTATGGAGCTAGTATGAAAAATCGAAATATCTCTAAAACAGCAGCGATAACCGTAATATCCTTATAGGGGGTTATAGTACTAATTATTTATGATTTTTTGACATACGTTACATAATGGTTGTAGATGCCTTTTTTTTTTAAAAAATCGTCAAAATATTTTTATTTATTTTTACATATTTAAACGTTCCTTTTAGTGTTTAAGTTGAAGAATTCAGAGCTTTAACAACTCTTATCATAAAATAGCATCACCCCTATAGACCTGAAGGACTAGACAGAGGTGTGTAGTGTCTTGTTGATCTTGTAAGATTTCCAACAATACCAAATAGTTGAATATCAGTGTCAAAGTGCCCATGCTGTCGCTTCTTTTTGAAAGATAGGGGAATGAAATTGTTAATTGATCATACCCTAAAAGTATGATTACAACATAACCGGACACATAATAATAATAATATCCTTATAGGGGATTATAGTACTAACATTATTTATTTTAACATATGAAACTGTTCAAAACGATCCATGAACTGTGTCAAAGTTAAGAACATCGTTAGGAAGCATGCTTTTTCCCCAAATATTAAGAACTAGCTTTTGCCCGCAACTTCGTCCGCGTGGAATAGTTACTTTGGGCTAACGTTAAATTTAACCCCGATTTTGAAGCATTCTTCATTGGCGCTCCGCTCCTATTGGCCTTAGCGTAATGATACAATATAGCTGTGCCCGCGACTCCGTCAGCGTAAGTTAATGTATTGGTAATATTGTTTAGATCACGTTCACATGAGGCTTAACCTCGAGTGAGAGAGAGAGAAAGTACCTAGAGAACGCTTCGACCGCGAGACGCGTCGAGCGCGGTGACCGATTCTCAAAAATAATCCTTATAGCATGATTCAGTATTCACGCGCGATGGCTTATTATTATAAGCGTATTTCATGTATAACTTTGGTGTTTCTATACCGATTTATATGATTCTTTTTACGGTTTCGTAGCCGAATGGCAAAAAACGGAATCTTTATAGTTTCGACATGTCTGTCCGTCTGTCTGTCTGTCTGTCTGTCCGTCCGTCCGTCTGTCACAGCAATTTTATTCCGAAACTATTAGGACTATACATGTGAAACTTGATAGGTAGATGTATTCTGTGAACCGCTTTCCGATTTTGAGAAAAAAATTAAAAAACATTTAAAATAAAGGGGGACTCCCCATACATGGGACTAAACCTGAAAATATTTTTTTTCATGAAATCGATGCATGTGTGGTATCTATAGACAGTTCTTTAAAAACGACATCGGGGTTTCTAAAACCACTTTTCCATAAAGTCAATCGTTTAAAAGATATAAGCTTCCAAAGTGGTAAAATGTGTGTGTGGCGGACACAACCTCTAACTTCTATAATAATGGAGTGAAAAATCTAAAAAAAATATATGTCTGTAGATCTTAATATAAACTTTCAACCAAAATTAGTTTGAACGAAATCAGTTCAGCAGTTTTTGAGATACAGCATATTTTCTAAAACCGCAAATATAACTTTGTAATTCATACAAACACTATGAAAAACAAATTTATTCGGCGCAGTTGTAAAAAATGTAAAAAAGCCAGTTTTAAGAAATTTGCAAGGTTTTTTTTTCAAAACAAATTTATTTGGCGCAGTTGTAAAAAATGTAAATAAGCTAGTTTTAAGAAATTTGTAAGGTTTTTTTTTCGTCAAATAAATTTGCATATTATATTATAGTTATTACTACGGAACCCTTCATGGGCGAGTCTGACTCGCACTTGGCCAACTTTTTTATGGAATAGTTAATAATGTTAACTTTTTCAAATAGGGGTGACTAAGAGTGTTATAAACGTAAGAGTAGACAAATATTATAATCAGAAAGCTTCGAACTGCTAAGCTATCGGGAGTTACACGTGTTATTGTGAGTCAACCATAAAAGTTAGACATATGCTGTCGTGGGATATTTTTTATATAATTTTAAGGAGAACATTTCCGTCATGAAATGATTTGTGTAGCTTTAACCATTAAGGTTGCACACGCGACGGAAGCTTAAAAAATGGAGTAACTTCTCCCGTTTTCCCAACATTTCCCTTCACTGCTCTGCTCCTATTGATTGTAGCGTGATGAAAAGTATACTATAACCCGCTCAGGAGTATGAAAAATAATTGTACCAAGTTTCGTTAAAATCCATCGAGTAGTTTTTGTTTCTATAACGGTTATACAGACAGACAGACAGACAGACAGACAGACAGACAGACAAAAATTTAACTGATTGCATTTTTGGCATGAGTATCGATCCTTAATCACCCCCTGATAGTTATTTTGGAAATATATTTCATGTACAGAATTGACCTCTCTACAGATTTATTATAAGTATAGATATGTGAAAAAAAAAAGACTGTATATAAATTTTTTATTGATAGGTAATTTAAATAAAACAGAAGTAACAAAAATAATATCTAATAAATTCAATTATACAAAATACATATTTGAAACTATAATTTATGAAATTATTAACTAAAAATATTGGTACAATAAACTAACATAAATAACAAAAGTACATAAAGAAAAATAATTAAATTTTACAAATTTTCTTTACAACTTTCGTTGTCGGACTCCAATTCCGAGTCAGAATCCAGATCGGATATACCTACAAACTCGAACTCAGTTTCCGGAAACTGTATTAGGTCGAGAGTTTCAGCAAAAAAGGTTGTCTTCCTTTTGGCATCTAACTTCGGCCTTTGTGCACTTAGAAAAGGATCCGAAGAAACAACAAGCATATTTAGGATATCTTGATTAGAATCTTGCCTGCTTCTTTTCCGCGAATGATGTTCCCGGAACCTCCTAAAATCTTTGTTTCGAGACTCTGAGGCTTCTTCCGAGAGAGTCCCAATCGGGACAATATCATTTTTTTCGATTATGTCAGCTCCGTGTATTAATAGTTTATGTACGGTTGATGACATGTAGTACCAGTCGTATAATTCCACGTACTTTTCTGCTGTTTTGCGAGCAAAATCTTTAAATTTGATGACATCGATCTTCTCACCAGATGTTATTGCTTGCAAAATAACAGCAAATCTTTTTATCAGGTTTTGATCCAACCCAGTAATAGCTGCAGTTTTATTGGGAAACTCGAAAAACTTCCTTGCGGTATTCCCGTCATTGGTAGTTCCCGAGCCTTGTTTTACTATATCAATTAACAGATTGAGCTCCTCTTTAAATTTATTTTGAATGTTTTTTTTTCTGTTTTGTAACATATCTTTATGCTCATTACTTCTTGCTGCCCACTGTTTGAAGTCAAGTCTGTACGCAATGTGTAACAGACATTCCATGCAATTTATACGGGCATGTAGGGATGATAGGCCAAATTCATATATGTCAGAACACACAGTTTTTGATGTTACAGCATCTAAGTGGTTCATTTCTGTTGGTTTTGCTAAGCACAGGTAGCATGATGCATTTGATCTAGCTTCAGAAAGGTACGTGCAGACTTTTGCGTCGATCATTGTCATCATTAGTTTATGAGTCACCCTGTTACTATTAATGCACTCTGTGGGGTTAAGGGCCTCAATTTCCTCATCCATTTTTCTTTTGTTATCAATGACAACTGCATGGCTTTCTTTTACAAAAGTGAACTGAACCGGACGACAATAAAAAGTTGAGCATGGTTTCGGGTTTGTCCATATAGTATTATCTCCATCTGTCAGTTTCAGTGGCACCAAGGAGGTCATGAAAATGCTTGAATCATCATGCTCGCCGTCCATTTTCTGCTTGTATCGGCTTTGATTGGAAGCACCATCAAATCCCCACTTCGATATCAGCTTTAACTGCTTATTTTCCACATTATCAGAAAGACTTTGAAGAATCCGCTTCACCGTGATGTCAAGTAAAGCTTGAAGTGTAATTCTAGCTGATGAATCCGTAACTGATACTGATTGATTAGGAGGGTAGCATGCAAGCTTAGTTTGTTGCAGTTTATAGTAGGATGGGTAAATATCCTTAGCACCTTCCCGAATGGCAGTCTCTCGCAACGTAATATATTGCCACTTTGAAAGCTTAAGTGAAAGAAGCAATCCAAGTGCTTTCTCTGGTGTAAATATTACTGTTTTCTTAATGCTTTCCTTGATTTTAACGGCAGCTTCTGGATTTTTGATCATATAATTGATTACAGATGCGATATCTTCATAACCTTCTTCTTTTAAACGTGCTGCAGCTGCATATGCCAATTCACAGGAATCCTCGCCTATGTGCTCACTAGATCTTCTCTTTTTCTGTTTGCTTCCCAGATCTTTGAATGGTTTTCGGGACCTTTTTGTCATTGTTCCAACAGTCGATGATGTCGAAGGTTCTGGAGAGACTGAGCGTGCTCTTGGTATCTCATCAACAGTTGGTTCTTGATTTATTAAAGTTTGCACGCAACTCGGCCAATCAATATTTGCTTGCAACCACTCTCCGTACGTATTTCTAAACTTATCAAAGAATCGTTTAGATTTCTGCCACCTGTTTAAAGCAGCTCGCGTGAATCTCCGGCAAAATTCTTTGAGAGTTACTTGATCTTCGGCAGAAAGGCAATCGCCTATGCGGGACACAATTGCACTAAACAATACTTCATGATTAAATGAAGGACACTCACTTTTTAGAAGAACAAACAAATCTAAGTTGGTGATTAAACTTTCCATTCTAAGATTTTGTAGTCGCAAAGCAAATAGTTTTAGTGTTAGCAGTTACACGGTTGTGAACAATCTAAATTATGGAACAAAATTATAGCCCTTTTATTGTATAAAGTCAATAATTAGTTAACTACCCTCATTAAAGTTATAAAAGATATGATAATAAAAATTTATAATCGTCAAAAACATTTCGTAGAACTCATAGTAGAACTAATCAACATTAGCAAATCACATTAGCTCACTAATTATAAAAAGGTGAATGCAGTTCTTAGTTGGTATTGTTGCGAGATATTTCAAATCATTTAATCACTTAATAGGCTCATTAGAATCAGAAGACTACAACCATCATTCTAATTACTTAATTACTTGTCATCAGACTCATTAGATGACTACACAATATGTTATTTTGTATTTTGAACGTATGCAAGGTTTTAAAATTCCTTTTGTGTCGATATTATTATGTGTTCGGTTATGTTGTAATCATACTTTTAGGGTATGATCAATTAACAATTTCATTCCCCTATCTTTCTAAAAGAAGCGACAGCATGGGCACTTTGACACTGATATTCAACTATTTGGTATTGTTGGAAATCTTACAAGATCAACAAGATACTACACACCTCTGTCTAGTCCTTCAGGTCTATAGGGGTGATGCTATTTTATGTTAAGAGTTGTTAAAGCTCTGAATTCTTCAACTTAAACACTAAAAGGAACGTTTAATATGTAAAAATAAATAAAAATATTTTGACGATTTTTTTTAAAAAAAAGGCATCTACAACCATTATGTAACGTATGTCAAAAAATCATAAATAATTAGTACTAAAACCTCCTATAAGGATATTACGGTTATCGCTGCCGTTTCAGAGATATTTTGATTTTTCATACTAGCTCCATACAAAATTTTCGTAAAAAAATTATAATTCCTTCGTTTTTGTGCAGAATCAATTCTGGTGTCATTTTTGTATATTGTTATAACAAATAGAAGTGATATCCGGCACAAAAACTGGCACTTGCAAAATAAAATGCCTAAGTCTATGAAAGCCGTTTTTCAGCCCACCGTGCGGCGCACGGACGACTAAATCAGTCAATGCGCAGCGCTCGCTAGCAACTCGCCTGCAGGGATGCAAGCGATACATCGGTAATTTTAAATGGTCATTAGAATTCTTTCTTCAAAATTAATTATTTGATTAATGGTTAGGTTAGTTTTTATCGCATTTGAGCATTTTTCATCATGAATAAGTAAAAAATTCGAGTAATTATGGAATATAAGTCAACATCAATGAATTTTACGGAACGAACACCACAACCGAACGCACCTCCCGTTATTGGTTTGCCCGCTTCGGTACTGGAAATTTTGACCTGAAAAATGAACCCCGTTGACGTCCAAAAACTTTGGTCAACAATGACGAATAAAAGGTGATTGTAGAAGCTGATGATGATACTCAATCTTCGGCTGAATTAGCAGCAGCTTTCGACGTTAGCACCAAAACAATATTGGTCCATTAGCGTCAAACTGGCAAGGTAAAAAAGCTTGACAAATGGTGTCCCACGAACTCAATTATCACCAGCGCAAAGAACGCGTCGAGACGGGCCTTGCACTGTTCAACAGGCACATAAACGAAAGAATTTGGATTCTGTTCGACAATCGCAAGCGCTCATCAAGTTGGTAGGATCCTGGTTCAGCACCTAAACAATAATTGCCTAAACGAAAAATGATCCCTAGAAAGTAATGGTCATTGTTTGGTGGTTTAAAGCTGGTGTAATTCTAATTCAGGCAGCTATCTTTTGTACTGAAAAGGTACTTTCCATGTACTGGTAATACTGAAGATTGAATTCGAAAAGCATTCATGTCACAACTGCAAGCATTCATGGAAGTTTTAGCATTAAGCACCATGAATCATTGTTGGAAATTTCCACAAATTAAACTCTTCAAATTGATTTTAAAAATATGTGTTGATTGATTTTTGGGCAGCAAGAAATCAAGAATATCCGGAGTATTCCGGTAAAGCGGTGAAATGTCTTTTGCCCTTTATGTCTTACTTACATAAGTACTCTCACATGAGAGTGGGTTTTCACACTTGGTCATGATAAAGACAAAATACAGGAATCAACTGAACGCTGAGTATGAATTGACATTGAAGTTGCTCACAGAATTGACTCCATTTGTGACAAAAACTAAGCCCACCCATCACATTAACCTCTCGAACGTATCCACTGGCGACGGGCGCCAAGACACATGGACTAAAGTGTCCACTATGAGAGCGGACGCTAGCGAGATTAATTATCTATCTATACTTATAATAAATCTGTAGAGAGGTCAATTCTGTACATGAAATATATTTAAAAAATAACTATCAGGGGGTGATTAGGGATGGATACTGATGCCAAAAATGCAATCAGTAAAATTATTGTCTGTCTGTCTGTCTGTCTGTCTGTATAACCGTTATAGAAACAAAAACTACTCGACGGATTTTAACGAAACTTGGCACAATTATTTTTCATACTCCTGAGCTGGTTATAGTATACTTTTCATCACGCTACAATCAATAGGAGCAGAGCAGAGAAGGGAAATGTTGGGAAAACGGGAGAAGTTACACCATTTTTTAAGCTTCCGTCGCGTGTGCAACCTTAATGGTTAAAGCTACATCGAAATCATTTATGACGGAAATGTTCTCCTTAAAAATATATAAAAAATATCCCACGACAGCATATATCTATCTTTTATGGTTAACTCACAATAACACGTGTAACTCCCGATAGCTTAGCAGTTCGAAGCTTTCTGATTATTATTCTGCTCCGAAATTTAAAACCACCACAACTTTGCAATGGAACTCGGCTAAAAGTAACCCCGTTGCAACAAAATATAATCGAGGCTCAAATTTTAACAGGTTGCGGTGCAGGAGAAACCGTCTTTATTCCCAGAATTCCCATAATACCAAATAATTTTCCATTCCAATTTAAAAGAACGCGATTCCCAGTATCGGTGTGTTATGCAATGACAATTAATAAGGCTCAAGGGCAGACTTTTCGTATTGCTGGAGTAGATCTCGGTGTCAGTTGTTTCTCGCATGGTCAGTTGTACGTCGCTCTTTCCCGGGTTAGCAGTTCTAGAAATCTTTATGTTCACGTGCCGGACGGGTCAACTTTCAACATAGTTTACCCGGAAGCTGAAGTATTTTCTATAGGTACTTAAGCCTCATGTGAACGTGATCTAAACAATATTACCAATACATTAACTTAATAACACACAAGGAGTTACACGCTGACGGAGTCGCGGGCACAGCTATTAACAATAATATTGTGCGGTTCGGTATTGCGATATTTTTCAACAGTATTATAGATTGACATATTATTTCCCTACTAAATTACGAAAGTCTGTCTGTTACATCAAAATCACTGAACCGTGAGGAAGGACATAGGCTACTTTTTTTTACGGAAAACGACGGAAACGTGGACGAAGACGCGGGCAACAGCTATCTATGCTAATAATATAATATAATTTAGTTATTTATTTGTCTCAGACTAAAAACTTAACCTATTGTTAGTACAATAAATTAAAACATACCATCAATTTAATTGGCGACATGCACGCCTGTGCGCACATGCCTACGCCTTATTGCGCACTTTAAAAAACGATTACTTTGCTTTTAGTTTCATTATACCTCAAGCCATGAGCCTCCGCATAACTCTCACAGACGGCCAACAATTTCCTTAAGCCACAGATTGATGGACTGAGCAACACCATGTCATCAGCATAACTTATGTTGTTGATCATTCTTTCATCAATAGAGCATCCGACCATGGTGCCGCTCAACTCACCAACCAGCCGATCCATATATAGGTTAAAAAGACTGGGTGAAGTTAACCCTCCCTGCCTTACGACACAATCTAGCCTGTAAGACTCAGAGTGAGCATCAGCCCACCTGACATACTTCTTTTGATTTTTATACCAATATTGAAATATGTTAATGAACTCTGCAGGTAGCTCGGTATCATCCGATAATTTCTGCCACAAAATGTCATAGTTTACCAGGTCAAAAGCCTTTGACAGGTCCAGAAAGCAGCCATACACTGGTGTCTTCCGGTCAGTGTAGTACTGCACAGTCTGTTTGAGGCACAGGATTGCACTTTCAGTAGACAAACCGGCTCTAAATCCAAACTGCGCGTCATGTAATTGAAGGCTGAAGAGTTTGTTTGTTTGTTTGAACGCGATAATCTCAGAAACTACTGGTTCGAATTGAAAAAATATATTTTAATTAAATAGTCAATTTATAGAGAAAGGCTATATATCATTACGCTAAGGCTAATAGGAGCGGAGCGCCAATGAAGAATGCTTCAAAATCGGGGTTAAATTTAACGTTAGCCCATTCCACGCGGACGAAGTCGCGGGCAAAAGCTAGTTTATAATAAACTACTTATGGTATTATTCGTTAAAAAATAAATACAAAGAGCAATGAATACATATTAATTGCTCTTTTGTATGTTACAAAAAACAATATTTTTTATTATAATGCCTATCAATGTTTTAAAGGGATTCGCTGTGGTCTTGAAAGTCTATTAGGGGAACGTGAAACAATAAGTTTGAGAAACCCTGATCTTTATGATACTTCACAATTGCCCTTTCGACCTGGATCGATAAAGGCACATGCATATTGTGTAGGCATGTACCGACATTGTGTCATTTACTGGAAGCTGAACACAATAAACCGACTAAGGACGATGTACTATGTAGGTACGAGTCGTAAACACTATGTTCGTTTAATGTTGGTACGCAAGTAGATACGGATAGACAATGCATCTACAACCGACTGGAAAGGTTACAAGAAAAAGTTATACATACAAGGTACTATTTCAATTAGTTTATTTGAAGTGATTAAGTAATATAAGGCTTAGTAATTCTAGAGTGACTGTTTATTCTGCTACTGACGTGCGTCCCTGTTTGTCTAGGGACAATAAATACGTTCCTATTGACAATGTCTTCGGGTTGCGCTGAAAAAGTAATATCTAAACCATGTGTAACATTTTTCTGTGGGTTAACGTCGAGGAGTTTTTGCAGCTTATTGATGATGGCAGCTTGCTCGTCGCGTTCCATCTCGTTTATGACTATAGGCAGATTGGTGGCACACACCCACAAGTAAAACATGCCCACTGAAATCATACAGTAAAATTTTTCTTAGTACTTATTGTACGTAGGTACTTACTAAGCTTCTAAGGTTTAGTTTACTCGAATAGGTAGCTGATGAAGCTTCTCGCTATATCGGTAACTAGCAGTTGCTCGCGACTTCGTTCGCGTGGGATGTTTTTCCTGTGTAAATCACGATCCTATGAGAATTTCTAAAATCATGCAAAATCTGAGAGCCCAACTACTTGTAGTTTCTGAGAATTCGTGATTAATCAGTGAGTGGTAGGTATTTCGCTTTTATATACAGGGTGTGGCGTAAATAGTGGTCCACCGTTAAGGATTCGATAAACCAGATAATTAACTATAACATATCACAATTTAACCATTTTTTTTTTTACTTTATTTACGAAATTTCTACCTTTTATTACAAAGGAGATGTTTCATTTTCAGCCATCAGATGTACATTTATCGAAAAAAAGGAAAAAAAAAACTACAAATTGGGGAAAAATATTCTCTGGTGAATTTGAGCCTGATTTGTTGTGCACAAAAAATAATAGCTTATCAATTATTCAACATGGCGTCTCGTTTGCTTGCATACTTCATTCGTTCTGAAATCATGTCTCATCAAAACAATGTCACGTAGAAGATAATGTGTGTATTCTTGTAGTGTTAAAAATACATTACTATTGTTACGAGCTGGGGTTCAAGATAGAAGTAATTAACGCCAATTAAACCAAAATTAACACTTTAATTAATTAATTAAACCCAAAATAAAAATTTTACACAATTATTCGCACCACAACACTTGTCACTTAACACTTAGATCACACTTAAATCGCACTGAAATTCACTGATAAAGCTTAGATTATATCTCGTATTCGCCTCGTAATAAGACTGACTCTCTGCGCCCCTTTGCGCTCTATTTATTCCCCAGTCTATGAGTTCGAGAACATTCTTATAAAATCGACTCACTGTTTATACTGCCTAGAAAATACTCGAAATACATAGTACCGCTATTCGACGCTAGATGGCGTTAGTGTCTCGACTAGATATGCTCATTCCTGCTACTCGCCGCAAGATGGCGTTAGTGTCTCGAACATTCTAGATTTATGTCGAAGTTTCTCGACGTACTTCACTAAGCGACTGGCGTAACACTGCCCCCTCCTAAGACATGCTCGACCCGAGCATCGTTAGACCCGTAGTAACGCGCCAGTCGATCAACATGAACAATCTTTGGCGCAGCTCGTGGACCTTTCTGGATCCGATAAGTGACGTCATTAATCTTAGTCGTCACAACGCGATATGGTCCATCCCATTTTGCCTGTAATTTCGGTGACTTTCCTTTGCTGCGCACCGGATTATGCAACCAGACGAATGAGCCTTCATCAAATCCTTGATTGTTCATCTTTCGGTCGTAACGAGTCTTCACCTTCTGAGACAATTGTTGACCGGATTGTCTGACATGCTCGTATATGTCGTTCATTCTGTTTCGCAATTCACTCGCGTAGTCTGTTATACTACAAGGTGCATCCGGCGGTATTCCAGTGATTAGATCTGCAGGCAACCTAAGCTCTCGTCCGAAGTTCACGAAAGCAGGTGTAACAGCTGTACTCTCATGAACTGCACTTCGGTATGACAGAAGGAACGGCTGAATGTGTTTGTCCCAATCCTTTTGCCTGCTTTCCACAACTTTAGCCAGATATCTCTCCAATGTCTGGTTGAAACGTTCCACCATTCCATTAGATTGTGGGTGATACGAAGTGGTCCTGGTTTTATGAGTACCCATTACTCGACATGTCTCCTGAAATACCTGTGACTCAAAATTCCTTCCTTGATCGCTGTGAATTTCCAAGGGTACTCCGTAGCGACAAAATACTTCGTTAACCAATTTATCTGCCACTGTGGTAGTTTCCTGATTAGGAATGGCAAAAACTTCTGGCCACTTTGTGAAATAATCCATTACGACCATAAAGTACCTGTTCCCACTCTCGCTCTCAGGAAATGGTCCCGCAACATCCAGCGCTATCCGTTCCCATGGGGCTCCCACATTATAGATCTTTAAAGCTCCTCTACTGCGTGTTTGAGGTCCCTTAACTGCTGCAAAACTAGTGCATTTGCGGCACCAGTCTTCTACGTCGTCTCGGCAGTGGTTCCAGTAAAACCTCTCTCGTATCTTTAACAGAGTCCGTTTTACTTCCATATGACCTCCTGAACATCCGTCGTGGTAAAGCTGTAGAACTTCAGGTACCTTCGCCTTTGGTACGACCATTTGTAGGTGACAATGGTCTCCTCGAGCATTTTCCCATTTGCGGCACAATACTCCCTCGTGGATCACCAAACTGTCCCACTGTGCCCAATAAATTTTTGTTGTGGTACTCATTCCAGCGACGTCATGCCAACTAGGCTTTGGAGCAGAGGCTTTCTTCCATTCCAGAATGGGTTTGACGTCTGAATCATCCTGCTGAGCACGCTGTAGCACTTCTTTCCACTCCATTCCATCCACAAGTTATCTACCTTATTTCAATTCTCCATACAGAAAGGAACCTGTGCTCTATAAAAATTCAAAATCTGTCCAAGTGTGCCGTATCGCCTCACCATATGTGGGATTTCCTGCTGTTTAGCTGATCTGTCATGTAAATCGTATAGGCGGTCCTTCTTTGTAATATTAGTGTTCAGCTGCATTTGGTTAGGCTGGAACGCGACTACAATATTGTTGGGACTTGGGATAAAACGGGGAAGATTAACGAGATTCACTAACAACTAGTAATAATTAAAAACTTACGAAGCAGGAATCCGCCTGCAACACTTGCCCCTATCAGCAAACCGATATCCATAGTATTTTGCTTGATCAGAAGAAGAAAGGTTGCAACTAAAGTTGATATCAACACGAGACGCAGCAGTTCCATCAATATATAGGTGACCATTAGCATGTTGTTACACTGTCGTGGGGGAAAAGGCATAGGTACTCTTTAATTAATTGCTGCAGAAAAAAATTCAGAAAGATAAATCGGTAGTTACACAGTTACTGAAGTAAATCGCGTTTTAGGATTTATAATATAATCTTTATAAGTAGTCTTCTAGTTTTTTTTTGTTCATATTAAGATAGTTAAGTTTTGATCAGAAAAATGTACCTAAATATGAAACAACCGGGCAAGAAATAGTGTTAAGCACGGAACAGAAAATACAGTGGAAGTGCGATGCGACAACATTATATTACTACGGGAACCGCTGTCGCCAAACTCACACAAATAAAAAGGTAATCATATAATGCAGTACGAATAAACAATTATTTTGATTTGTCATTTTAATTTTAGTCAAAACCAACATAAGTCACAAATCCTACTTCTGGAAATAAACCTTGACGCTCTATAGATAGGATTTATTTTGCTTATGTGCAGAAAATCTTTACGACGTTTTATAATCTTATGTCAATTGACGAGTAAATTCCGCTACTCGACCATAGATGGCGTTATTTTTAGTGGAAGCGATTATATATATTACTTTCTTAGGAATAAGGTTGACAGTCGCGTCACATGTCGATATTTATTGCTACTCAATAAGTGCAGCACATTGTATTATACATTATCGATATCGATAGATATCCGATTTCTTGTTTATTTCGAATATAAACATTAAGTGGTGGGTGGGTGGAATATTAGATACCAACCGGGTCTGGAACTTGCTTTATATACATAAATGTATTTTACATAAATTAATAGATCCCAAATAAATACTTATACCTGCTGAATATTTTCAAAGTAACCTCAATTCTCGGGTGATGATAATAATTAAATGCGCAATATTAACTAAATTGTGCAAATTATCGTAAAATCGGGTTAAAATAATATATACAATAATTTTTCTTTTCATTTAGTGTCCTTGAATTAAAAGGTATTTCTTAAGAAACTGGTGTTTCGAAAGTCTGAAACGACAGAATTGGTGTTCCGAGCATATGGGACCGTACAAGTATTACGTAAGCACTATAGGGGGGCGTGGAGGTCTTTGCTTTGCTTATTTTTGATGACATGGGGGGTGGGGGGATCTAGATGGTGATTACGTCAGCAATAATTATTTAATATTTTACACATGTAGCAACACACATTGTCTATGCTTCAAAACGAAATGCATTTTCGGGAATTTCTACAAATAATGAATTGTTGAATTCCGTGTGAGTAAAGTTTATTTAAATGAATATTATGTGCGTTACAGACTTCTATTCCAAATCTATTCCTTATTTCTAGTTTTATAACTGCTGCTCATGAATCAATCAATTGTACCAATGTTTACGTAAGCATGGGGGGAGGGGTAAGAGCTTTGCTTACTTTTGCTGACGAGGGGGAGGGTGGGTTAAAAATTGCAAAAAATGTGCTTACGTAATACTTGAACGGCCCCTATCGTCCTTGATATGGATGGCATTCAATTAACTCTACCCATTGCATCTATTCATTCTTTGACGCTACCGTCTTTGGGAAACCTATAATTATTTTAAATGATTAGGAACCTACTGATGTCCGTTTAGGGATTTCATGACATTGCTTGGCAGACAATAATTTTAATATTAATCATTAATGCAATGCAGCATAGCTAAATTTCTATGGTAATATTTGTCTTTATATGTTTATGGTCCTTACAATATACAAATATTTCAATAGGTGACAAAGATGCCATACAAAGGGAAAATCCTCAAATTATACTCATCTTTATGAATAAAATTAATTTGAAATTATTTTACTATAAATATTTTTTTTTTATGTTGTATTCTTTTTAGCATGGTGGACATCCCACCCATATGCACTAAACGTATATCTATGGGTCCTATGTATATGGGCCAAACTAACAATTTGGCCATTTTGACTTTTTTATGGTAAACGCATCTTCTCGATATAAAGAATTATGTGAGCTATTAAAAAAAAAAGATTTCTGCATAGAAACACGATTTTTTACTACAGTATAACGGCCTATGTAACATGAATTTAAACGTACAAGGTTAGGACCTCCCCGCGTATAAGTCTCTAACTACTATTAGGATAGTAGTTAGAGACTTATACGCGGGGAGTTGCCGCGCGTTTATTTATTGTTTGGACCAATCAGCTGATTTGACAATACATTGAACGGAGCAACGGCCGCACTGTGATGAATACAAATTGTAATTGTTGTGATTTTGGGTTACAATTTAGTTTAATAAGTAAAAGATGACATTCTATTATCGCGCTAAGTTGTCTAGATGTCGGAATTTGGTGTTCTTTCGGTTTACCCACTCAACTTTGCGTTTTTATTGAAGACTTCCCGAGAGATCGGTCCATTCGAGTGGTCATTGATGACTGCTAAATTGCCAATTGCCAATTGGCTATTAATGTCGGGGTCCCTCAGGTGTCGGTTCTCTCAGCACAGTTACTGTGAGATATGTGTCCAGCGTGCGTGCTGGTGGGTCAGATCCAGTCTCTCCATGAGGATAATTATGGTTGGGCGCTTGAACTTGTCCTTGAAGGCTGTCTCCGAATGGGGTGATGCCAACTTGGTCAAGTTTAATACAGCTAATACCCAGGCTTGTCACTTCTCCGCCAAAAAGGAGCCAATTCGAACCGGCTCCCACTTTCTGTGATGTAATCGTGCCGATAACCGATCATATTGAGCTTCTTGGGGTTACACTAACTTCCACCCTCAATTTTGGTCCAATTATCGAGGCTAAGGCTCAACTAGCATCAAAAAAGTTGAGAATCTTAGCAAAGGTGAGACGGTACTTCACACCGGAACAGTTGCTCAATCTGTATCAAGCCCAGGTTCGGTCGTGTATGGAGTACTGCTCTCATATTTGGGATAGATCTGCCAAATACAATTTGGACGCGCTTCTACGCGAGTCTATTGAGAAACGGGCCAAGAGACTCATTGGCAACTATGCACTGGTCAAGTCAAAGCTCCAGAGCCTTGAACATCGACGACGAGTTGCAAGTCTATCGGTTTTCTATCGGTTACATTTTGGGGAGTGTGTGATGGAATTACACAATCGAATTCCGTCAAGTCCGTTCCATCATCGGACTACAAGACAAACGGCGATGCGTCATCGTTACATGGTCGACATCCCACCCATACGCACTAAACGTTTTGGGAATACCTTCGTTGTGCGTACAGTTAAGGAGTGGAATTCCCTGCCGGAGTCTGTGTTTCCCGATAGCTATAACTTAGGGATCCTTAAGTCAAGAGTGAATAGGTTACTTTTAGGTAAGCGTGCTCTATCTTCGACCACATCCTCACTTACCATCAGGTGAGATGGTGGTCAAACGTGAACCTGTTAACAAAAAAAAAATAATACTAATGTTGAATTTGTTGATTTCATTACTTGATTATACTACAGAGATTTATTTTTATTTTATTTACACAAGATAGGTTTTTATTTTGTTATTTTTTTGTAATTATATTGAGAAAATAATAATGTGAAGTAGGTACATTATTTTGTTAATCAAACTAAGATCTCCAGTAAAAGTTTCGTTCTTATTTATAATTTTTTTTTTCATAAGTGTAGTTTTAAGGCTACTTTAATTTTTATTTCAATAAATGAATAAAACTATTGCGTGTTTTTTAATTATTCAAATGAACTAACTGAAAACTGAGTTAGTAGGTAAGCAGATTGTAAAACGTATAAGTGTCAATGTGACATAAATAACTAAATATCTAAATAGCTTATATTCTAATTAATGAATTATCAACTACTTCAATTGTTACTTGATTTTGAGTAAAAATATAAAAATATATACCGTATACTAATTAACGTAATACGCGTATAATGGCCAATATGACACATTGGCCCTTTTAAAGTGTTTTTAGAGAAAAATAATTTTAACAAAAATTAACGTAGAAGGGCCAATGTGACGTAAAAAAAACCGATGTATGTACATATATATAAAATACTATAGTACAAATGAGGAGGATAGTTTTCTTAGCAAACAAGCAAAGATTCGTAAACTTCGGTTTTATCAATCTGAAGTTATAGTAAATGGAAACTTTGGAAGCCTCTCCTGTAAAGTTGTAATTTAGCATTTTGGCCCATATACATAGGACCCATCGATATACGGAACGGAATATATTGTGCGTGCGGCTAAGGAGTGGAATTCCCTCTGCCGGAGTCTGTTTCCCGATAACTATAACCTAGGGGTCTTTAATTCAAGAGTGAATAGGTTACTTTTAGGTAAGCGTGCTCCATTCTCGACCACATCATCACTTACCATCAGGTGAGATGGTGGTCAAACGCGAACATATTATCAAAAAAAAAAATACCCATTATGCTAGTTTCAACGTAATATGTATTAATGTCATTAAGGCAGGAAAACATGGTGGTGCACAAGCTTTTATGAAAGATCTTACACATTGAAATGACCGGTTCGTCAATGTTATGCAATGTCACAAGCATTATAAAAATTACAACAATTAAAAATAATAAGTTAAAAGTTAATAAATAAGTTTGCTTACATTTTTGCTTTAAAGCGTATTATATGCAACCTAATACACCTCTTAAAATATTTTTTGTGTATGAATGTTAGGAAATCTTATTTTTTCTCAATCGATATCTATCGATAAAAGCGAAGAGTAGCGAAGAACTTTCTAGAACGAAATAGTGAATACAATCAATCCAAAATAAACTTTATTTCAATGACAAAAGGTTGATAAGGCTTTCTATCAAATGTTTAGTAAATTGAAATTATCCAAGATTTTATTAGAAAACAAATAAAATCGTGCTTAGCGATGGTATGAACTACCTCCATTTTTGAGATTTTTTCTCCTACTATCATTTTTGCACTCCAAAATGGAACCATACGGCATAGCTGCGGAAAATTAAATTCGTCGCGAGACTAGCAACTCAACGCGATGTTAGAACACGACTGAGGCCAATTGCGCGGTACAGCGCGTAATTATGACACGCCTGCCACGCCTACTTTGCACTTCCATTGTATTTTCTGTTCCGTGGTGTTAAGGCACACCGAGACGGAACGTCAAAAGATTTTGCCACTAGTCAGCGCACATTGCACTTCCATTGTATTTTCTGTTCCGTGGTGTTAAGGCACACCGAGACGGAACGTCAAAAGATTTTGCCACTAGTCAGCGCACAGTAGGCGCTTGTAGCATTCCGACTGCCTTTCAAGTCATCTTGCGACGAAGTGGGTAGCGGCGCCATCCCGGCACGGCATCCCTTAGCGCGCCCTTCAATGCTATGCCAAAAAAATTCTTTCTATCGAAAGAAATTTTCTGAGAAAAAAAATATTCTGTTGCATCCAACAGTATATTTTTTTTTCTCAGAATCATTCTTACAGAACTTTTCAAAGAACATTCAAACTTATCTAAAGTTTGAATATTCTTTGGTAAAAAAAAATCCTCTGCCTTTCCGTCTCGGTGTTTTTTGTGAAATTTTGTCATGTCAGCTCGAGGTGACGATTTCAAAATTGTATTTAACTCACTACAATGATTGAAATAAAAATATGCATTTCTCTTCATTAGGAATTCAATATATTTAAATGGGAAAACAGTTTCTCATATAAATAGAAACAATCATCAAAAAAAGTCGGTTAAAAATTGGCTGCGCCGAACAATCATCCAAAAAAATCTAAAGAATAAATAAGGATTTTCGAGGTCGGTTAAAAAGTATCGAGCATGTAATTTTTTTTTTTCAATCTGAACTATATATAATTGTTTGGAACTATTAGTGTATTTTTGGCAGGGACTAGTCAATTTGTAGGTATGTAAGTATATGCTGCTATTTGAACCGGGAAGTTTCTCATACTTATTCATGTACCGATACCTACCGTATACGCTCCATAGACATAAATGATGCATACAATAATGTAAATACTTGAAAAACTTATTCCGAATGAAAGATATTTTTCTGGATCTGAAAAATAAACATTTACGTGTCACCATCTACTATACTAAGTAATATTATAAATCTGAAGAGTTTGTTTGGTTGGTTCGCAGAATTACTGGTTCGAATTGAATAATTCTTTTTTCATGTTGGATAGCCCATTTATTGAGGGAGGCTATAGCATATATTACGCTGTAATCAATTGGAGCGGAGCATCAGTGAAAGCTTCTGTTGCGTGCGCTGCATAAACGGTTAAAATTACGCAAAACCAAGTATGACGGAATTAGTCTTCTTTAAAATTAAATACATAAAGCGTTCACGACAGCTGCACATCTTTTAAGGGTGGTTCATTATAACCTTTTTTATAGTAATCAAATTTTTTGCAACATAATGGACTATTTTTGAGAATGCGTTTTTATAAACATGATATCTCAGCATGATATTAATCCTTATCCAAATAAATACGTTATTCATCATAAGCTTTTAAATTTTAACAAAATTGCCCTAGAAATCATTTGATTTAGAATAGGAGATATCATAGTTTTTAAATAACTCCGCAACAAAATAATGATCAAGTACCATTGCACATCCATTTAGGTATGATGTGCAAGGCGGGCGGTCATAACGAGGGCGTAGCTCTGCGAGGGAACACAGCTCATGGCATTTAATATGACGGCTGACATAAAGCTGCCATACCCATAATATCAAATGGGTTGGTTAAATCCTTGAACTAATGTGGAAACCCAAGAGCGAATGATGTGAGCCCGGAAACTTAGGGCATTTCGACACGAACAAGTTGTTTCGAAGAGGATTATTCACGGCTAATCCTTCCAAACAGTTGACTACGATATCATCATCAACCAAATAAAAAATAATAGTAATATTTCAAACATTAAACACTAATTCAAAACCGAAACTCACCTGCTTGCATGTCTTCAAGATAGTTCTTTGCGAAAATGAGATTGTAATTATTGGTCCAATTAGTTATCTCATCTTTAACCAATTGAGACTGACTGTGCCCTAAGCAACAAAATGCTAAAATCAGAAGTCCCTGAAACTAATGTTTGAACTTAAGGTGCTTGATTTGTAAAAAAATCCAATCAGTTTTTTATTAACTTAATTAATATCTATTTAATTATGCCAACACTTATCTTACCATTGAAAATATTCCAATCAAAATTCCTCCTAAACGCAATGAAAACCAAAAACAGCAGCTATATACTAAAGCCATGGTGATTCTCCTATTCACATCACATTTTGAATTGTGTTAAAATTTACTATAGTGATGGTACATTTTTGCCTCAGTACTGACAACAAAATGTTTCGTGTCCAAATAAAATCGTGTCATGATACCAATAGTACGCAGGTAGATCATATAATAGCCTTTAACAACAACAAATTACTATAATTGCTGGCAGTATTGATTTACCAGATCTTATTTCAGATATCGTTTGGGAATCAGTAACCTATAACCTAGTATAAACAAAACCATTCAACAGCGTTTTCTCTGATATTTCCAACAAAATCACAGACCTGCCTATTCTTTGCTATTTTGCAACCGATTTTAATCGTTTTCTTTTTGGTTTGAGAAAGCATTTTGCCGGAGATCTCCCATTTAAATGTGGTGAATCTTCGAGAAGAACTTCAGTGATATATAATGAAGTAAGAAATATCCCCAATTGCAAAAGTTTTCATTTTTATAGAAAACTAGCTGTGCCCCGCGGTTTTACCCGCGTATAATCCTACTACTGTTATTAACTCGATGATTTCTGAATAAGAATAATTAATGAATAGATTTTAAAATTTAAGTATATCTATCTAATTCGGACTGGATAGAGAATCGCAAAGTAAAGATAGTTGTTAATTATACACCGTGAAATTTTAATGGTTGTTTTCCCGCAGCGAAATGGCTTTGTCTTGGTAATACAATCGTTTTATAAACAAATAAAATATTAGAAACAAAAAATGGCGCAGTGTAGTTAATGCATTATCACAATGCGTGAGAGGTTATTTTGCTCTGAACATTTATTAATCACTTTGTTGGCAGCGCGCGGCAGTGCGTGTTTCGTGTAGGTGTTACTACGTTACGTCGTACGAATATTTTTTTTACAATTTGAAAAAAAAAACCTTCTTTTTTAAGTTTAACTGTATGTTTCGATACTACTACTGATGGGTAACCGTCCTGCTGCGGGAAAACAACCATTTAAATTTCACGCTATATTGTTAAGAATAGATTTACAGTATTTCGGTATATACAATATTTTAGTCCTACTTTCTTGTGCTGTAAGTATGTTTTGGTTTTCCCTGCGTCCGGATCTACATAGATAAAGCAACATATAATTGACCATGTGAAAAAAAATTGGCCAAGTGCGAGTCAGACTCGCGCATGACGCGTACCGTAGTGGCTACGCCAAATAGTGTTTGTATGAATAACAAAGTTCAAACGATCCATATTTTCAAAAACCTGGTCAAAGAACACTACTTCTCCATCATCCCATAATTTTATTTTTATTTGTATATATTTTTACACTATTAATATTAATACTTACATATTTATATGTATTAATATTTATATATGTTTATACTTATTTGTTTATTGTATCTTTATAATTTTAGTTAAGTCTGTTTTTAGTAATTTACGTAATTAATATTTCACACTGTGTCCATCATCTCTTATTCAACTCTCCTGTCGCAGGTCTGCTGGATGAAATTTCTTATGAAGTAGGCAGCACCTTTGTGCTCTTTTGTCTGTATTTGTTTTTCTCTTTTGAGTCTTATGTGTTTACATAAAGAAATACATATATTTGCGGTTTCTGAAAATGTTCTAGGTATATCTCAAAAACTACTGACTGTGTATCTTGTCCAAACCAATTTAAGTTACAATATTTCATTAAAAAATACAGTACTAGCTTCTGCTCGCGACTTCGTACGCGTGGGAAGGTTTTCCCGCGCAAATCCCGATCCCGTGAGAATTTCGGGATAAAAGTAGCATATATATTATTCCAGAATGTCAACTATCTACTTACCAAATTTTATTCAGATCCGTTCGTTTTTGTGTGAAAGAGTAACAAACATCCATCCATCCCACAAACTTTCGCATTTATAATATTAGTAAGATAAGATATATATATAATAACAATAATATTTATTTTAAACAATAATGGAATATACACTTAAATAAAAACCCTAAACTACATAATTATATACATCTAAAAATAAACTAAAATATGGCGTCCAGAAATTCGTACGCATCGCTGTCCACTGGTAATGTGCCCAAAAGACTGGCGGCATTGCCACGCTGTATGGCAATGCTTAACCGCTGTCCAAGGTAAAAGCCAGCCTTTGGGTCACGCGAAGTGTCATCTAGGCGTTTGGATAGATCTTTAAATAATCTGTGAGCACTCGGACCCCACGACCCCAAGGTTTCAACCCCAAACGGCTCGAAAATATAACTACCAACAAGGTTATTATATTTCCGCCGCTTGAGGTTTTCAGCAGCCGCAGCGGCAGCGCCAGCACAGCAAGACGAGCTAGGAAGATGGGATGGCGCAAGAGTATCGACACAAGTTGCGTCCCACACTAAAGGCCTACCCATCTTCCAAGGAAATAAAGACATGCCATCCGGTCTTTTACCATCGTCGCGTGCCAGGCCATTGGGTTCTAATACAGCTGGAACGCCGACGGTGACAAGAGCTCGTCGGATGATGTCGTTAATATTCGCGTGCCGTGCTATGCGACCCGCACTGCGGCCGCATGAAAGGCCGTGGTGACCGAGGCTGTTGACAACTTCGCCGCAGTGGCAGCGATGAGCAGAACAACAAGGAGCACCTAATCGAAGGGAAGCAGCGAGGCGGAAAGTAGTATCATCGAACAAGGTGCCTATGTTCGACGACGGTAGTGCACGAAGCCAGAGACCCGACTCCCATTCACTCACAGCCAGCAAGCGCGCACGCTCTGCAGCCGAAGCAGATGTGGCAATAAGGTCACTCTGAACTGCTTTACAGAGCGGCTCATCCCACCGCCTCTGAGATGATGGGTTGTCGGGTGGATTATTTGATTGATTGATTGATTGATTAATATTCGGGCAAGCGATTCTCCAGGTGTCCATAGCCTCGGTGAAGCACGGCACATTGAAATCAACCAGTGACGGAGCTAGAATATTCCTGATTAATTTCTCAGTACCGTGGACCGAAGATATAAAAGCCGGGAGACTAATGCTAGAAATTTTGCGGACGCCGAGACCTCCCATACGAATGGGAAGAGTAGCTTGTGCCCAAGTTCGGTCGTCCATAGCCACATTTAAAATTGCTGTCAGAGTATGCCGGATAATTTGGTCCATTTTTTCCAAAAGGTGAGGATGATGTCAAAGATGCGAAGCACGAAGAAAGTACGTTAATTTAGGTCCAAAGCAACAGTAACGAATTAATGTGATAGCCGAATGCATGTTAATTTGGTGTAATCTGTCCGAAATATTGTTAAAATTTTGTATTTTTTCCTCGACAAAATCGGGAAAGGAATTCTCAAAAATTGGAGACCCAAGAAGACGAAGAGAACTTTTATCCACAATTTGGATTTCTGGGGCTAATGCGTGGAATTTGGAAAGTGTCAGTTGTCTGTCAGTACTGTCGGATATGAATAGTTCACACTTCGAAAGGTTGAGATCCAATCCTATGGTATGGAGTTGATTTCTTAAAAACTGTAGATCATCTAAAACTGTGTCTACATCGCCTCCCAGGGTTCCATCATCGAGATACCAAACATTGAATTTTGAATTTAGTTGTCGAATAATTGGGTGAATAGCTAAACTAAAGATCGCCGGCCCGAGGGGATCACCTTGTTGACAGCCAACAGCTGATTCCAAAAGGTTTTCCTTATAAAGTAATTTAGTCGGATGTCTATAACATTGCCAAAGAAAACTAAAAATTTGTGGTACTTTTTTAGTTTCTGCTAACAAAGTGTCCCTATTGACTGAATTAAAAGCATTTTTAATGTCAACCTTCAAGATGACCTCTCCTTTACCAGAATTTAAATAGGTCGACAAGGCGTGTACGGCAGCCTCACAACCCCCTTTGGAGCCGTAACCCAGTTGTAGGGGCTGAAATTTGGTCGAAATATCCTCACCAAAAAATTTAGAGCAAATCTTGGCTGCCATACGACGGTAGGTAGTTCCCACGGCAATGGGGCGAATGCCGCCATCCCTTTTGCGTAGGGCACATAGATTGGCCCCGTACAAAATATCGGTGACGGCTTCGTTCACCTGGCCCGAGAGCATAAGGTTAATCAGAGCCGTTAGCTCCTTCAAAAGCAACTCACCAGCCTCCCCAGCGCCTGAGCAGAGTATACTCGGTAATATACCCGGTAATATTGGTGCTGTTTGTCTAGCCGCTGGTCCAGTGAAAACTATAGCAACTATGACATTGCTTCGAAGGTATTTTAATTAAAGTAACGACTTAGTTAGACCCTATAATATATTAGTCCTTATTAATGCAGGATGTTTAATACCCTTCAACTGTTATAAACGAATCAGATATAACTCAAAACTATTTTCACATAACTTATTCTTACGAAATATTTACCTGTGAGAAATAAACTTATTTCTTTTATTTAATCTTGCCCTTGAATGTGACGTCCGTTTGGTAACATTTTTATTGCGTCACATATAGGACTGACTACAAAATGTGACTAAACTGATACATAAGGCTGGGATCACATCCACCATTTGCAATATTTATTTTCAGGTAGTGTTTTTTAAGTATATCTCACTATGCCTTTAAGTGGCGCGGAAAGAACATAGTCATAAATGCTTTTCTTCTGGTCTTAACCAAAAAGGAAAATGTATTTCTTGCAAAAACTGGTTTTGTTATGAGTGCATTGCAGAACCTAACTGCCGTAATTATGTTTGCGAATCATATTTGGAATTGGAAGGTAATATATTTTGTAACCAAGGACTTATATTTAAAGAACAAAGGAAAAAGAAACATGGAGAGCATTGAGAACGAAAAAAGGAAAAGGACTGAAACTCCGAGTCCCAAGAATGGAAATGGTAATACAAGAAATGACTCAAAAATGCAGAAGCTGGATGCCTTTCAGTTTCTACGAGGGAGGCCAATCTCATTCTCGGACAAGCCCACAAACAGAAATTAGAGACCGAGCACCACAAACCGGACAACCACAACAATATGAGAATCAGTTAACAACAAGATGTCTCCCAACACGGCTGGTCCCCGCGGGAGAACTAGACCACCACCCTCTAACTAAAAGACATGAAGTTTTCAACATTGCAACACTAAACACAAGAACTCTCAGGCCACCTGAAAGCTTAATGGAATTAAACAAAGCCCTAGAAGACATAAAGTATGGCATACTAGGCATAAGCGAAATGAGAAGACTTGGCGAAAAAATTGTAGAATATCCAAATTACATCCTATACCAAAAAGGTGAAACAGCTGGGCAGAGAGGAGTAGGATTTTTGATCAAAACATACCTTAAACAACATATACAAGAATTTATTGGAATCTCAGACAGATTAGCTGTACTCAACATTAAACTGCCAGGCTATAAGAAACAATGGTCAATTTTTCAAGCCTATGCTCCAACTGAGCAAGCCGAACTGTCAGTGGTAGAGTCGTTTTATGAAGAGATGTCACAAGCAATAAAGAACAGCTCAGACAAATTTATTATCTTAATGGGAGATTTTAATGCACAAGTGGGGACTAGAAAAAATACTGAAGAATATGTTCTTGGAAAATTTGGTTACGGCAAGAGAAGCTGTAATGGCCAAAAACTTGTTGAATTTCTTATGGAACATAACTTAATTCTACTGAACACAATGTTTAAGAAAAACTACAAAAGAAAATGGACATGGATATCCCCTGATGGGTCATACAAAAATGAAATCGACTACATAATAAGCAACTACCCCAGAGCATTCACAGATACTGCCGTTATATGCAAGTTGAACTTTAACACAAACCACCGCATGATACGCAGCTCCTTAAGAAAGTGCCCTCCAAAAACTTTTTGAAATCACATAAACATTAACCGACTCTATCAACGAACAAATCTACAAATTACAAATAACTTGCAGTATACAACAAACAAAATAAAAAATACCACAACAAAGTATTCAACTGTGGCACAGAATTATGATATACTAGAGAAACAAATTCAAAACCACTTGACTGCAAACAGGAAAGAAAAAGCAACAAATACCAACTAAGTAACCAAACTTTGCAGCTGATTAATGAAAGGAAAGAACTGATAAAGAACCAAATAAAAAAAGAAAATATAAAATTGATAACAGAAACAAGTAAGAAAATAAAAGCAAGCATCAGAAGGGATCGTAAAATCAAAAGACTGCCAACCCTAGAATACTATATACAAAGAACCGGCGGTGTCAAAAAAGCTCTAAAGGAATTACGGGAAACAGGAAAAGAATGGATACCAAAACTTAAAAAAAGGTCAAAGATCACTACACAGAGGAAGAACATCAATGAACTGGCAACAGACTTTTACCGTAGTCTATACGCAATACAATCACCTAACGTAGTAAGGAAAAATCATACTGAACCAATACTCGACGACAGTCTGGAACCCGTCCCCTCAATCTTACCTGAAGAAATGGAAAAGGCAATCAGGAGTCAAAAAGTGGGAAAGTCTCCAGGGCCAGACAAAATCACAAATGAGCTCCTTCGGGGCTCAATGGAAGAACTGGTACCCATTTTAACTCAAATATTCAACAACATTCTGACGAGCGGGGATATCCCGGTGAAATGGGCAAAATCTCATATCATCTTAATACACAAAAAAGGCGATAAAGAGGATATAGAAAACTATAGACCTATAAGCCTGATGTCAAATATATATAAGATATTTGCAAAGATCATACTCGATAGAATAAGCCCAATACTGGACGAAGAACAGCCAGTTGAACAGGCAGGCTTCAGAAAGGGTTTTTCAACAATTGACCATATTTACACAGTTAAACATGTAATGGAAAAGTACAAAGAATACAATAAAAGTATATACATTGCCTTTATTGATTACGCCAAAGCCTTCGATAGCTTAAGCCATGAATACATATGGGAAACTCTAAAGCAACAAGGAATACCAGCCGCATACATCAAGACTATCCAAACTATTTACTCCAACAGCTTAGCTAGAATCCAATTGGAAGCTCTGGGAAATGAATTCCGTGTAGAAAGAGGGGTGAGGCAAGGTGACCCACTGTCTCCAAAATTGTTCTCTGCTGTGTTAGAAAACATCTTTCGCAACTTAAATTGGGAAAAGTATGGCCTAAATATAAATGGTTTAAAATTGAACCACCTGAGATTTGCCGATGACTTAGTTTTATTTGAAGAAATCCCAGAAAACGTACAAATCATGATACAGAGTCTGAGCGAAGAAAGCAAAAAAATTGGTCTGAAAATAAACTATAGCAAGACAAAACTAATGATTAACTGTAAAAAGGTAGATATAAAAATAAATGAGGAAGCTTTGACCTATGTAGAGAACTATATATACCTTGGTCAAGTCATTTCGACAAAAGACCAAACTAGCCAAGAAATTAATATGAGGATTGCAATGGGCTGGAAAAAGTACTGGTCCCTCAAAGAGATCATGAAGTCAAAAGACCTAAGCATGACTTTGAAAAGAAAGACCTTCAACTCATGTATACTACCATGTCTAACTTATGGGTGTGAGACATGGGCACTCACCAAATCGCTCAGAGAAAAGCTTGCCAAATGTCAAAGAGCAATGGAAAGAAGCATGGTAGGCTCGAAGAGACAGGACAGAATAAGGAACACAGATCTCCGGTCTAAAACCAAATTGACAGATGTGCTATCAAGAATGGACCAACAAAAGTGGAGGTGGATAGGCCACATGATGCGAGACACTAAAGGCAAGTGGAGTAAGGCAGTGACAGAGTGGTATCCAAGGGATGGCAAAAGAAATCGGGGAAGGCAGCCTACCCGCTGGGAGGAAGAAATAAGGCTAACAGCAGGTCCAAACTGGAGGAGGATACCCCAGGACAGACGTCAATGGAAATTGTTAGAGGAGGCCTATGCCAAGAGACACACCGAAATTCGAGACATTTTGTGATTTTTATTCTAACCATTATCCCTGTTTTTTAATCTCAGAGACAGAATTGACACATGCAAATGTCAAGTTTAGAAATAATGTTGCCCGCTCTTTTGTGCAGTGTTATACCTACGATACAGGTTTGTTGAATCGTAACTTTTTACCCGACTACGTGACGCAAAGGAGGGTAATGTGTTTCACAGTCTATGTATGTATGTAAGTATGTATGTTTGTACCTATATGGCGTTATACAGGCCAAACGCAGCGTTTGGCCTGTATAACGCCACAAATCAGTCCATGCGTTTGAAACGCGTGGGCTGATTTGAATAATCCTCACGTTAATCAATTCGTCTTAACCATGCGAGTGTCACAAGCTGACAGTTAATTATAAAAAATCAGCAAACTATATCAAATATCGTTGGGGTATCGTTGAATAGGTCTTTTTTTATAAAGAGAACTAGCAATGTGGGTATAATTCACATTACTAGCAATCTTGTTGACCCCTCCGACTCAGCTAAATATCCTTGTATTTGGAGTGGGTTCACGGCAAATGGGAGGGATTTGAACTGGTGATCTTCCGATCACAAGTCCGATATCTTAGCCATTTTTAGCTATTTTCCTTTATTTTTCTTTTAAAGCAATCGCTTAAGATATATAAATTTTAAAACGGATCAGTGCTATATTCAGGGTGCGGTTTTTTTTCTTTTAAACTCGTCGAGTGGGGTATCATAATAAAGGGCTTTACGAGAGAGTAATAAATAAATATGCGATTTATTTGTATTAAACTAAATAGAAATGAAAAATTGTAATGCTAAATAAAGGATAAAGTTGTACTACTAAAACTTCTTCCTTGACTTATAATGTTGTTATTTGATAACTTTATAGGCCAGCTAAAGTTATCCCAATAAAATCATCATCACAATCACCATCTTCACCAAATGAAGGTGGTGATAATTTTATTGGCTTGACCCTGTTGTGCTGGGCAGTAACAATACATTGGGCGTTTCTTCTTTCTTCATTGGCCGGCCCAGCCCAACACCGATACTGATAATGACAACGACATCGGTGGATTTATAAAGGTCTATATTGTATTGAGCAGAGTAAGGGCACTAGAAGGCTCTACTGGTACAGTTGATCCGAATAAACTTCTAAATACGCTTCAAAACCACAATTCCTAGCTCTTGCTTAAATAATCTGTAAAATCTTAAACATATTTAAACAAAAAAGCTAAAAATAAATAGGTAATAAAAATTCTGACTGCTCAACTGAAACGATTTTATTTAAAAAGCACATTTTTATTTAAAAAAGTGACAAGCAGGCGGGACCCGTCCCATTTTTATAAATATATGTGTTCGATTGGGTCCCGCTTGTATGTACACAATAAATAAGTGTTTTAGTCAACTGGGCCATATAGTTGACTACATTACTGATAGGTTTTTAGAAATAGGTGGCTTCTGATGATTCAGAATATTCCTAAGATATGGAGTCATTACTTGAATCTGTTTAACGAATACTTGTAATTAATTATGTTATTAAAAATATATATATCTTACATTATTAATTTTGTATTTCTACGTTTTAAATTAGCACCTACAGATTATTTCAAGATAACGTATTATAAAAAACCGATACTTGATTTTATTTACGTTAAGTTTCGATAGTGGCACATCACTATTTAAGAATTGCAAAAAACTGGCAACCGTCGTAACGTCAACTTTGTCTCTGAGATTAAAAAACAGGGTATAGTGAAATTGTCTGGTTTTCGGAATAAAAGGCTTTTTTTATTTTTTTTTTAATTTTTTTTTATATTTTGTAATAGAGCATATATAACATATAACGTTAATTCAATCAAAGTTTTTTTTTCCTATAAATACATTTATTTTTGTTTCAGATTGTTTGAACGCTTACACTTGAGTACCTAAGTCCGATGCAATTAGGTATGTCGCAAAATGTGGTGATTTTCCATGACGTGGTTTTGATGCAGTTTTATATTGATGACGCTAACTGGCCCTGGCCCATGACTCATTTTATTTTAGTTAAAAAGTTTATGTCAAAAAGAGATAAACAATTCAACAAGACTACAACATTTCACTTTGAAAATGACTAAAATGGATATTTGGAATTTGTTACAATGTTCATACTTCTGGTGTTTTTTTTTTTGTAATTATTTTGTTTATGACCATTTTACTCCAGATGAATGTGATGTTTGTAATTTATATGGTTGATTTGTTATTACGTTTTGAGTTCTTATTTTTGAAGTTTTACATAAGATACCAAACTAATATGTTTTGGTAAATAATTATATAGATATTGTTGAAATAACATTCCTAAGTTGATTGATAATAAATGAAACTTGTAATCATAATAATACGGTAAGTGCTAATATGAGACTGATTATATTATTAAATAAAGTGCCAAAATTAGTTTTCTTAAGAAGTAGAACAGTTGACTAGTTAACTTACTATTTAAATTATATTATACTCTCATGATATCAAAGACGACTTAACTTGAGACTGATTAAATTCCTTTTAAGGCCAGGTGTTCCCGTTTTTGTCTGTTTTAGAATTCATTTTTGATAGGCAAATTATAACATTTATAATTTGAAATAAATATATATTTTAGATACATTCTTGCTCCTTAACATGTACCCGTTCAATACACGATACAATACCATTTTCTCTATAGAAAAAAATACCGAACTAACTCGATTTGCAGTTTTTTTACAAACAAAATTTCATTCTACACAAGTACTAATACTCCTTTTTTTCTATAATTAATATCAATTTATAGGTAATTCATTTTGGAATCGATTCTACCCGATCGTTTTTTTTTATTACATTTATAAATTTTTTTTATCGATTATTCAAGTGATTTTCGATCCGCGCGTCGCTTGCCAGTGTCCCATAGATGATACATATATTTACTGAGAGCAGTGTCCCGCGGGACGTTACCGAGGTGAGACCTGTGCCAAATTTTTGCGCGCGCGCTTCTCAGCTGCTCCGTAAATAATATTAATAGGAAATAAAATAAATTGTACTTAAATAGACCATAGTTAAGATTTTGTTGATGTATTTATTTCTCATTGTGTAAATATTTTGTATACAACTTTTAAGACAGTATATTTGTGATTGTTTTGTGAAAATGGCAAATAAAAGAAATAAAATTAAGACTAAATCAAGGTTGAAGGCAAAAAAAAAATCGCGAAAGAAATATGGTAAGTTATATTTTTTATTCATTTATTCCTATTGACCACAGTCACAGTATAGATATATAAAACAATATTTTGAACTTTGGCCGCATCAACAATTATAATATATAATTTATTAAAAAAAAAACCCTTTTACAGAATAACAGCTTTGTTACATAATATTTAAAGTATTTAGTTTCAATTTGTTATTGTCGTTTGCAGGCCTGTTGGTCTAGTGGTCAGTGGCCTTGACTGCTATGCGTAAGGTCGTGGGTTCGATTCCTACCCAGGACAAATTTTTGTGTGATGAGCACGATCATTTGTTCTTTGTCTGGGTGTAATTTATCTATAATATATATGTATTTAGAAATATATATGTATGTTTATCAGTTGTCTAGTACTTATAGCACAAGCTCTGCTTAGTTTGGGACTAGATGGCGTTGTGGAAAGTTGTGGAATATTATTATTATTGGCTTATTATTGGATTATTATAAATTTATTATTTCCCTACAGTAGGAAAACGCCTTTGATGTCGGGCGCCGCCGTCCGCGCCGCCCGTGTACTAACGCTTACGTGTACAGGTAGTCCCCAATCTTTTTTAATACTATAACATATTTTATTGTTTCAGTTAAAAAATGAATCGAAATAAAAAAGGCTTTTTTGTTCGAAAAAACAGCAGAGAAGAACAGTAAGTACTTTTTTTGATTTCTTGATAATCGGAATCCTCACCGCAAAATGCATAGTAAAATGTACCTACTATACTAGCGTACAGAAAAAACACTCCGTACAAAAGATTATGTGGTCTTTTTGATTGTATGTTTTTTAATATTATTTTGTCTTTTGTGCCTATTGGTGTTCCCACACTGCTATTATAAAAGTATACCTAACATGAAAACCTTTTTTATTAAATGTATTATATCACAATGTTAGAAAATGTTTGTAAATTTATAAAACAGCTGTGTGGGCGCAATATATGATCCTTTGTTGGTTGAAATAAACGTTTTAATATTATTAAATAGTTAGTTTAGGTATAAAAATGTCAATCGCCGACTACTTGAAAGCGAAACTGAAACCTATTTTATTCTTGCAACTGTTCATATTTCATTGACATAGACCAGTTTGGAAACAATAATAGGTACCCTATTATTGTTTCCAAACTGGTCTAACGGCCTGACCACTGAAATTCACTCCGCGCGAATAATGAAAAAAAAAAACGACCAAGTGCGTGTCGGACGCACAATGAAGGGTTCCATAGTTGGGATGAATTTATCACAAGAACAAACTTAACATTGTAGTTGAAAAGCATGTACTCCCATACATTCCAACTGCAAATGGACGTCTTATAGGTTTTCCCGTAATATATTTGTATAAATAAATAAATGGAACTATTTTCTGTGTTTGAGACCATCACAGTAAGCCTTTTCATTTGATATGTCATACGGTACGGTTGCGCGTGGTGGCCGGCTCTCGACTATCTGGTGTGGCTCATCCATTGCACATGGTGCTGCAATAATATCTTAGATTTAGTCAATTTAGCATTATAATAAAGTGTTTTTTTTTTTTGCAGAAAACCGTGTAACGATACGTCTAATAAGACTCACGCATCTTATATTACATTAGAGCCTGTGGATTTGCAACTCTCTGCTACTAAGTAAGTTTTTTTTTGTTGTCGTTCAGAGGCATACAAATTTAAAATTTGTTTTATAAACACAGGTTTTTTTAAACATTAATGTTAAATAAATAATAATTATTTTAGGACATCAACATCACCGAATAATGATACTTTACAAGATGTACCACTACCAATGTCTTCGTTATCTGCGCCAGAACCAATTGTTGATTCTGAAACTACTCAGTAAGTCATCGGAACTAACACATGTGAGCAGCAAGCATGTCACAACCTGTATAACCTCTATTTTGTATTACTTGTATATTTAAAATTAGGTTTTTTATTCTGAATTAGAATAAGGACCGAATTCTATAAGTGCATAACACTTTTATTAACATATTTTTCATCATCAGTTTTTTAGATTCCACGTTATACTATCTCCATCGTATTTTATTGTTACAGAGAAAATGATGGAAGTGAAAACGCGCTTATTACTGAAATGGATAACAAGGAAAACCATTTCCAACCCATATCAGGACGGCGAATAATTGATATCAATTACTTTTTACAAGAATATCAAGAAAAAGCACGCCACAATGATTTATTTGATTGTAAATCAAGCAGCTTCTGCTTAGTTGGTGAAAGAAGACATGGACATATTTCGATCTTTAAATTTAAGTGCAATATGTGTAAAGAAGTTTGTTTGATTCCATCCGAAAACACCAAAGATACTGAGCATATAAATGCTAATATAGCTGCTACTACTGGAGTTGTAGCCTCTGGTATAGGATTTTCTCAGATCGAAGAGTTATTTTCGGCTATAAACATCCCCATATTTTCTACAAAATATTTTAATTAACTGCAAAATGAAGTTTATAAGAAATGGGAAGAAACTGCTAGTGTTACAATGGAAGCTGTTGCCAATAAAGAAAAAGAGATTGCTTTAGCAAATGGCCGGACCAAAACCGGCTATGCTGTCGTAGATGTCTATGCGGATGGGGCATGGTGTGCTAGGTCATATGGTTCGAACTATAAAGCTTCATCAGGCACAGCAGCCATAATTGGCTGAAATACGGGTGAGGTTCTATATTTCGGTGTCAAAAATAAGTATTGCCTCGTATGTACCCGAGCCGAAAATAAAAAAAAACTGCACCTCAAGACCACTTGCGTTTCAAAAATTTCCAGGGATCGTCTAGTTCAATGGAAGCCGACATAATCGTTGAAGGTTTCAAAACATCGATTGCGACGTATGGCCTTATATATGGCAGAATGGTAGGAGATGGCGACGCTTCGACCTACTCTAAATTTCTTAACGCAAATCCGTATGAAAGCCAAAATTTGACGGTTGAGAAACTTGAGTGCCGAAATCACATATTGCGCAATTTTTGTAAAAAGTTAAGAGCGGTCATCACAGAAACAAGGTATATGTTGGCGCACCGAAAAACTCTCACTAATCAAAAAATTATGACAATGCGAAAGGCAATAGTGAAATCTATTAAACATCACAAGGCCTCGCTGAGTCCTAAAAATGTAACAATATCCGTTTTACACAACGATATTATTAACTCTGTATCTCACGCTTATGGTAATCATCAAATATAATAATAATAATAATATTCCACAACTTTCACACAACGCCATCTAGTCCCAAACTAAGCAGAGCTTGTGGTATGAGTACTAAACAACTGATAAACTTACATATATATTTCTAAATACATACATATTATAGATAAATTACACCCAGACAAAGAACAAATGATCGTGCTCATCACACAAACATTTGTCCTAGGTGGGAATCGAACCCACGGCCTTGCGCATAGCAGTCAGGGCCACTGACCACTATACCAATGGGCCTGTCAAATGTGTCAAAATTACTTTTATGACAAAGAAAAAGCAGTGGTGGCGAACTGCAAAAGATTGAAAATTCAACATTTATCTTCAGAATAAATGCTATTGTGTCCAACGTGGCTTCAAAATCACGTAGTTTGATTGAAGACGTGAACACGAATACGGTAGAATGCTTCAACAGCGTCATAGCAAAATTTACTGGCGGTAAAAGAATAAATTTTGCTCTAAAAGGGGGCTATCAAGGAAGATGCGCAGCAGCCGTTGTTTCGTTTAATACAAAATCTGCAGTATCAACAATCCAAAAAGCTCTATCAAGTAACGCTCCCGGTGGTAAAGCTGAAGAAGTTGAGAAAAGACGTGCGAAAATCCGAAAATTGAATATGGAACACCCAGTGAAGAAACGAAGAGTTCTAAAAGATGTAAATAAAGAGCAACACGACTATGGTCCAGCCTGTTCATCGCCCGATATGTCGAAAAAAGAATATGATACATCAAAAGAAGAATTTCTCAAAAATCTGAAAACACTTACATCTGATAGACACAAGGTAGAAAGATCTACAATATTACAAAGAGACAGCAGCGAGTCGCTCGAAATAAGAAAACACATAATAACTGCTTCCAACTTTGGGCCAATATGTAAAAGAAAAGTCACATTAAATACAGCTCCCCTCGTTAAAAACCTATTATACAAAAAAAAAATTGGCTCACGTCACATCCATCGCACATGGAGTTGAGCATGAGCAGTAAGCTTTGCAGCAGTTGCAGCAGCAGGAAAATGTTATCATTGTACCCTGCGGTTTATTTATAGATAAAGACTACCCTTTTATAGGGGCAACGCCTGACGGCTTAATTGGAGCAGATACAATAGTCGAAGTCAAGTGTCCAATTACAGCACACAAAAAAGGACTTTCTAATTTTATAAAAGAAAACAAAATACAAATTTTAAAATATAATAAAAACACTAAAACTACTACGGTAAATAAAAACTCAAACTGGTACTACCAGATACAAGGCCAGCTACATGTGTCAGAACGACAAAAGTGTCTTTTGGCTATATGGGCAGGCGAGAATGAAAATATACACACAAAATTCATAGAAAAAGATGATATATTTTGGGAAACTAAAATGAAACCGAAATTAATAAAATTTTACATGAAATGCTTGCTGCCCGAAATTTTAGACAGCAGAAATGCACGTGGTATGTCCATTAGAAACTTATCCATCCAAGATAATAACGAAAATGTTTACCCTGATGATCAAGATGATAACGAAAATGACCCTAATGATTCACAACTGGGACAAAGCACACGACAGTTAAATTTAAATGATTTTTGATGAATTAATGGTAATGATATTAATGAATAGATAGATAGAATACTCTTTATTGTACACCAATAATTTAAACAAACACTTGAATGACAATAATGCAAAATATGGTTACAATGGCGGTCTTATCGCTGATAGCGATATCTTCCAGACAACCTTTGGATGGACTTTAAGAACATAAAACAAAGAGGGGAGGGGAAAGTCAGTGTACTTACTTCAAATATATAACATACACAAAAAGTAACTAGTTAATATAAGTATATATATAGGTATTATATATATAAAATAAGTAAGTAAGTACCTAATAATCTTAGGACGTTAATATGTTAATATACTTTCAACTGTTTCATAGAAGTAAGAAAAATGTAATCAATAATTTTTGTGACAAAATTATGGCGCATAAATCTTTATTTTTTTTTCACAATTGTATTATTTTTAACTATCCCTAGTTTCGAGACTACTATGACATAAGTAGTTTAAAATTTTAAAATGATTAATAAAATAAGTTGACCTGCTGCCTGTTTACCTATAATGTGGCACTTCCCTCGGCTTTGGGTTCATACAAGTTCACGCCAGCGACGTAAGCGCACGGCTAGCTTCGCAGGAATAGCGGGCAACTTTTGGTAGCGATAAATGCCTACTTTGTTCGGGCTACCCGCCCTTAAAGGTAATTAAAAATCCTACTGTAGGTATTATTTAGGGACGTTGTTCCTTGTGCATATTGATGAATAGTCAAAAATATGTTCCTTGATTGTCGATAGATAATTCATTAGATTAAGATATATTAATACACAAGTTTAACTTTTAATAAAAAATGAAAAACCATAAAGATGTTTTATTTTGTATCATGTAACCTCAGCTTAAGGTGATACGTAAAAAATAAGACATAGCTCGAGGGGCGTAGCTTAACGGAAGACGCGGGGAGCACCCCCGCTAGAATACATTGCAAACTCGAGCGCACGCTCGCGGTGAGTTTGCGATGTAGTTTGTGTGTTTTGATGTTTTAGAATAGAGAAGGCACGGAGTCGCCAAAATCAAATACATTTCTTTTTAATCTGAATTAAACTAACTTATTCATTATATTGTTAGGTATTTAGTGTTTTACTTTATTTAAGAATGACATAATATAATATAACGTGTGTAAATGAACAGACCGTTACAGTAAATGATCATATTGACCTAAGAAAAAGAACTACTAGTGTAGTAAGCAAATTCTTACTATGATTTTATTTTATTCATTTACTTAAAATGAGTAGTAACAAAAAGTTGCTTCAAAACTACGCTTTTTAACACGCTTTTATTAGGTCGACCTGTATGTAACTATGTAATGGAATCTAAGGTAACTACTTTAACCATCTTCCAAGGGTCGTAGCGTAATGAAAATTGGCAACTGTATATAGTTCTGATGACAATACAATAATATGGTACTGTCGAACTGATCTGATGATGGAGCCGGAAGATATGAACTGGAACTTCATGATGGATAATCGTATCATAGCTGTTTTGGATTTCTTAGAAAAGTCTTGTAATGAACTTTGACCACGATTAGGTTTCAAGGTCTGATGATGAAGCCGGAAGATAGGCAGTGGCATTCCATGATGGAATATCGTATCATAGTCGTGTTTGTACTTGTGAGAAAAGCCACGTAATGGACTTTGAACACGATCAGGTTTCAAACAGGATCAGGGTTCAGGATAACAAACCTAAAGAAAATCCGTTATCGGTTTTCTTAACCTTTTTGTCAACTTTTTGTGATGTCACTTTCAAATCCTCTGGGGTGATTGACCGTTTAATTGTTCACTACTCGTGGGAATAATATAAAAAAACAAAACAGCAACACAAAGAAAACGGAAGCTACAAAAAAAAGGAAAAGCGCGAACAAATTTTTTGTTTTTACGTGCACTTATAAAAGCGTGTTTTTCTAGTGATTTTTAAACTATTAATTTATTATTTAATTAAAGATTATTCATCCAATTAAATTTTTGATGGATATTTTCTTGCGAATAAAAGTCAGAGTATGTAAAATATATAAGATTTAATTAAAAATTACTAAAATCTATAACTACACTATTTTCTTGGAATACATGTCTCTCGCCTTCATTTAATATTTCATCAGAGACATTTCCCCCGCATGTTTTATTTTCTTTGTTTGTATCCTTGCCCCTATTTTTATTAATTACATATTCTGGATCACGGAATTCTCATGTACCGAGGATCTACCAGTCATATCATTATTTTCAATCTCTATTTCATATGGTAGAGGCTCATCATCTTCACTGACCTCTAGTGAAGGCACCAAATCATCGTCGCGTATTTCCCTTTCCGTGTCCAACTGGCGACATCGGTCTCGCGAAATACACACGCTTTTGTATTACTACACAATTCAACCAACCCGTGCTCAACTCGCGTCAAATGAGTACGTTTTTGCGGTCAAGCAACGTTAAAAGAGGTTTTACAAAATAGTGAGCAATTGAATTGAACACGGTTTTTTAACTGGTCTGTTCGAAACAAATCCGTACTGATTTAGCGGGGTGCGTCTCATATCATAAAAAGTTATTTGGTATATTTTCATTTCAATTACGTTCACAAGATAGTGAGTTATACCAACTGTTGATGTAATTTCTTTAGACATAACATTTATATACTCTAAAACTTATTTCGTATAACGTTATTGGATATAACGTTTATTTAATCGAAAATCATTAAGCCTATCGTTTAAAATATATAATATTGCGAGTAATTTGATTGAGCGTGCTGCGGAAGCGGCGTGACAGAAACGAATTGCTGCGAAACCGATTCCACGTCTGTTCCATGTCTGTCCTACCCCTAGAGTGTTATTTAAAATCGCGTCGGCACGGAGGGGCGAGGCGGCCCGCGAGGTGAGGAGCAGGTGGTTTTAACACTCGCCGCCGCGGCGGAGGCTGGTCGGCGAAGCCAGCCAGCAAGCCGCAGCCGCGGTGGTGAGCGTGAAACACATCTGCGAGGATAAGCTTGCATGGGACCGCCGGAGCCCTGCAGCACCGGAGCCGTGACAGAAACTATGCCTGCTGCATGTTGCATGCTTGCTTGCATCAGGGGTGGATCTACCTATGGGCTATTTGGGCTGCAGCCCAGGGCCCCATGGATATAAGGCCCCCCCTGCCAGTTTTCATTAATAAAATAGACGATACTTTTAAATCTATATTATATAATAAATCGAAAATATGTAAAATTCAAACACAATTTTGGCAACGCCATAATCGGCCAATCCGTATGTGCGACTATCGAGAACGAAGCAGGGAATTCCCTTGTCTCTTATAATGATCGGGTATTCAGTGTTAAAAAATACTTAATACCCCTAGGAAGGGCGTAGGGTAGTTTCCTAAAATATTTTATTTAGTCCGTCACGTATTTTAACAAAAAACATTCGATACGTATTTTTTATTTTTTCACGTAATTGAAAAATTAAGACGATACAGTGAGTTGAAGTTTCGCATGACGTCACACTCCGGTATAATTCTTGGCACTGTGTGACGTCAGCAGCCCCCACTCCTATACTTTGAAGCTTTCCATTTTGTGAATTTTTCTTGACTTGAAAGGGCAAAAAATACGTGATCAATATTTTTTGAAATTCTACCTGAAAAACCAAATAAAATAATTATTTTGTAACACAGGAAACTACCCTATTGCGTTGGGTTGTACCGCCACAATTTTGTTATTGTAATCTAAATACAAACTTAGTGTTTAATTGTCACAACTGTGTGTGAGTATGGGTATTTAGTGTGCTATTAAGTGATAAGTAACTTATTCTAATCAAATTCAAATTATTTATAAAACGTAAGCTATTTCAGGAAGCTATTTACACAGTCAAAGATTATATTGAGGATTAAAAGGCTTGGGAATTAGTTGCTCCAATGATATACGTACTTATGTGCTCTTTTTTAATATACTAGCTGTGCTCCGCGGTTTCAGCCGCGTATAATCCTACTACTATTATTAATGTGTAATTTTATGCGTCAATCTAATTCGCAATGGATAGAGAATCGCGAAGTAAATATAGTTTAATTTAATAATATTGTCAAGAATACATTTAGAGTATTTTTAAACTGCTGACCCGATCTCGTTCAAACCAATTTTTAACACATACAAATACAACAGCATATATTTTGTTTTGGTTTTTGACTCCATTATTATAAAAGTAGGGGGGGGTTGGGGGGTGAAACACATTTTACCACTTTGGAAGCGTATATCTTTCGACTGACTCGCCCATGAAGAATTCTGTAGCTATGCTTGCTAGCATAGATTAACGTAAAAAAATGCTGTTATCATAATGTTTATATGACAAAGTTTTATTTGCGGATTTTGCAAATGTGAAAATGAAATCTCAAAAACTGTATCTCGTTCGAATCAATTAGTTAAAAGTTTTCATTAGAATTTACAGCATATTTTTTATATTTTACACTTTATTATTTTAAAAGTTAGAGACAAATTTTACTACTTTGGCACTTCCAAAGTAGTAAAATGTGTCCCCAAATATATCTTTCAAACGATTGACTTAGTTTTAGTTCCATGTATGGGGAGCCTCCCCTTAATGTTTTTTTTTACATTATTTTCGCATAAAAATCGGAAAGCGGTTTGCAGAATACATCTATATATCAAGTTTGAACTCTGTAGTCTTAATAGTTTCGGAATAAAATGACTGTGACATACGGAAAGACAGCCAGATAGACATGACGAATAGTATAAGGGTTCCTTTTTTTGCTATTCGGCTAAGGAATCCTAACAACATCGCTTTTAAACTATGCCAACGTTGAATGTCTGACCCGTTTTTTCGGGTGGGAAAATCATCGAATGACTTCTCTCGCTCTAAGTGGAGCGAGAAGGAGTGTCAGACTTCTACTGTCTCTAAGCCCACCCAGTTACTTCAGCTGCCCTTGCCTCACGGGGCCGCGGTATCTCATTACAACATACCTTTAAACTGAACGATGACATAAAAAATGGGATGAACAAAACAACACCCTATCAAAATTACTTATTCAACTAAAGAGAAAGTAAAATATAAATATTCAAATGTATAGATACAAAAATACACATCTGACGTAAAAGAAGCTGAAACGATTTTACATAGGAAGTCTCTTAGCCAAGAAGTCGAAATGAAACCAAGATAAGGTTCACTATCAGTCGCGGAGTGGTAGAGTACGCGAGTCATGCTCAACGCGTCGCGTCGTGCATCCCCGGGCCGCCGCGGCCGTTTCGGTGAATAGCGTTGTTGAATAATTTTAATTTTACATTTTCTCCTAAACTGTAAGTCCAAATTATATACTATAAAAGGCAAAGTTAATCTTCATAAAATTGTCTTGATGATGAAATTACTTTTAAACGCAAATATTAATATGGCCGCATAATAATAATACTACAAAGACATTCCTTATTTTTTAAATATTTTCTTAACATAATTTGCCTTATTGTGGATTATTTATAAAAGTTAGATATGCAGTACCGCGGACTTTTTTTTAGATCTACATAAACCCTACATTTTTGTAGTACATGATCTTTACGTATAACTCAGCATTTCGCCAGCTCACGCGATTATAGTAATTTAGCGGCATATTTTCTTCCGACTTACTTCACCAATACCTTTATTGTAGGAAAACCGAGAGGAGTAGCGTAATGCTAGATAGCCTATAGCCTTCCTCATGAAACTGCCTATCATAATCAGAAAGAATTTTTGAAATCCACCCAGTACTTTCGAAGATTAGCGCGTTCAAGCAAACAAAACAAACAAACAAACAAACTTTTCCGCTTTATAATATTAGTATAGATTTTGCTGAGTTAATGATTGACTTTCTAAAGTATTGTATATACCTACTTTGTATTTAATTATTTCTTTTTTCGTTTTTTGATCTTTTATATTTTTATTATTATGAATGTGAGGAATATGTAGGTTATTATTTCTTTTTATGTTATTTTCATTATAATTTATAGTTGATGTATGGCTGTTTGAGTATTCGTCTTACCTACCCAAATGTCCTTACTTTGATACTGTTCGTCAGATCGTTGAGCTCCTTAAGTTCAAAGTTGAGCTACACGATAACTGACAAATGTTTGCACTCTGGATGGTCCGCTCTAATTTGTGACTTATCGTACTTATAATAATTGAAAGTAATCTGATTATGATATGATCCTACAATGCTCCTAATTTAAGAAATCTACACTAATATTATAAAGCAGTAAAGTTTGTTTCTTTGAATGCGCTAATCTTTGAAAGTACTGGGTGGATTACGATAAAATTTGGTATTGAAGTAGGTTGAAGCTTGAGAAGTGTTATAGGCTTCTTTTTACCCGACTGCTAGTTTGTAAAGTCTTTGCATATTTTCCTTCAATATAAGATAAGATACAATTTATTTGTACATAAGAAAAGACACGTAATACATAAAAGAAAAACAGCAAATCTAAAAATTAGTGTCAGATTTCCGGCACCTAAACTAGGTACGCAGACCTGTATCTTAGGAGTCGGAGATATTTCGGCATTGGCAATAAATAAAACGACCGTGACATTTCGGTTACAATATTTCTGTTGTCAACAGCAAAAGAAGGTTGTGTGTGTGTTTATGAGTGTCTGGAAGGTTTGTGTGTGTATGTGTTTGTGTGAGTGGGTGTGTGTATATGCGTGTGTGGGCGACGGTGTGCTTATGTGTAGGGCATGCATTCCGGAATTCCGGAATTTCGTAATTCCGGAATTCCGTAACAATTTTTCTGGTATTTCAATTCCGGAATTGAGAGGAGTAATATCGGAATTCCGGTATTCATACATTTTTGATATTTTGATTATTATTTTTTCTGAACGCAACCAAACTAGTCTGTGGAACTTTCCACAAGCCGCTATCTCCAACCTCCGACTAGTAAATAGTTATCAGTGGCGTTATAGCACTAGTGCAGTAACGTAAAGTAAAAAGCACGCGTTTCTAATACACTGCATTATGGACCTAATAGCGGTTCATAAAGAGCCACTTTTTTATAGTTGATTTTCGTTAGACCATAATCTCACCTGATGTTAAGCGATGATGTGGTCGAAGATGAAGTACGCTTGCCTAGAAGTAACCTATTCACTCTTGACTTAAAGACTCCCAGGTTGTAACTATCAGGAAACACAGACTCCGGCAGGGAATTCCACTCCTTAGCAGTACGTACAATGAAAGTATTCCCAAAACGTTTCTTGCGTATGGGTGGGATATCCACCATGTAACGATGGCGCATCGCCGTTTGTCTTGTAGTCTGATGATGGAACGGGCTTGGTGGAATAAGACTGTGCACTTTACGAGCAAATGTGTTGAAAAAACGTTAAATTGATTGTTTTTTCAAAGAAACTTACATTTTATTACTTGACACTGTTGAAAGTACAAAACAATAAGAATAAATAATTCGATATTATTAATAAGTATCGGTGTCACACCTCTAGAGCAGAAGCGAGCGATGTCAAGAAATCCGTACCAGCTGCGCCACTGTCGTCATAGAATGACAAAAAATTACGTCATGATGGACAATAGTGCAGTGATGGTATTGACTTGGTTTTATCTATTGTTGATTCTATTTATGGATTTAAATAGTAATAAAGGCCGTAAATGAGACACAGATTATTATATTTATGTCATAAAGGACAAAGCGGGTTGAAATAAAACTCAACACATGGATGGTATGGCTTTCGATAGGGTGTGGCACGATAGCCTTATTGCTAAACTTCCTTCTTTCGGTATACCCACTGAACTTTGCGTTTGGATAGAAGACTTCCTGAGAGATCGGTCTATTCGAGTGGTTATTGATGGTTACTCGTCTGGCCAATTGGCTATTAATGCGGGGGTCCCTCAGGGGTCAGTTCTCTCAGCAACTTTATTCTTGCTGCATATTAACGATCTGCTAATGCCCGGTACCTTTGGGTATGCAGACGACAGCACTGTTGCTGAGAGATATATATCCAGCGCACGTGCTAGTGGGTCACAAGTAGGGTTACCAGATGACAGGAATTTTCCTGACATGTCCGGAATTTCAGCTGTCTGTCAGGGAAACAGGGAAAGTTGGAAATTTTCAGGAATTAAAAAAAAGAGAAAAGTAAGCCTTTTCGTTATAAAATAAATGCTTGCCACACAAATACGCACAACACTAGTAAACTTAGCACCGTTTGCAAGAGTACTGAACTACTAATTGACTCGCTCAGTCGCGCCGCGCCCCGCATCCCGCCACAAGGCATCTAATACTCATACTCAGACTCCCACGCGCCGCGCGCGGGTTTGTAAAATAATATAAGTTTCTGCCAAAATGTCAGGAAAATTATTGCCGAAACAAGGGTTTTATCAGGAAAACTTATTTTTCGGATCTGGTAACCCTAGTCACAAGTCCAGTCTCTCCGAGAGGCAATGGTGGGGCGCTTGAACTTGACTTTGAAGGCTGTCACTGAGTGAGGCGACGCCAACTTGGTCAAGTTTAATGCTGCCAAGACCCAGGCATGTCTTTTCTCCGCAAAAAGGAGCCAATTTTAACCAGCTCCTTCTTTCCGTGGTGTAACCGTGCCGATAACTGATCGCATTGAGCTTCTTGGGGTTACGTTGACATCCACCCTTAATTTTGTTCCGTTTATCGAGGCTAAGGCTCAATTGACTGCCAAAAAAGTTGGGAATCCTAGCAAAGGTGAGACGGTACTTCACACCGGAACAGCTGCTCAACCTCTATCAAGAGCAAGTTCGGTCGTGTATGGAGTACTGCTCTCATCTCTGGGACGGATCTGCCAAATACCAGCTTGATGCACTTGAGTCTATAGAGAAACGGGCTAAAAGACTCATCGGCAACGAGAAACTGGTCGAGACAAGGCTCCAGAGCCTAGAACATCGGCGACGTGTTGCAAGCCTGTCAGTCTTCAGCGTGCTTCATCTTCGACCACATCATCGCTTAACATCAGGTGAGATTATGGGAGAAACTGGTCGAGACAAGGCTCCAGAGCCTAGAACATCGGCGACGTGTTGCAAGCCTGTCAGTCTTCAGCGTGCTTCATCTTCGACCACATCATCGCTTAACATCAGGTGAGATTATGGACAAACGCGAGCCTATCAAATATAATAAAAAAAGAAATCTTTATTCAAATTAAAGCTTATGTTAAAAAAATATTGTCATTTTTTCATGAGCTTTATCGATATAATTTCGACCTCAATACTATTTTGGAGGTTTAAAGGATGAATTCGAAGCTTGGCGCCGAGGGCACGCTTTTGCTTTTTTGAAATGGTGGTCAAAAGGTTAAAAGACTGATATAATTATAAATCTTGTTTGATTTGAAACAAACTTTAAAAATTTCCAGAATTCCGGAACTGGTTCCGGAATTCCGGAATCAGATTTCCAGTATTGGAACTCAGTTCCGGAATTGAGAACCTTGCGATATTGCATGCCCTACTTATGTGTGAATGAGAGATAGTATGATTCCATAGGAGTATAAATAAATTTAAGTTTCGATACACAATATTTTTTCTGCTTCGTCATAAGATAAAAGAAGTAGCCAGTTCTTAAGTTTTTTTTAATTCGTGAGTGGTGAGTCTATAAATGGAAATAATTTTATTAATTTTGTTATAAATACGTGAACTTTGTGCTAAAAATTGACGACTTGCAAATGCATATCGACAAGGGATTGCTTTGCATACTGGAAAACCTTTGCGCCTTTGAAGTAGGTTTTTGTCTAGAGGAAGAGTACGGTGTCTTCGCTGGATAGAACGGAGGATATATAGCTGTCTGACTGTGAGGATTTGTGCGTCAGAATATAGCTGGTCAGTAGAGAAGTCTCTTGGTTTAACTTTCAGTACTGCTCGTTGTCAGTTATGTTAAATTTTTAAATAATTTATAAATATTTGATATTTAATAACAGGGCTTTACCTATGAAATCGCTGTTTTGCCGTACTGGCAATTTCAAATTATAATATTAAATCATATACTGTCCTCTTAATCTGTATTGTGGATACTGTGGAGTTTTTTGCCGGTTTTTCTCCCTAGAAAACGACCAATTTCAAACCATGCACTAACTTCTGACGTATTGTAAGTGCCCATGTGGGCCTATGTGAAATAAATATGTTGAGTTTGAGTTCGATAATCATATTGTTTTGGCTAATAATTATAATTTCAAATTAATTTTATTTTATAATTTGGAATTCTTGTTTCAAAGTTTGGCATAACCGTGCCCCTTGTACCTACGGCCTCAACGACGTTTACAAAACGAACTCTAAAAATGAATGCACCACCCGTTATTAGTTTGCTCGTGTCCGATCTGGAAATTTCTACCTGAAAAAAATGAACCCTGTGGTTGTCGATGATGAATTAAAGGCGATTGTGGGAGCTGATGACACCCAATCTGCGGCTAAATTAGAAGCAGCTTTCAACGCTAGTATCAAAACAATATTGGTTTACTTGCGTCAAATTGGCAAGGTAAAAAAGCTTGACGTCTGTCCCACGAATTCAGTGATCATCACCGCGAAGGACGCATCGAGACGTACCTTGCACTGCTTAACAGGCACACAAACGAAATAATTTTGTTGCCTGCGGTGAAAAACGGATCCTGTTCGACAATCGTAAGCGAAATTGGTTGGATCCTGGATTAACATCTAAACGTTTTCCTAAACGAAAACTGACCCCTAGAAAAGTGATGGTCCCTGTTTGGTGGTCTAACCCTGGTGTAATGAGTTATCTACCAAACAGGATGAGCATTACTGCAGAACTGAACACAATTATGGAGAAGCTCGCACATCTCCAACCAGCTTTGCTCAATCGCTCGGCTCCGCTGCTCTTGTACGACAACGCGCATCCTCATACTACACAGCAGACGGTCTACAAGTTACAAGAGCTGGTGTTGGAAGTTCTCCGCCATCTGTCGTACTTACTAGACCTTGCACCTACAGACTTCTACTTTTTCCTGAATTCTAAACTTCTCGGAAAAAAATCAACATCATAGAGGCAGTAAAAATGCCTTTGCAGAATTTGTTGCCTCCCGTCCAACTGATTTCTTCAAGAAGGGTATCAATAAGCTACCAGTGCGTTGGAAAAGATGCATCGATTGCATGGGTGATTACTTTGATAAATAGAAATAAAATATATATAAAAAAAAACACGATGACTGATTTCATGAATAACGGCAATATCATTGGTAATGGCTTTCAGTATTAATATACCAGACGTACTACAGGGCACCATCCTCATTTGGTCAATATACCACTTTGTCATACTATGTAATTCTCCTCTACATTTATTGTGCGCTTTTTGTCGGTCGGACTTCGGTCGGACTTCGACCGGTCTTCGAATCGGTTTGGAACTCTCTGTCGGCTTCTGTGTTCTTTTCCACATATGACCCGTCTGCCACCTTTAAAGTAAGAGTGAAAAATCTCCGGCAGATGCCTTGCCACCACGAATTTTGGCCCTGGCAACGCACTTTCTTTCTATTTCATTAAGAAAAAAGCAGAAGAAAAATATTAGTTTAGTCCTGTCAAATTAAGATATTCCATAGACAATTTTAGACTCGATTAAAAAATTGGTTACTAAAAATACGTCAATTTACGTCAGGCGCTGACTAATTTGACAGAAATAAACTAATATTTTCTGTCCTTTTTATAATGAAATAGTAAGAAAAAGATGCACTGAACTTTAGTTTAGTTTGTGAACAAGACAATCCGCGCCAATGTATTTCTTTCTATCTTAATAGGAAATAAACAGTTTACTGACTAATTTTTTTCCAAGAAGTTAGTAGTTAGACACTGTTGATCATCCAAATTTAAAAATTATAATGGCGACTCTAATCTTCTGTTTTCCGAATCACATGTATTATCCGAGGTCTGCTCCGGCGCTGTGATTTTGTCTCTGTAAAATAAAACTGGTATGTAAATATTAAAAAATATGGAACCCTCATAGTTCGTCATGTCTGTCCGTGCGTCCGTTCGTATGTCACGGCCATTTTATTCCGAAGCTATTAGGAATTTAGGACTATACATGTGAAACTTGGTAGGTAGATGTATTCTGTAAACCGCTTTCAGATTTTATAAAAAAAAATATTTAAAATAAAGGGGGGCTCACCATTCATGGAACTGAAACTGAAAAATATTTTTTTTCATGAAACCTATGCGTGTGTGGTATCTATAGACAGGTCTATAAAAATGGGGGTTTCTGAAACTACTTTTTATAAAGTCAATCGTTTAAAAGATATACGCTCCCAAAGTGGTAAAATGAGTACCTCCTACCCCTCCTCTAACTTCTGTAATAATGGAATGAAAATCTAAAAAAATATATGTCTGTAGATCTTAATGTATACTTTCAACCAAAATTGGTTTGAACGAGATCGGGTCAGCATTTTTTGTGATACAACATATTTTCTAAAACCGCAAATATAACTTTGTAATTCATACAAACACTATGAAAAACAAAGTTATTTGGCGTAGTTGTAAAAAATTTAAATAACTTAGTTTTAAGAAATTTGTAAGGTTTTGTTTTTCGTCAAATAAATATACATATTATATTATATTATAATAGTTACTACGAAACCCTTCATGGGCGAGTCTGACTCGCACTTGGCCAATTATTTTCCGTCATTTTACGAGCATGATCCCTCAGGCGTTCCAAATGTCGGTTTTTAGGGTTCCGTAGCCGAATGGCAAAAAACGGAACCCTTATAGTTTCGACATGTCTGTCCGTCTGTCTGTCTGTCCGTCCGTCCGTATGTCACAGCCATTTTATTCCGAAACTATTAAGACTATACATGTAAAACTTGATAGATAGATGTATTCTGTGAACCGCTTTCCGATTTTAAGACAAAATTAAAAAAATATTTAAAATAAAAGGGGCTCCTCATACATGGAACTGAAACTGATAATATTTTTTTTCATGAAACCTATATGTGTGTGGTATCTATAGACAGGTCTTTAAAAATGACATTAAGGTTTCTAAAATTACTTTTTCATAAAGTTAATCGTTTAAAAGATATACGCTTCCAAAGTGGTAAAATGTGTGTCCCCCCTCTAACTTCTATAATAATGAAGTGAAAAATCTAAAAAATCATATGTTGTAGATCTTAATGTAAACTTTCAACCAAAATTGGTTTGAACGAGATCGAGTCAACAGTTTTTGAGATACAGTATATTTTCTAAAACCGCAAATATAACTTTGTAATTCATACAAACACTATGAAAAACAAAGTTATTTGGCGTAGTTGTAAAAATTGAAAATAAGCTACTTTTAAGAAATTTGTAAGGTTTTTGGTTTTTTTTTTCAAATAAATATATTAAGTATATTATATTTATTATAGTTACTACGGAACCCTTCATGGGCGAGTCCAACTCGCACTTGGCCAATTTTTTCACCTTTCGTTGTCTTTTATGCTTATTCCCCATATCGGTAAACTAATGTTATATAAACCTTGTTCACTTGTCAAATATAGATAAATAAAATCAGAAAACAAGACTAAACAATAACTATTTCGATAAAAAAATATAATCACGGTTGCGGGAGGAACCGACACAGGTCTATCACTGACAAAGGCCGCAGGCGAACTGGGCGGGCATAAGAAAGTGACAGAGTCTATTACTTCCACGTGCGAAAAAAAGAGAGCGCAACAATGCGCTGGAATAAAACAACGTAAGCGCCAAACCAAATAAAAATTGTTTAAAAATAAATTAAGCTATGTATCAAAAATATTTTCAGTCAGAGTTTTCAATTACCTATAATGCACATTTTGAATGCAATTTTGAAATGAAATTCCTTAGGATTTTAGAATTACAGGAAAAAATAAAAAAAAATAGAGGTCTTTTCGGAATCAAATTCGATGGAGCAAATTTAACCCAATTGCATTTTCCTTCAGTCAAAGTATTAATGAAATAGTCAATAAACATATTACTAAAAATTAAATCCATACTTGCTGGAATAGTGAAATAAATGGTGACGAAAAAACCCCTAATTTATTTTGGTATCGCCTTAAGGTTTTTCAGTGAGTCAGTTTGGTGATTGGCCCAATTTGCACGTGGACAAAATATTTTTTTTACGTCTTTTGTTTTGTTGTTTTACTAAATAACTGTTTAAATATTGTTTTAGCCAGTTACAATATTAACACTACAAATTGTATAAGAAAACTAACCACTAAAAAACAATCTTCGTTGCGTCACTTGTCACAAAACCGAAGTTGAAACCTCATTTTATAAAAATGAGTTTTCAATTCAAGGGGATTACTTATCTGTATTTTTCGATAGATTGTAATATTTAGTAGCAATGGAAAATAAAAATTAAGTCAAATTCCTTAAAACCCTTAAAACATAAAAACAGGACGATTCTTAAATCGCCACCAAATTGACCAGTAGTTTTCTATAATGTCCATATATTTTCCATTTTTAATAAGGAAAATATGCTATTTATTTACAATAAAATACTATTTTCAGTCCGTCAGACTATGTAGTACAGCCTAGGACCTTTAAATATCTTAAAAAATACTCGTATTTTTATCAGGGTACACTTAAAAGTGACAATACCCATAAAGAAAGAAACCGCGTAAATAATTTTAATATTAATAAAATTCCGCGCAAACAAATAATCAAAAGGGAAATAGGAGCAAACCGGAGGAAAATCAATTGCTTTTAGGTCGATCCATTATGACGTTGTCAAAATTATTTAAAAAGGCTCAAAGATGCACAGTCTCGAAGAAAAGTGACGCTCGAAACTATCGCCAAACACTCACCACCACCTACGTAGTAATAGATATGCTATAAGTACAAAATATGTTTTTGCAAATTCTATCTTATGACAATTGTTTAAAGTTGTTTTTACAAAGCAGTGTGCGAAAGGCAATCAAATTTTACGACTGACGTTGGTCGATAGGACAAGGCGCAAGTGGAGACTTATATACTTATAAAACATTTTTGTTAGTATTATAAAACTTTGTTAAATTGTGCTCTACAAATGTAATTATAGCGTAAATGTTTTTGGGTAGAATATGTGTATATCAATGAAACAAATATTAACTGTTAAAATCGTTTATTAAATTTTTAATTCAATAAGGCTTATACCTTTTGCCGTGATATACATAATATCTTCGTCAAAACAATTCGGCATAAAAAAAAATCTCGCCTTTGTTGGCTGACGATTGATGTCCGTTCTCCGCATCGTATTTGGTCACGAGAAAAACTAAAGTATAAAAATAAGAAGTTTTTAATGAGATTGGTGTTGCGCCAAAGCAACACTCACACACACTTTTATCATTAGCAAGCCGCATGTCGTAAACCCATAAGTTATCCCATAATGAATCGATATACATGAAATATATTTTTATTCTAATTATTAAACAGTTTAAATTATTCCAGTATGGGGAGGTAAGTTTAAAATTGTAATAAAATAAAAGAGCGGAACGCGCACAACAGGCAATACTTAGTGATGTAGTTCAAAATACGAATTTATCCAACTGGACTGCTATACTCGGAAGCTCAAGTACTTACAGTTCCCCAATATATATATATCCTCCGTACCATACTACGTAGACACAGGTTGTTACCAGTAAGCCCAGATTTAATAAGCAAACGCACTAAACTAACGTCTAGACACTTATGCCCAAAAGTGTCTAGACGTAAGTTTAGTCTGTTTAATTCAGTTCTGTTCTAGTGTTCAGTTCTAGGATCTACAATAGAGCAAATAAAACTATCCCAATTTATAAGCTTATAATGACATAAGATCAAACAAATTTTAAAACCATGGCTTCAGTCTTTGAGCTATGACGACAATACGACATTAAAAAAATAATTTCATCAGTACAGTAAATTAAGTTATTCAAAACACACACTCATGTTAACGCACATGCTTCCAGACACACACACGCAATTACGCACATACACTCAAACTTACACACACATACACGTTTCGCTTCTATTTCTTTTGTTCTCAATACCTTCTAACTTTTTGTTTGTAATTTATTACATAAAAATTTAAAATTGTTTTAATGTACTATATAGCGTAGGAGACTGATAAATAATTGACGACCTCTTCTCCTTCAGTATATTATATAACGTATACATATTTGCCAAAAACTAAATTAGTATTAATTATTGTAAAATAGATTTGTTTAACTTTTGGTGTACAATAAAGTTTATTTTAATCTATTCTAAATACTAACTTTTGCCTGTGACTTCGTTCGCGTAGAGGTTTTTCCCGCGTAAATCCTGATCGCGTAGGAATTTCGGGATAAAAACTATCCTATGTCCTTCCTACGATCCTAAACTATTCCCATGCCAAATTTCATCTAAATCGGTTCGCGGTTTAGGCGTGAAAATTTAACATACAGACAGACAGAGTTACTTTCGCATTTATAATATTATTAGTATTAGTATATATTAGTATGGACAATATGGACGATAAAGCATAAACTTATTAATAAAAAATAAATAAATACAATAAAAAAAATCGACTCCATTATTTGTTCAACAGGGTAACTTTTATTATGCGACTAAAATAAAAAAGATGCCATAATACGTTGTTTTGACACTGAAAAAGCGGTCATTGAAATTTGCCGTATTACACTTTGACCGTTGAGTAAAATTTTAAGACAAATTAAATCCTAATCACATATTGCTTCCTATAATCAGTCATAAAAACAATAAAAACTAATCAATAAACTTTTTTACTTACCGAAAATTCGATATCCCATCCTTTTTTAGCCTTCTTTACGTAATATTTTTACAATTTGTCAAAGAAAATTTTGGCATTTTTGACGTGTGTAGTGTGTAACTAGACGCGAGAGACGCGATACTATTTGAAATGAGCGCATAATTTAGAACTAAGCACTTATTTTATGCGGACGGTTTTGAGACGTTGAGTGTGCATCTTGGGTTTTTGTATATCAATAGGCTCAGGCAGGCGTGCAGCAGCCCACTGTCGGATGTACCGACGGCGATACGCGAAGCGGTAGGCATATAACGCATGGCCTTGAACGAGTGACGGACGCCTGGTGATACGTTGACTGTTGTAACATTAGCGGCCTAGGATAATTTAGAAACAGCTTTTAAATAATAATATGTACGAATGAGTGTAGCGTAGTGTGTTGGTTTTGGATAAACGTCTACAGGATATTCTACTGTGTCAGTCGTATAGTGTCCCAGCACCCAATTATAAGGCGACTTTAACAAGCCATTCAAGTTATGGAATTAAAATAGGTATATTATTTACTAAGACAATAAGTAATGTTAAAACTATTATTAAGATAAAAAGATATATTTTCCGAAATCGGATTAAAATATAATTAAATATGAAAACAAAACAGATATAAGGTTAAACTTTAGTCTTTGACGTGCCATTTTCCTCTTATACCGTACTGATCCTCCAAAATATAAACAAGTGGAGATAGTTTCTCAACAATAGTGCATTTTATGTACTTAGAAGCCAATTTGGCACTAAAATAGGCGCCGACGTTACTTTGTACGTAATTTTCAATGACGTATTATAATATAGACGCGTCATATTCCCACAAAGCACCTCTTAAAAACGGCACGAAACACACTTAAAGAATTACTATCTAAACGTGTACGTAGACATATTTTCGAACAGTCTGAATGAATTCAGACGGTATGTCCAAGCTCTCAGTGCTCGCCTCTCTGACTGCATTTAATATATGTATTTTACGCAGTGATGTATTAAAAGGAGGAAGATACGGTACTAAACACAGCGTTTGGTCCTACTAAACTAAGTGATTGCCCGTAGTTGGCGCTCAGTAGCGCACGGAACGTTGTTGATCACACAGCTCAAGAAATTCTCGTCGCTTCGTGTTTTTAAGGACTTTTTGGAATAAATACGTATCAAAATGAATTCTTGTGTAGCTAAGCAGCGTATTAATTACACCAGGAAGAAAAATAAGAGACATGGGTCATGGGATCACTTACTGTTTACTTACCTAATACCTGCATTCTCATTTCATTCATAATCGCAAACATTCGGCAGCTGAGGCGATTTCGCTCGCACTACAGCGCCGTCTCCTATCTCTGTCCTTGTCTATCGGTAACTGAAGGTTTGGGACTGATGATGACACTGAACACAGATGTGTGAGTTTCCGTACATGTATTCGTGCGCTGAGCCCAGGTTTACTGATTGCGATGTTAGCGCGTAACATATCTTCCTCCTTTTAATACATCAATGATTTTACGATTAATTTTCAAAATACGTTTATTAAATTAAATATAACCCTGTTTCTTCTACTTGTATAATTTGACCTTTGAATTTGATGTATTGTAATTTGACCTACCTAGCTTATTTTTACTTTTAATCTATATTAATTATTTAATTTGTATAATAGAAAAATTATCGTTTATATTTTTTTGTGGACGTGTAGAAGTGCCAGTCCGGTAAGGTTAGACGTTCTTCAACCATTGAAGCTCTTAGCCACGATTTGATTTTTCGTAACGTAGAAGATCTTTGCGCTGTCGCTATACTAATAGGCAGTGTAGCCATAATAATACATAAAAAAATCTTATATTAGGTTACATCTCAATATCGCAACTTAAAACAAGGTCAGAAATTGACTGCCTCCGCTGCCACTTCACCATCCAAAGCCGATATTCGTTTTCGAAACAGGAGTATTATCATAGTAACAATGTATAATCGGTTGCTAGTTGTTTTACAGTTTCAATGTCTTGATTAATTGCTTTTTGCTTAAATAAAATCTATATTGTGACATGCATTTTTAAAAACTATTATGTTTAAAAATTTTAATTAGTGGTCCACCTAGGTCCTGGACCCAGTCCGGGGGGGGGGGGGGGGGTCATGACCGCTATGACCCCCCCTGGATCCGCCCTTGCCTCTTTATAATATAAATATACATACAAAGCTCTGATTACTGTGTTAACTTTTAAACTTATTAACTTATACTTAGATAGTATTGATTATTTTTGTTCTTGGATTATTTTAAGCGTTTTTTTTTTCATGAAATATTATAAGTCTTAGTGTTAGTTTGATCTCACTCAAGTTTATGTTGAATTCATTTTAAGAAATTCCTTACAAGTCTGTGATAATTATTATTCATGTTTACTATAATTAGTACAGGTAGTTTTATACCTACTTAATCATTATTTTTTGAAGTTTAAAACTTAATTTTGTGAAAGTTTTGTAATTGCTATTTTTAATATTCTTTATAAAAAAAATATAAGTCAGTTTCTCATACTTTGTGTTTTATTTAACACAAGATAATTATCATGTTTAGACGTACCTACTTCAGTTTATAACATAAGGTGTTTTGTTAGGGATCCCACAAGGTGCAGGAATTTTTTAAGTTGAAACAGTAGGTACTAGTATTACTAAGTTGAAAAGCAGCAAATGGCTATTAGCGTCTTTTTTATTTAATTAACCAGAACCTGGTAACACATCATCACTAAGTAGGAAAGGTGTTTAAAAAAGTACTAAGTCGAAAGGAGGTTTCTAGCCAGAAGCGTCTTTTCATTGCAGTAAAACGTATGTTCTTGCATTATTTTGCTAAAAGGAAAAAGAAAGAAGAACATAAAATTAATTTTATTCAAGTTTTCATATAATTTCTGAAAGATCAAACTATAATACACACTTTTGCATAACAAAAGTATTATAAGGTTTATTTCCTTTCGCACAGCGCATTTTTAAGTTTAAAAATACTTTTTATTTTTTTTGTTTCGTACTTCATGTACAAACGTCCTTTTACCTTAAGGCGGCAGAATACTTATCCTTTTTAGGGTTCCGTAGCCGAATGGCAAAAAACGGAACCCTTATAATTTCGACATGTCTGTCCGTCCGTCCATATGTCACAGCCATTTTATTCAGAAACTGTTAGGACTATACATGTGAAACTTGGTAGGTAGATGTATTCTGTGAACCGCTTTCAGATTTTAGGAAAAAAATAAAAAATAAAGGGAGCCCCCCTTTATTTTTTTATACATGGAACTGAAACTGAATATATATTTTTTTTTTTCATGAAACCTATGCGTGTATGGTATCTACTTACAGACAGGTCTTTAAAAATGACATTGAGGTTTCTAAAACCACTTTTTCATAAAGTTAATCGCTTAAAAGATATACTCTTCTAAAGTGATAAAATGTGTCCCCCCCTCTAACTTCTATAATTATGGAGTGAAAAATCTAAAAATAAAAACTTTTTTGCAAAAAAATAAAACCGACTTCCATATCAAAACACTACAAAGCCAAAAATAATTTTAATTTCGGTAGTCGGTGTTATTGGTTTTGTATTTTCTTTTTTTTCACACCGCCTTCCGAAATTAAAATTATTTTTGGCTTTGTAGTGTTTTGATATGGAAGTCGGTTTTATTTTTTTGCAAAAAAGTTTTTATTTTCGCGCATTTTAGTGGGTCAATTTGTAATTAATCTAGTTATAAAAGCCAAAATGTCAACTACAAAAAACTAAAAACGCCCGAACAAAAAACACAATATAGAGTAACCGAAAAGATCATCAATGTAAATATTTTTTTTAGACTTTTGTTGATTTTTCAGAAACGGCTTGTTCGATGTCGATAAAATTTTCATGGGACCATTTGGGAAGTATACCCTTTCTAACAAAAAAAGAATTTTTCAAATCGGTTGGCGAGCGACGGAGCTATGCCCGAACAAACATATAAAAAAAAAAAACAAACAAACATCCGAATTGAGAACCTCCTCCTTTTTCAGAAGTCGGTTAAAAAAAAATATGTTGTAGATCTTAATGTAATCTTTCAACCAAAATTGGTTTGAACGAGATCGGGTTAGCAGTTTTTGAGATACAGCATATTTTCTAAAACCGCAAATATAACTTTGTAATTCATACAAACACTATGAAAAACAAAGTTATTTGGCGTAGTTGTAAAAATTGTAAATAAGCTAGTTTTAAGAAATTTTTAAGTTTTTTTTTCAAATAAATATATTAAATTATATTTATTATAGTTACTACGGAACCCTTCATGGGCGTGTCTGACTCGCACTTGGCCAATTTTTTGTGGATAAAGGATGCTAAAATGTGAAAATGAAATAAAAAAAATACAAATTATTTTTATTTATTATTAATTCCTCCTGCAGTGCTTAATAGTTGCTGACAATTTAAGAACGAGATCTTGCAGTTAACATTATTATTTACATTTAATGTGTGCTAGGCTTGCTTCCTCTGGTTTAGTAATGGCACTATTTCTAAAAATGTAAAGCGGTTTTGGTTGCACTACGTTATTAAAATTTTATTATGATACTGTAAAATTTTAATTAAATTTTGGTTGGCAACTGAAATATTAAGTACATTTTGAATCAGCATATACAAGTGGAGACTATATTTTAATACTACATAACACAGTATCGGCAGTTTATTTTAATGACTTCATAATAATACCCAATACAAAATTTGAACAAAATCTTGGCAAATCTAACTTACAAAGCTATTTTTTGGCAAACACATTAATTTAAAATGTTATACAAAGATATTAAGTAAAACACAAATTATCTTTTTGTGTCACGGAATTTAGGGCATGACTACGATCCAGTCTACATACACTGAATTGTTCTATCGTCCGGTATCGAGTCTTTAACTTGTATCATATAATTTGTATGTATAATTAGATTCAAACACTGACCTCAAAGTCTATGCGCCAATAGTAATTTAAATATCAAATGTTACATTCAGACACCGAAAAAATGTTTTCTAGACTGATTATTGTATAAAGAGCTCACTTTCTAATTACATTTCAAATAAGTATAATTTACAAATGGTGTATATAAGGATTACGTCAGTACATTTTAATTTGTGTTAAAATGTATGTTGTAAAGTCCTTTAAGAGTTTTGTAACGAGAAAGATTTGACACACAACCTATTACTACACAAGGAGTTATATTGGCTACTTTTACGTGTTCACTTAGAAGAGTGAGGTGGAGCCTATTTCATAGTTTTGGAGAGCTATGTTGGCTACACAAAAATATTATAATAATATTATTATAAGTACCACATAGTAAAAATACGCAATTGATATTGAAAAACTGACTAAATGTTTCCAGTCAATTAAAGCTCTTCTATCAACATGCAATTCTTACAAAATATTAACTACAAAATTAAAATGCCATCAATTGTATTAATGTTTAATTAACTATTTAGAATTTTGATACGAAACGGTTGCCATTATCATCTTCATATTATCGTATGTCGTAATTTATATTACAAAATCGAAATTAAAAGTAACTGTGATTATTATGTCTATACCCTACTTACTAAAAAATAAAACTTACCTTGGCAGCAAATTATTAAATTATCGTCGCTGTACACAAAGTATTTAAGACCGCGGTGTCATTTTCATAGTTACATACAAGCTCGCTAGCGTCAGAGATCATCGGCAGTGCACGCGCGACGACAAACGGAACCTAAAATTCCAAGAGCGAGATTTATACATTGAGCAATACTCTAAAATCTCACTCAAATTATAATTATTTAAAGTTAACATAAGTAGGTATAGAAGCGAATAGTAACCTAGTATCTAAAATTAGATAGGCATTATTTTAGTTTAGACAGTTCCACCACTAAAATTTACAGTGACTGGACAACATGTTTAAATAAAGCAAAATTATAAATTATAAGTTGGAACTCATAAATCGCGTAACATGTTGAGTACATTTGGATCAAGTTTGGTTATAAGCTAATACATCATAGTTTAACTATATGTTAACGATTGAGGTACGCCATTGACAGTCTTTGATTTCAGGACCCCGTTCTCATAAGACATTACTGTCTCCCGCCCGTTCTCTGTCACCCTGTAATAATAAAATATTATTGAGAAAATGTAGTTCAGAACCTAACAAAAACATTTGTTACATAATGTTAAGATACCACCGGGCTTTATCTCACGATTTGGCTTATGCCAAAAATACCGTTTTACATGTGATATTAAAAAGCTACCTATTATAACGCGTGTAATGCTAGTAGTGTGGTTTCGACATCAACACAAGTTAAATTTGTTTAAGCTCATTTTGCACATCACTAAACATAATGACTAATTGTGTTTTTAACTTTTTGCAAACAACTACCGAAACTAGATTTAGGTTGCATATTTATAAAAGACTAGCTTCCACCCGCAACTTCGTTCGCGTGGGAGGGCGTTCCCGCGTAAATCCCGATCCCGTGGGAATTTCGGGATAAAAACGATCCTATGTCCTTCCCAGGGTCCTAAACTATTCCCATGCCAAATTTCATCCAAATCGGTTCAGCGGTTTAGGCGTGAAAAGGTAACACACAGACAGACAGAGTTACTTTCACATTTCCACAATATTCCACAATAAATAATATTCCACAATATTCCACAACTTTTTCACACAACGCCATCTAGTCCCAAACTAAGCAGAGCTTGTGATATGGATACTAGACAACTGATAAACATACATATATATTTCTAAATACATACATATTATAGATAAATTACACCCAGACAAAGAACAAATGACCGTGCTCCTCACACAAACATTTGTCCTAGGTGGGAATCGAACCCACGACCTTAGTATTAGTATGGATTATTCGATTGACTTGTACTTTCTGAGAAACAATCTGGACAAATATACATGCACAGCTTATCACACGTCTTTAGTACACCAAAACTAGCATAAATGAAAATTGTACAATTACAAGAATATTATACAACGTGTAACGGAAACCCCATATCTATCCTAAAGGACTGAATACAACATCTGGCATGGAGTCTCTATGCACAGTTTCAGCTCAAAATAAGTGACTCAAAGAATTGACGCCAAATTATTGGTTTCATATGTTTCTTGAATACCAATAATAACAAACGTGTCACAACACTATGAGGGTCATAACTTTCCACGTCACTTGCCAATAAAACGACAATTCTCTTCGTTCTTCTTAATTTGAAAAATTCGGTCTCTGGTATCAATGTATTGATATTTCTAATAAGTTCCACACATGTAGATATAGGATTACAAAACCCTTGCTATATCGTTTGTTTATCATCCAAAGAAGCCGTGCACTCTGTATGTATATTATACCCTTTAAATTACACGTTGTATAAATAAAGGTCCAACTGATAATTTCGTTATTTTAAAAGTTAAACAGAGTGATCACCTAAAATTCATGTCATTATCACAAGTAAAATTTTCGAATAAGACGTATTTTTTAGTTCCATTATTAAATAATTATTATCGACGTCACAAACGCATGCACGCTTAGAACCAAAGGAATGATTACCGCATAGTCCCCTAGCGTTTAACAGTGTGATTGTGCGTGCAATATTAGTAACTTATGTAGCTATTTAAAAATTGACAGCAGTCTATGGTAGTAAGAACACCGAAGTTTTTACTCTTACGCAAATACTGACTTATTATGACAACAGGTATGACTGACATGATACTTTTGTGTGTCTGACTCACTGACTGTGTGTGTGTGTGTTTAAGTAAAAATGTCATGCTTACTTCTTAGTAGTAATTTTTTTCCCGTTAACGACGCGCGTAGTGGTCGTGGTACTCCTCATGTTGGCGCTGCCAGGTCCCGCCAGTGAACTATTAAACGTGGAGAATGAAGTGAAAGTGTTCCCATTGGTCGCGGCATGTGCGAATATGTCATCGAGTCCTTGCATGCCGAACCCAAATGGGCTGAACAGGGATGAAGTGAGGGATGTGCTCGGGTGGCTTCGACGACCGTGCCTATGGTGACCGTGTCCATGACCGTTGATTTCTGAAAATAGAACACATTTTTTTTTTAATTTATATTAGTTTATGTAAGTAATTCATATTACCTGATGGTAAGTGATGATGTGGTCGAGGATGGAGTACGCTTACCTATTCACTTTAGACTTAGACATCCACTTATACATATAACTGAAGCGTCAATAGCCTAATGGCTAATGGTGTCGGCCTTGTGATCGAGAAGTCGGGGTTCGAACCCCACTCATTACTCTATTGCCATAAACTCACTCCAGGCAAAAGCATATTTAGCTGAGCTGGAGGGGTTAACAAGATTGCTAGTAATGTGAATTCTACCCACACTGCTAGTTCTCTTTTTATTAATAAAAAAAAAACTTACAAATAATATTTTTATAATTTGTTTGTTTTTTGAGGGTGATTTATTCCTACTTTATTATTAATTATTGGTTGAGGGCCATTGGTTGAGCCTGAACGAATTCAAGCTGTACAAATATTTAGGACGATTTAAGTTACATTATTGCAATCAACAAAATAAAGTCGCTACATTATCAGTTTATCGTTGTTATCTGTTTACTCTTTTAGGTCACTGTGACTTCCATTAGCAAGCCATATTAAGCAAATGTGTAGTAGATAAGTTTATATAGAATTGTATATTTAGCGACCTTAATTGTAGAATATCTTTCTGCTAAAATATAGCAGATAATATGTTTTTAATAACATAATATTCTTATTAAAAAAAAATCTCGAGAAGGAGACCCCATATTTCTACATATATAGCGTCAATCGGATTCAAGTGTTTTACCAGCAAATAAATCGCCGAATGGAGAACCACCGAAGAATTCTCTGAAAACCTCTTCGGGGTCACGGAATGTGAACGGGAAACTAGGGTAGCCGAAATCGTAGTCGTCGTCGGGAGCGGAACGTCTGCCTCTACCGTTGTTCAACCCTTCCTTGCCGTACTGATCATACACTCGTCGTTTCCTTTCTGTAATCAATAACAAAATATATATTTATATCTTAATTCAAATAGAGACATTATTATATTCAGAGAATTTTGCTCTTGTAAAGTCATGCGTTGAGTTCATTTACAAACCAAAGCGTAGGTACAAGTATGAGGGAATAGATTTTTAAGTTTCCAAACGTCTACTCGAAAACAGCGCAGCGGATTAAGCAGAAGTGATGTCACCGATGCACGAAACTTTAGCAAAAACGACCTTAGCTGCGTCTGTGGCGAATTTCCTAGTAGCGCTCTGCTATTTGATCAGTAGTCACGACTTTGTTTAAAAGAAAAAACGATTAACGCACACGCATTCATTAAGTAGGCGTGATATAAAATTACTCGATAATTTAGTTTTTAAACAATATTTTGTATTACGTCCAAGGTTACTCAGTTTAACCACAAAAATAAACAAGTTCCTTTGATACGTGACCGGAAAGTGATTAACTAATGGCATAGGTCACGAAATTAAATATCAGCACCTACCTACTTCACTTGAAGTTCTTGTTCATGAAATACAATAATATATTAGGTTACTCATGTAGTTAGTCAATTACTGCACCAGCAGTCTACTCAATATAAAACATACAAAATGAAGCTGTGAGGAATATTGTTGATTAAAAAAATGTAAGTAACTAAGTACCTAGATACGCTAATAACCAGTTATCTAAATTGCTGAATCAATATGGATCCAAAATAAAGTATGTATGACAGTACCTAGTGCTTAAACGTAGGGTTTAAACACTGACCGACCCGATTAAAACGAAAAAACTGTTTAGAAATCAATCAAGTCAAGGTTGATATTGGTATGAAATTAATCAGATTTAGTTCTCTGTTGAGGTGTCTTGCATTTTACGTGGGAGATATTTTTTTATAAAACAAATGCTAACGCTCCAAAATTATGTTAAAAACAAAATCAAAATCCATTGTGGAGTTGAGAAGAACAGCTTCAACACGGATGGACACGAATAGCAACTTTTGTTTTAGTTTATACACCAGATATTCATAGAAAAGATGAGGACGCGATTCTAAAAATGTTTGCATTGTCTGAATGCTGATAACATAAATATTCTGACTACTGTGGGTGCATGATTCTGTTTTTGGAAAAATATATTGGCAAGTTGTATACTAAAGAGTTGATTTGGACCTGAGACATTATTTTAATATTATAGGTAGGTATAAACGTAGGTAAAAACGGAATTAGCAAGTGAATATACTAATTCCATGTGTTCTTCCCACATATTTTCTTTATTTTTAGGACCTTATTCTAAGTATCCTGAACCTACCACCACCAAATCATCGAATAACTTCTCCCGGGTTACTCCCGGCTACTCTGGGTTAAGCGGGAGTGTCAGACTTCTACCGACTAAAAACCCACCCTGTCCCTTCAGCTGCCCGTATGTTCCGGGGACCGCGGTATCTTGTTAGTACATTTCCGCAACCCCGGCGGGCTCCAACTTTGTACCTAGTAATTTCTTTTAGCCCACTTCCGTGTTTTATAGTGCCGTTACAATGACTCGCCAAATATAATAATGTTATGTTCCCATTTTATTCATCACCAAGATGAATCATTACGTGCGTAGGAGGATATGTTTATATACCTATAACCTATGAATGTTGAACATAAAAACTTCCATGTTTATAAAAATTTTAAGGCGCTTTTGCGAATACGAGTCTACTGTCAGTGAATGTAAATCGTAAATAATGGTTCCTAATACTTATTATGTAATACATATCTAAGTGTTTGTAAGATTCTTTTAATAAAAACTAATACTTGAAGTAAAACCAATAAAGCCAAAATTCCAGTTAAAACTTGAATTATTAAGCATGTTATGCACAACCACTATTAGATTAACTCACAAAAACTCATTATTGTTAGTAATAAAAGATGGAAAAAGAATATGATATATATAAAAATAATAAAGATTAATAAAGGTTTCAACACTGTTTTGAATATACCATGATTATGCTTAACCTGATTTACCAATAATGTTGCTATGTATTAGGTAAGTTAAGTACAGTAAAAGTTAAGTCAATACTGGAATTGCAAAATATAAGCAAACAATAATATTCACAAATTCTTAAGCCAATCCTGCATTAAATGGACAGCTACCAAAAAAGCGGTGGAATGGAGTGTCTCCAAAAAACCCTCTGAAGTTAAAGTGCCGATGCCCATTGACTCCGTTCTTGCTTTGATATCTGTGCGCGTGATGACTGGATCCCCGTGCATCATACACTTTCCGCTTGTTTGCTACCCAACAACAAAAATAATTTTACACTTCTATACCAAGCAACTACTAATATTCTTACTACTTACATATTTTCAGAAATATTAATAGTGAAACATTGATATTCATATCCATTGATCAGTAAATAAAAAGAACACTACATTCTATGTGAAAATATCAATGTAAACGATGGAAAATAATGGTGGAGTTACAAATAATACAAAAAAAATATCATCACTAACTTGTTGAGTAGCTGTGGTATTCATAATAAAGGTATAGAATATTCCTATACTATTACCATTTGCATATTTGATTAAATAGTACATAGATAATTAAATACAAATTAAGGGTTTACTATGTTAAAAATATTGAAAGCATTTAATTAATTTTAGAAGACAAAGTTACCTGAATAGCTATATTTCAGGCATTCATAACAGAGCAACACTGAATACTCCAGCTAAACAAATATACTAAATATTTTAAGTATGTAATTTATATCATAATTAATAAACTCACACTCACCATCTGAAAGAACTTCATAAGCTTCAGATATTTCTTTGAACCGTCTGTTAGATTCATCAGCATTATCTGGATTCTTATCAGGATGCCATTTCAATGCTAGTTTTCTGTAACTGAAAACAAGGTTTCTAGCATTAGGAGACTCTCAAAAGAAGCAGGCATTCCAGGATGTCAACTATATACTTATTAAATTTCATTCAGATCCGTTCAGTACTTTTTGTGTGAAAGAGTAGAAAACATCCATGTATCTATACATATATTCTCACAAATTTTCGCATTGATAATATTAGTGAGATTAGCTTTCATCTGTAACAATTTATTTATCCATCATAATCTGCTTAGCCTTTTCCTAGTTATACTGGGATTGGCATCCAGTCTAACAAGTAATAGCTAAATACTAGTGTTTTTCAAAGAGACTGCCTAACTGACCTCAACTACCTCTTGGCAAGATTGAAATGAAATGAAATGAAATATTTATTTTGTAAATTGGTTATAAATAACGCTTTTACACGTCATGTTTTTTTTGCGTGTTAAGTTTAGTTTAGTTTAGCTAGATGAGGCCGGTGTTTCCTAACTGACTACTCTGAGAAGAAACACCGAAACAAACTCAGAGGTCAACGTCTCTTTTAAAGTCCATACAATTTGTGTTGGTCCAATCATATGACAAACATGTAGGTTCATGTCTTTGGTGTGATCAATGACCTCATCACACAACTCAACGCTCACCGTTATTACACAATAGGCTATGCAGACGACCTCGCAATCCTCGTGCCTGGGAAGGTAACAGGAACCATCTGTAACCTCACCCAGCAAGCGCTACGCATCGTGGAGCGATGGTGCAGGGAGTATGATTTGTCGGTAAACCCCACTAAAACCGAATTAATCTTATTCACCCATAAACGAACTCCAGGCCTTCATCGCCTACCTAAGCTGTTCAATACAGAACTCCAGTTGTCTAGTGAGGTTAAATACCTGGGGGTCATTCTGGACTGTAAACTAAACTGGAGCAACCATCTAGACTACAAATTAAACAGGGCATGCATCACCTTCTGGCAATGCAAGAAAATGATAGGTAAGAAGTGGGGCTTATCCCCAAAAAACACAATGTGGTTGTACAATGCTGTAATTCGGCCGATGATTACCTACGGGGCCGTGGTGTGGTGGCCCCGCACCAAGCTTGTCACAGCCGTAAACAAACTGCAACGCATGCAAAGGCTGGCCTGCGTGGCGATAACGGGCTGCATGAGAACTACCCCGACAGCAGCTGTGGAGGCTATGCTGGGGCTCCCGCCGCTCCATCTGTTCATACAACAGGAAGCGACGATGGCAGCAGTGCGTCTTAAAACACTGGACCTCTGGGGTAAGAAAGAAACACAGCACACTGCTCTGCTTGAGGAACTCAACAACGAGCTCCCCATAACGAAGGCAGTTAATGACAGGGTGCCCAAACAAATCGTCTTTGACAAAAAATACAGAATCCAACTGTACGAGGATCACCGCTATGAGGGGCTGTGTCCCTCTGAGGTGCGTGTCTTCACTGATGGTTCCAAAACAGGTACTGGTACGGGTGCAGGAGTCTTTTCGGAGGATCTCAACATTCGTATAGCCAGACCTTTGGGGGTCTACAACACAGTGTTCCAGGCCGAATGCCTGGGCATCTCACTGGCAGCTTCGGCCATCATAAACAGGGAAGTTAAGGACCACTCGATACGTATACTTTCGGACAGCATGGCGGTCCTGCAAGCACTGAACAGCCACACAGTTAACTCCGGGCTGATCTTGGAGTGTCACAATCTCCTTAACCAGGTTGGTAGACACAACAATATAACCATTCAATGGATCAAAGGACACAGCGACTCCCGAGGCAACGATGCAGCGGACGAACTCGCTAGAAGGGCGTCGAGTATGGCGATTATGGGACCTGAACCCATTGCACCACTCCCCTTCGGTTATCTGCGTCACCTGGTAAGGAAACGCACCAGAGACCTACACCACAAACTATGGGAGGACCATGGTGAGTGCAGGCAGGCCAAAGAGGCTCTCCCGACCCTTGATGGCCGCTTGTCGAAACAGGTCCTTAGACTATCTAAACCGCAAATGCGGCTGGTGACAGCCGCCCTTACCGGTCATGGATCATTTAATAAACACCTCTATCTAATAGGAGTCACAGACAGCCCACTCTGCAGAGCCTGCATGGAGGAGGACGAAACAGCAGCACACCTGCTACTAAGCTGCCCTGTAGTCGCGGATTACAGGACTAAATACTTCGGCAACCCAGGTACCCTCCGAGAAATGGTAAGCAAAACAAGGGCGTTGCTCGCCTTCCTGGAGGAACTGGCATGGATTGAGTGAAGAGAAATCTTACCCCTTACGCAAAATACGCGCATGGTCGTGGAGTTGCGGACACCTGCCCGACATACATACATACATGTCTTTGGTGCTCTTTGGGGAAATAACCATACAGATTTGAGTGGACCTGTCCAGACAGTGCAAGCATTTGTCAGTTATCGTGTAGCTCAACTTAGAACTTAAGGAGCTCAACGATCTGACGAACAATACCAAAGTAAGGACATTTGGGTAAGCCACACAAGTACTCATTGGTGTCAGACTTTCTGACTTCTGACTACCCTATCAAATGAGCATAGACCAATAGCTTCGTGTGCTTCTAAAGGCACAGAGGTACCTTAATATGTTAAGATGGTCACCTGCACACAGATCTACCTCAACAAGCATCGCTTATCCCTTGAAGATTCACCTGTGCAGCTGTTATTATTTAGCTACTAGGTCCAAGGGTTTTTTTTTAATTGAAATTAGGTTCGCGTTTGACCACTACCTATCTTACCAGATGGTAAGTGATGATGTGAACGAAGATGGAGTACGCTTACCTAAAAGTAACCTATTTACTCTGGACTTAAAGACTCCTAGGTTGTAGCTGTCGGGAAACACAGACTCCGGCAGGGAATTCCACTCCTTAGTCGTACGCACAATGAAGGTATTCCCAAAACGTTTTGTGTGTATGGGTGGGATGTCCACCATGTAACGATGGCGCTTCGCCGTTTGTCTCGTAGTCCAATGATGGAACGGGCTCGGCGGAATTAGATTAATTGTATTTCTGCAATTAAGTAAAACTATTTGTGAACTTACGCCTTTTTTATTTCTGCCTCGGATGCAGCTCGAGTAACACCTAGTACCCTGTAGTAGTCCACCATCGCTGGTCTCCCTCAAGGGATGTGAGATGATCTAGAATTAAAAAAAAACATTTTACCTACCTCCACTTAGTTCAGAAAAATTAATCAACTATCTTAAACGAAAACAAAACGCAAAGGAAGTGGCATCGAGTGACCAGGAGAAAGATCTGAGTATCAATTTCATAGCAGGTCTGTTTTAATGTAAAGGAAGAAGATAACCCTCGTAGTAGTCTACTCACACGGGAAACCCACATTTCATCAATACCGTAGTCCGTAGATATTTATAAATCCTGTACAAATAGATTTGAGCGATTGGGATTTGACATAAAATTCCAAGAACCTATGCGGTTTTCAGATTGAAAAAATATGACCACACACGTAAACTAACTTACCAATTGTTATAAACGAACAATAATTTTTTTAAGAATCCAGAAAATTGTTAAATAAGGCGGAATTTTAGAAACTGATGTGACTTTTTTTTGTAATTACCTCAAAACGCAAAAAATCATTGCACACGAAAATGTCATTTGTCAAAAATGAGATTTTTCATAGAATTTTATTTGTCTCTGGAACTTTTGAATGAAGAAAATCGGGTACTTAATAGTCCCATACTTCTTCGTCTGAAGGAAAAACAGTGCTGTTCAACTTCAAATCACAAAACAAACCAGAATGCATTACTTAGCTTAAAAAAATTGAGTCTAGTACTTTATTATCAATATCGTTATTTTTCATTACAATTTCTTGGCTTACTCTTATTTCGTGACCGTTGTATGTCATGTATAAAATATGAAGTTAGGATGTACTTGTATCTATACAAATGGATGATTAATCGGAAACAGAGGGAACATGTACCTACATGATAAACAAACAATGAAGGACCCTAATGTGGGCCTTGTATCGACAGTACCTAAACATCAGTATAATATGATTACCTAACTTATAGTTAGTGAGTATAATAACACTTAATACATTTTAGTTAGTTACTTAATTTAAAAAGAAAATTCTCATGCCGATTAGTTGTCAGCATGTTGTTTATAGTTCTTTGAAGATGAGATGGCATCGGTTTGCAGTGGAATCGCAGCACCTATGATATGTAAATGTAAGTACCGACCTTAATCGTATGCACTCTTTAATTTTCACATGTGCCAATTTACAAGACGAAAGACAAAGAGGTACTTAGTAATAGCTAGTTATCCAAAAATTAAACTTTATTGTGTTACAAGTTACTTTTAAACACTTATTTCTAGGTAGGTTACAACCTACCTAACTTAAACAAAAAAATAAACCACCTCAATGAGACTACCTACTGAAACTTAGAGTCACCCACTGTAGTACCTTGTTGCTGTTACTTTCGTATCACAGTGCGTGAAGCAAGTCATTTTCCCGGTTGTTGATCCTTACTATATAACTATACCTAATATATTATTTAAAACAGTAAATAAATGAAAACACGGTGCGAATTGGTCTCGCGTAGGTTACTACCAACTAACATTCTTCTTACTAACTTTAACCTTTTTAATATTTTTTCATGATATAGGTACAGCCTTTACAGTGCCTCTTATTTAAATCATAAACATAGCTGTTTCAATCTTTTAAATCGTAATAAAGTAATAAGTACGGTATGGTAATATAGAAACATACATGCGTCGGTCGCGGGCGAAGTGTGATGATAGCTAAGTTTTCTTTTACACTTTACTTAGGTACCCTATTACCCAATTTAAGTTAAGCTAAAATGACAAAATACGTAGCCTTTCGTCAAAAGTGAGACATCGTAATTTCTATTGATAAGGTACAGCTCATTTTATACCTATCTATAGGTACCTGCAAAGGCTTTTTGAATAGGCGGTATAGCTTATAAACCTACCTACTTAATGTATCAAACAATTCCAGAAATTTTCATTGTGTGTTATTTGTTTACAAATTCTTTACTAAGCAACACTGTTCCTGGTTCCACAAGACCACAAACCACACTGTACTGCGTGTGGTGACAGTTGAATAGTGCTGTCAATGACGCCATTAAATCCGGCATGAAAATGATTAACGTATGTAATATTATTATTATAGTCGGTGTTAGTAATTTACCTACACAAACAAGGCTAACCAGCCTTGCAGTTACAAAACAAAATATATTAGCTCAATAATAACATACTTATTCGACTATAAAAAACCGCTAACATTTCTAGAAGATAATTCATATTAGACCTTACTTAATCTTCGATACCTTCGAAACCTAATGAAAAGGTGCATAACAAATTATCATGTTTATTTATAGTTAAATTTGATACAATATATTTGCCTACTTATATGCCTATTACAATATTACGAAAGCTTTTTTTAAAAAAAATAGGGATCCTATTTAATCAACCACGAGGGCAAAGCTGCCAAGACAAAGTAGAGGGCGCTACTATTGCCATCAACTGCTGTTATTGTTTCGATTATGTCTTAATGCATCATGTAAGCAACTGATCTGCTTGCTTTATAGATACTTTCCAGTTTAAGATATAGCTATCTAGAGGTAGCAGTTTTGCTAGGCACCTATGTTGAATATTTTGTCCATTTGCACAATCGTTTTTAACGCTCGCTCAGTGTCATATTTCAAAGACACAACATTGACTGTGTGAAGATTAAGATTTTAAACTTAATTTCTGAGAAACACACTGTGACCATGGATGTATTGAACTCCATTGCATCTTAAGTTTTTGTTTAGATAGGTAATAGGCACGAACCTTAAAATAACATTGGCTCTTCCGGTGACTATAACGTAGGTGCCAACCACGGATAGCAAAACAGTCTACACCTGCTCTAGGCAAAGCTCAGCGTTCGTAGCACTTCTCCGGTTTCTTCAGTCTTATGCAACTTCGTTTTGTTCACAATTGATTGTACGACACTATCACGTTTTACGTCGAACACACTTGCACTAAATGGATGACTGATCTTGTCCAATGACACTTGTTTTCAATCTGCATGAGTAACCAACAACACAATAATAAAATGAGCCGTTGTTAACAAAATCGCCATCAAATGGAAAATTTTCACACATGAAATCGATAAAACACAGATTCACTGTGGTGTCAGTGTGGGCACGATAAGACAAAGCGTAGGTAGAGGTAGCGGTAATGTAACCGCACCTACAAGTACAAACGACCCGAGCGCACGTTTTCCATCGACTGACATTCGAAGAAGCGAATACTAACGAACGATTCACGAATGGCAACGAACAGCGGACACACAGCACAATAATAGCGCTAGTAGCGCACACCAGCTGACGTGCGCGTGAAGGACAAAGCAACAGACAGGTACCTATATAACAAACATAAACCCAAACCAACCAATGTATTTGGTATTGCATTCATCAAGTAGGTATTTAATATGTAAGTATGATGGATGACCCACAAAAAGAGATAATACATATTAGTTTAGACACATGGGCAATGGCGCTTTACCCAATTTTGTGACTGTGGTACCGTAAAGAAAGATATTCCATTGTTTGGTACGGAATGAGGATTACCTCATAGTCTCTGATACATGAGATCCACAATATTGATATGAAGAATTTCATTATTTTATTTACACTAATGATGAGTCTTACCTACCTACCTTTTTCATTTTATTTGAATGTAAGACCCTTCACTGTATGATCGAATTAGTCGGCTCTAAAGATAATTTTCAAGTATTGGTTGTCAATGAACCACATTAGTCAATTATAAAATAACTAGTAGGTAGGTAATAATAATAAATAATTAAAAAAATAAAAAGTACCTACTTACTTTAAGATGAATTTCCTTAAAATTGATAGATTGACAACCTTATAGTTAATTTAAAAATATATAGACTGACCTATTTTCATACTGTGCATAACTGTATACAGTTAGTAGATCGACCAAATTATGTGTGGCAAGTAGGTACAGTAAAATTACCAAAATTTCAAGAAGTTGGGTACTACAATCTGCAAAAGTAGGTGCCTAATTATAGTCATGCAAATAAAATGTGAATTAATAAAGCAGACTGAAGATATCGTATAAGTGTGGTATTCTGCATCACTCGGCCTTCAAGAGACCGGTTGCGGACTTGCGGTACAGTCACTACAGCTGATATGGTAAGACTCACTTACGTCACTATACATGCTAATAATGTGGCTGTGTGACAGAAAATTTCATTCAACTTCTTTTATGTGACTCAGCATCATTATAAAAGAAGGTAAATACTGTAGAATTAGATTGTTTGGATATTAAATTGAATGGCGATAGCTCACAATATAACAAAACCGACTTCTCTATGTAAAGATATATTCAATCCATTTGACGTTTAACGGTTACCTATAAGTCGATAAATGAATGGAATGGTGGGCGAATCCCATTCGCCCACCTTTATAGTTCAATCCAAATTATTAAAACGTTCAACTTAGTCATTCGAGAAAGCGAAAGATCACCTGAGCACGACCAAAAAATAGAGCTAAAAATGAACTGTCAGAATGTATGCAGCAGATATGATTAACTCGTTACTCATGAGTCGTATGTGGGCGAAATACTTTTAGACATATAGTTTTCTCTTACATGTTCCGGCAAAAAGTATTGGAATGTACCTTATATAAACATTAACTTATTGGTAGACTGTACAATACCCCTGCTGTATAAGCTTCTAAAATTTGGAAGACGTGTTTATTTGACGCAGGTGCTAGAACCTAGAATGCACCAAGAGAGCACCCAGATGAATGATGATATGCTAAATATGTCTCCAAGTGTGAGACGTGTGAGAAAAGTTTTTGCTTGCGCGCAGCTGAACATAGCCCGCTACAAATCTTCGCATCATTGAACTGCACATAATTTCATAGCATCCCTACGCATTCTAGTAGGTATCGCGAAAGCCCTTCGCACATATTTGGTAGAAACAATTACTTACACATTTTCATAGAACCGCCTAGCATAGTCGCGATGCCTTGCTACCTCGCTCCTCTAGTGGAGACAGACACACATTTTGGCAGTACCGGCTCGCATACATGGGATATAAATTTAATTTAGTTAATTTGCTTTGTAATATATGACTTATTATGACTCATGTCTTACGATCAATTGCGAAACACATTTTCAAAGCATCCTTTAGAAGTTTAGAAAAATCCTTATACGTACTTAGAATATGTAGGTACCTACCTACATTACTTGATAAATTCCTTTGATCGTCTACGTAAATACCCCTCTTATACGAAATGTATGTTATTGAATTGTTATAGGCAATGGTAAGCGTTGCCATTTATTGTGTGTTAAGCAATTTCCAATTAATTAGGGGTGTTGTCATTAGGGGGGCAATGAAAATAACCTAATTTATTGCCTATGCAGATTCCGCGAATTCTGGTTATACCTATTTACTAACAGCCGTCAAACTGAGTGTTATCATTATGATTCAATATATTTTAAATCTAGTATTCGTCCGTTTTTTTCGCACAACACATCGCATTGCAAGAATTTGCTTTCGGGCCGCTTGCAGTAATAGCAACGACTTGTTTCAAAAGTCGGCCAAGAAACTCTTACGACAGACTGTCTATGTTATTTAAGAATTACCACAGTTATTTACTGTTGGCTAGACCAGGGACTTAACTCCTTTTATGACAGCTTAGCATAGTTTATTGCCAATATTCGATAGATATTATAGATACAACTGTGAGGTACAGAAGTTCGCACGTCTATGGTGTTGTGGACCACGGCCTTCTGACAATTTTTTCAATTTTTTTTTGTCATCGAAAAGGCCTACGTTTTTCTCAGGCTTTGTCCATGATAATTTTGATCAAATAGAGTGCTGTGACTGAGACAATTTTTTAAAATCTACCCAATTCATTAATTCTAATAATGTTATGTTTTGCTCACCTTTTAAACTTTCCCTGGAAAAATAATTGATGAAACAAAATATTTGACTATTTTAAAACCAAAATTAATCTGAATACTGTATTGCCATACAATGTGGTAATACCACCAGTCTCTTGGTCATATTAAGTACCAGCCGACAGCATTGAGATCGAATATTTTAGTTTAGTTTAAATTAAATATGTAGATAGATAGAGAATATACTTTTTATTACACCAAAATTTAGCCGCACCTATGTACTTAATGATAATTTTCAACACATTGTATAAAAGTGTACTACTTGAAATAAAAAATAACTGCTGCACTTATTGAATGTTTTTATTATGAAATGAAATGAAATGAAATATTTATTTTGTAAATTGGTTATAAATAACACTTTTACACGTCATGTTTTTTTGCGTGTTAAGTTTAGCTAGATGAGGCCGGTATTTCCTAACTGACTACTCTGAGAAGAAACACCGAAACAAACTCAGAGGTCTCTTTTAAAGTCCAGACAATTTGTATTTTTATATGAGAAGCATGTAGGTTCATGTCTGTGGTATTCTTTTGGGGAAATAACCGAGCGGACCTGTCCAGACAGTGCAAGCATTTGTCAGTTATCGTGTAGCTCAACTTAGAATTTAAGGAGCTCAACAATTTGACAAAAAATACCAACGGACGTTTGGGTAGGCCACACAAGTACATTAAACAAAACGCACTGTATGCCTGCGTTTATTAAAAGTAAAAATATTAGGAAGCTACTATAAATGAATGTGCTACCAACTACACACATCATAGAACATTCGGGAAATAGGCTCGCGTTTGACCACCATCTCACCTGATGGTAAGTGATCAGAGCTGTAGCTAGAATCGAATTTGAGGTAGGGCAGCATTGGTTACAGGTAGGGCGGAACTTAAAAAAAATATCATAATTGATCGGCCCTCTAAGCACGGGCTCCTAAATCAATCACCATGTATATCACTGACCTCTAACTATGAACAAACAATTTAATTATAATAATTTATCTTAGTTTTTGGTATTTTTAAGGTAGGGTTTTGTGATTTCAAGGTAGGGCATAGCCCCACAACGCCCCCCCTAGCTACGGCCCTGTGAGTGATGATAACTTTTACTTTAACTCTCGTTATTTATTGCTTTGCTAAATCGAGTAACTTGATTTATCGCTAACTGCGAGATTCAACTATCTATGACCATAGACAGTCGTCAAACTAGTTACGAATCAAAACTTGTCATAGAATCATTTCCATTATAAAAAGTTTCACACGAGCATGCTCTTCTCATTGATAGGTACCTCCTCTCAAGCATTTATTCTAAAACTAATTTGCATAAATGTTCGATGCTGATTGGTGAAAGTATTAGTAGTATTAATAGTTAAAAATTGGCCATGTGCGAGTCAGACTCGACCATGAAGGGTTCCGTAGTAACTACGCCAAATAACTTTGTTTTTCATAGTGTTTATATGAATTACAAAGTTATATTTGCGGTTTTAGAAAATAGGCTATATCTCAAAAACTACTGACCAGAACTCGTTCAAACCAATTTTCGTTGAAAGTTTACATTAAGATCTACAGTAATTTTTTTTAAGTTTTTTCACTCCATTATTATAGAAGTTTAAGGAGACACACACACACATTCTACCACTTTGGAAGCCCATATCTTTTAAAAAATTGACTTTATGAAAAAGTGGTTTTAGGAACCTCAATATTATTTCTAAAGACCTGTTTATAAATACTACACACGCATAGGTTTCTTGAAAAAAAATATTTTCAGTTTCAGATGGAACTGAAACTGAAAATATTTTTTTTCATGGATGGAGAGCCCTCTTAATTTTAAATATTGTTTTACTTTTTTCTTAAAATCGGAAAGCGGTTTACAGAATACATCTATCTACCAAGTTTCACATGTATAGTCCTAATGGTTTCGGAATAAAATGGCTGTGACATACGGACGGACGGACAGACAGACAGACAGACATGTCGAAACTATAAGGGTTCCGTTTTTTGCCATTCGGCTACGGAACCCTAAAAATGCTAGTGACGGTCAGAGTTTCATTAACTTTCAGTATAAATTCCAAATATTAAACATCGAACGATTAGTAGTTGAAGCTTGGACCAGACTTGACTATCAGCAACTTAATTGCATCACACACTAAATCACAGTGTCAAACATAACCAAATTATATTAGAAGCATATTGAATTAATTCTCTAATTAATTCAATATGCTTCTAATATAATTTGGTTACGATAATTTGGTTTGGATACGATTACCTTGATCGGGTCACACTAAAACAGACATACCTACTTAAGTTATTATACTTACAGAGGAACATTTAACAACTTGGCATTAATTTAAGTTAGAACCCAAATATGATGCCAGCAACTGCATCAGACTTTTAGAGGAGTTTTAAAAAAGATTTTTTTTAAATTCTGCATTTGGTTTCTCAGCTACAACGCGATGCGCGACGCGCGACGGTACTACGCCACGGCAGATGGCCCTTAAATAATGATGACCACGTACGTACCTCACTAATTTAAATAATAAAGAGCCTTGTGGTCTATGTGATTTTCTATTGGCTTAATTGACAAACACCCATCCTTATTATCTTTATTTATTTAACACGGGCGCGCCTTGGTACCTACTTAAGTAACGAAGATCTCCACGTAGACCTCAAAATCCTGACCATAAAGCAGGTGTTGAAAAGCCATTCAGTGCGTTACTTTGACTGTACTGAAAAACACACAAACCCCCTGATTGTATCGGCCGCCCGATACACATGACTCAAAATTTTCCCGCGTTCGTCGTCAACGTCTCATCCTAGACGAACCCGACGACCCCACCACAATCCGACAAGAGACCAGTAGGGAAACTAGCACTCTTAAAATACACAGAAACAAAACGCGTTCCGTATTCTGGCCTCGCAGACGAGACCCATCGCGGCGTCCGCGTACTTGTAACGTTGATCCTCCCTGGCCTTTGCCAAACGAGCCAGCCCGAGATGCTGAGCCAGTACGTACGTATAAGGAGGGCAGAAGGATGATGATGGTCCCGTTTTTAAAAACGTGTTCACCAATTAAATCTAAAACTTAATTACATGTCGATCGCTGGCAACCTCTATTGTGAGGCATCGTTCCCATAATGTTGGATGAGCAGAACTATTGCTATCCCCCAGGGCCGGATTAACCATTAGGCAGAGTAGGCAACTGCCTAGGTGCTCCGCATCCACTAGGGGCCCAGTGCAAGCGACAAGTTTTTGAAGTGAAAACTTCTTTAGCGGCGCTGAGCACTTTTTGTATGGGTAAAAACTGTTAAACTCGCGTCAGGGTCACGTGACCGATCGAAAAGCGTAAGACTTTTTTTTAAATGAAAACTTCTTTAGCATCGTTGTGATTTGAAAGTTAATGAAACGAAAAAGCGACAGTATCTATCTGTTGGGACCTAGGAGTTAGGTCGCAGGGGTTGAGGTATCCCTGAGAGGGGGCGGGGGGGGGTCTCATCGGGTGTTGAGGGGGGAGTTGAGTGGGGAGTTGAGGGAGTAGTTGAGGAGTGAGTTGAGGGGTGAGTTGAGGGGGGAGTTGAGGGGGGAGTCGAGGGGTGAGTTGAGGGGTGAGTTGAGGGATGAGTTGAGGGTTGAGTTGAGGGGTGAGTTTAGGGGTGATTTGAGGGGTGAGTTGAGGGGTGAGTTGAGGGGTGAGTTGAGGGGTGAGTTGAGGGGTGAGTTGAGGGGTGAGTTGAGGGGGGAGTTGAGGGGGGAGTGAGGGCTGAGTTGAGGGGTGAGTTGAGGGGTGAGTCGAGGGTTGAGTTGAGGGGTGAGTTGAGGGATGAGTTGAGGGGTGAGTTGAGGGGTGAGTTTAGGGGTGATTTGAGGGGTGAGTTGAGGGTTGAGTTGACGGGTGAGTTGACGGGTGAGTTGACGGGTGAGATGAGGGGTGAGTTGAGGGGTGAGTTGAGGGGTGAGTTGAGGGGTGAGTCGAGGTGTGAGACGAGGGGTGAGTTGAGGGGTGAGTTGAGGGGTGAGTTGAGGGGGGAGTTGAGGGGGAGTTGAGGGGGGAGTCGAGGGGTGAGTTGAGGGGTGAGTTGAGGGCTTAGTTGAGGGATGAGTTGAGGGGTGAGATGAGGGGTGAGTTGAGGGGTGAGTTGAGGGGTGAGTTTAGGGTGGGTTGTGGGGGGAGTTGAGGGAGGAGTTGCAGGGGAGTTGAGGGGTGAGTTGAGGGGTGAGTTGAGGGGTGAGTTGATGGGTGAGTTGAGGGGTGAGTCGAGGGTTGAGTTGAGGGGTGAGTAGAGGGGTGAGTTGAGGGGTGAGTTGAGGAGTGAGTTGAGGGGCGAGTTGAGGGGGGAGTCGAGGGTTGAGTTGAGGGGTGAGTTGAGGGCTATGTTGAGGGATGAGTTGAGCGGTGAGTTGAGGGGTGAGTTTAGGGGTGAGTTGACGGGTGAGTTGACGGGTGAGTTGACGGGTGAGTTGACGGGTGAGTTGAGGGGTGAGTTGAGGGATGAGTTGCGGGATGAGGTGCTGTATGAGTTGCGGGATGAGTTGAGTGATGTGTTGAGGGATGACTTGAGGGATGAGTTGAGGGATGAGTTGAGGGATGAGTTGAGGGATGAGTTGAGAGATGAGTTGAGGGATGAGTTGAGGGATGAGTTGAGGGATGAGTTAAGGGATGAGTTGAGGGGTGAGTTGAGGGGTGAGCTGAGAGGTGAGTTGAAGGGTGAGTTGAGGGATGAGTTGAGGGATGAGATTAGGGATGAGTTGAGGGATGAGTTGAGGGATCAGGTGCGGGATGAAGTGCGGGATGAGTAGAGGGGTGAGTTTAGGGGTGAGTTTAGGGGTGAGTTGAGGGGTGAGTTGAGGGATGGGTTGCGGGATGAGTTGCGGGATGAGGTGCTGTATGAGTTGCGGGATGAGTTGAGTGATGAGTTGAGGGATGAGTTGAGGGATGAGTTGAGGGATGAGTTGAGGGGTGAGTCGAGGGGTGAGTTGAGGGGTGAATTGAGGGGTGAGTTGAGGGATGAGTTGAGGGGCGAGTTGAGGGGGGAGTCGAGGGTTGAGTTGAGGGGTGAGTTGAGGGTTGAGTTGAGGGGCGAGTTGAGGGGTGAGTCGAGGGGTGAGTTGAGGGGTGAGTTGAGGGATGAGTTGAGGGGTGAGTTGAGGGGTGAGTTTAGGGGTGATTTGAGGGGTGAGTTGAGGGTTGAGTTGACGGGTGAGTTGACGGGTGAGTTGACGGGGGAGTTGACGGGTGAGTTGAGGGGTGAGTTGAGGGGTGAGTTGAGGGGTGAGTTGAGGGGTGAGTTGAGGGGTGAGTTGAGGGGTGAGTTGAGGGGTGAGTTGAGGGGTGAGTTGAGGGGTGAGTTGAGGGGTGAGTTGAGGGGTGAGTTGAGAGGTGATTTGAGGGGTGAGTTGAGGGATGAGTTGCGGGATGAGTTGAGGGATGAGATTAGGGATGAGATTAGGGATGAGTTGAGGGATGAGTTGAGGGATGAGGTGCGGGATGAGGTGCGGGATGAGTTGAGGGATGAGTTGAGGGGTGAGTTGAGGGGCGAGTTGAGGGGTGAGTTGAGGGGGATTTTTTATCCAGGATTAAACTTCTTAGGGCTATTAGCTCCAAATTTAGGGTAAAATAATGCTTATTGGGACTTTTTTGGGCCCAAAAATAAGTAGGGCTATTTTTAGGGGCATACATACATTTACAAGCATCACATATATGCCCGCGGGGCGCGTGGCCGTCAGCGGCCTAGTACTACTACATTACAGATTATCTATGTACTAGTACTAGGAAGTAGTATATCTATGTAGGTACTAGTACTAGGCAGTATTTTGAAGTATTTGATGATTGTGACGCTAGTGGGCATTTAATAAGCGTCTTGAAAATATTTCCAAACTTGCACTTGCATTCATGACTGTACCATTTTAAAATTGAACGCGCTTTTTCGATATATCATATACTGAAAACAAATTACGACACCGATTGTCCCTTGAAATGCTGTTAAGTTTGATGATGACACGAAACGTGATGATGGATCTTGCGTTACGTTTACTCCATCTGTCTCCATCTCCAAAAATGTTACAATTATATAATGTAAACATGTATGACTTTAAGAATTCCGAAATTTCAAATGAAACGCCAAGTCGGGATGCGATTTATTTAAAATAATTGATAATGTGGATTGTTAATTAAGTAAATTCTATTACAAAAGTAATTAAAATTAAGTTATATTTTATTTACCTTAATAAAACGGGAAACTCATTTAAATATTAGCCTTGAATTGCAGCAAGAAACATAGTTTTTTGAAGTGAAAACTTCTTTAGCGTCTTTGTGATTTGAAATTTTATGAAACGAAAAAGCAACAGTAAAAAGAGACAGACATATAAATTCATAAGATTTAACGTGGGAGAAAATGAGATAGGGAGCATTATACAGTGTTTCTTATGTCGTGGAAGTTTTATATGGGCAAACCAGGGCAAATGTATACCTTTGAAATTTCGTAAATTTTTGAAGGATTTTTTTGAAGTGAAACCTTTAGCGGCGTTGTGCACTTTTTTTTTGTAATGGGTAAAAAATGTTAAACTCGCGTCAAGACACGTGACCTGATCGAAAATTCGTAAGACGGACGGAGAGTAGACAGCCGGCGCGGCGTAGGAGAGGAAGTATCCCCCTCTCATTCTACGGCGCGGCGAAAATGTATGCCTGCGCCTGCTGTTTTGTTTAGGCGGCGCAGGACGCTTGCGCGAATGTTCGTGTGTGTTAACATGAAAGTTGATTTTTCTAAGAGATAAACTTTTTAATGTAATATAAATTGTCATGTTTGTGTACGATAGCGCAATAAATAAATATTGTATTCTACCACATAAATGATAGTACTTTTATACTGATAATTAAAGCAAATAGTGCAAAATTATTCCCTAACCATTCCAAAATATCAAAACTGCACAACGTTAATATTCAAGTTTTCACTTCTGCCGGCACTCCCGGAGTGCAACCCGGATTTTTTTTTTTTTATCGAACGGCAATTTTTATGTGCGTGTGAATCTAAATATTCATATTTAGTAGTAGAACTAAAAAAAAAAAACAATTCTGAGAATTTGTAAACAAATGTATTAAAAACTTAATGTGGTCCCCACTGATTAGAAAACCACTTGATCGCACATACGTTGCCCCGACGCACGAAAACTATGCGAGTTTTTGCTCTTATATATTGGCTACGATACACGAACCATTTTAGTTGTGACCAAGTATTAGGCCTATGTGCATGCTAAACAATTACAAATTTTAATTTTTTGTATCCAATTATAACGCATAATAATGCTTTCATGCGCGTTGAACTGGTGTGGAAAACATTCCCAGACATCTAGATACCAAATGGATGATATAACTATTCATCAGTACCTAATGAAATAATATGAAAATTATTTATCATTTAATTAATCAGATTATAAGCTACCACAGAGGTCCATTTAAAGTGGTGGTTTGGGTGGTCAAGGACAAAATTGTGTCGCGCGTTGATGTCTTTTGGAAATGTCTCTTTCTTACATGAAGAAATTCTAATTCTTTTATCCATGTCTTTTCTTTTGTATTTTTATCGTAAAAATCTGTGCTGTTACCTATAACGGCTGAATACGGTATCGATAATTATAAAATTAAACTTATTTTTTTTTTAATTCAATTCAGATAGTTGTCATAAAATACCTATCTACATTAACCGACTTTAAAAAAAGGAGAAAGTTCTGATATTTTTTCTTCTGTGTGACATGCATGTTTTCATTTTAGATTTCCCAAGATTCCACATTAAAAAGAAAAGTGGATGGATAATGTTACTAGGGAATATTGGTTTCTAGTTTGGTTTTTATTGATATAATGTTGAGAAAAGTCAAAATAATATAAGAAGATTGGATATAGGTATATCCAATCTTTCTAGGCTTCAAATAGTATGACGGAGTCTAATATTAATTAACTTGGACCTTTGCATTACAATATCATCCTCGTAAGTTACTTTGGTTCCGGGGTTGCGGTAATGTTCTAATGAGAGAAGGAACAGGGGGTTTTTAGTCAGTAGAAGTCTGACACTCCCTTCAACTTTACCCAGAGCGGGAGAAGTCATTCGAAGATTTTCCAACCCAGGAAAAAAAACAGGTTACTTTGTTTCGATGTCGAGTCCACGGGTTAAGTGTATGTAGGAGGGAGGAGTCATTAGATAAATCATCTAATGACTCACCACCAAAAAAATAATTATTACCGAGTGCCTGCTGAAGCTACAGTTGTTGACACAACTGATTTTAATGAAAATATATTTATTATGGAATATAAAATAAATATAAAAATAATATATGGCCGGCTACATTGTCCATGCTCTGATAAAGCAAATTAAATGCCTAACTTGTATTGGAGCGTTGATTGGTGTTACAAATCAAAAAGCCTTACAATTTCAAAAAGACACTAAAAACAAGTTATTGTACGGATCCACCACAGTAATAGAAATTTGTCATCGTTGTGAAATTTATATTAAAAGGGCGATCAACGAGAGTGGTTCGAAAGAAATATAATTCCAATTATTTTATGAGATCGGTTTTAAAATCACTGATTGGGTATAATTTATTCCCGGATATTAATTTTCATCAATATGAAATAGAAACTACCAATCATTTGATTGAATTAGCAAGATGCATAATTCAGAAATATATAGACGCACGGTTATAATTTTTTAGCAAAAACAATCAGGACCCTAAAACTTTAATTCGAAAAACATTTACCAAATTAATTCATTTTAAAAATCAATAATAACAACATACTTGTTTTTCTTTTTGTTGTAATTGAGACTGATAATGATTAAATATTATTATGTGATTTTATTGAGTATTTTTTATATTGTTAAACTTCATTTTATCGATATCTATAACTTTCCCTCAATCAAGTAGAGCAATCCCTAACTCGGCATATCTATGAAGCTTGACCTTGAACTGACCAATTGCAGTAGCGCATTTTTCTTCGCCTCCCAACCCGTATTGGCTAGTTGTGTTCTTCAAAGAAATCGGCCTATAAGGCCGTGCGCGCACTGCGTTGCGTTTTGGAAACGCAAAATCTGTGAAGTATGGAGTGTCATAGAAGTGCGCGCACTGCGGTGGAATAAACACGTGCGGTAGAGTCACCGGTGGCCCCGGTCATTCTACCGGTGCGGTAGAACTACCGCAATTGCGGCCACCGCAAGGCAGTGCGCGCACGGCCTAAGCTCTCTAGGTTAAATATTCCCTGGCGGTCCCTAAGGTTACCGGGGGTGGGAGACCGTACTTAAGTGCTATAGTTTACAATTACGTACCTATGTAGTCTCGCTTTATTTTTTTTATGATAGGCTCGCGTTTAATCACTGGAATAAGCAAAGGGGAATTTTGTTGGGCTCCATATTTGTGAATAAATATTTTAATAAATGCTTGTTTCGTTCACTCTACCCAACTAGTTCAATTTAACAGCTACGATGACACAATATGTTGCTAAGTCGATCCTGTTCTTAGTGAAAATGCATCATAGTTATATTGAATGTTAAAAAAGTTTCTGTAATTGCGATTTGTGAGATTTAGGATTGTAAATGTAACCAAACAACGTTGTGCTTTGTGTTTAAAAATTTACAAACTTGGAGTAAAATACTAGATTATTTTTATAAACACTGCCTTAAAAAAATTAAAGAGGCAAATTAAATTATTGATTTCGAGATATTAGTTTACCTACTTAACGGATTTTTGTACCGTTTTCACGAATAGATAGTGTGATTCTTGAGGAAGGTTTAAGTATAATTCATTAATATTTTTTAAATTGATTGAAATATAACGATTATTGTCCTGAGAGATTTACTCGAGTACGCCACGTAAACCAGCAGAGAAACATTAAAGTAATATACTAGAGAATTGTAGATTTACAATTATAATCCTACAAAAAAGTCCACGATAGCATATCTCTCTCGTACGGTTGACTCACAATAACTACTTTTATGTCCAAATATAGACCAATGACCAATGGTCTGGTAACATCATCGAATGGAGAAGGAATATGTGAGCTATTTGCATCCAATTATAGCAGCATTTACAAAGAAGAAACAACTTTACCCTCTTGTCAGAACTGTGTACCCTCCGACCTAGAAGCAATAGCCACACAGTCAGACAGTATAGCTTTTGTGGACGTCGAATATGAAAATGTTGAAAAAAAAAAACTAAAAAGCCTTGATATTACTAAGGGGGCAGGCCCAGATGACATACCACCACTGTTTATTGCCAGATGTGCACCTAGCCTGGCTGTTCCATTGGCGAAGATATATAACACTTCAATCCAATCTGGTCAATTCCCTAAAGAGTGGAAGCAGGCAAAAGTAGTACCGGTCTTCAAGAATGTGACGCTTGTGACGTAAAAAACTATAGACCAATATCCATCCTTTCAATTTTCGGTAAAATATTGGAGTCTTTGATTTGTCCACACATCCAACGCTATTTTTCCAAATTCTTAAGCGACCATCAGCACGGTTTTGTAAAGAACAGATCCACGAGTACAAACCTGGTGACGTTTGTTGAAGCCTCATATGAAGCCATGGATGAAGGTATGCAGGTTGACGCTGTTTATACTGATTTCAGCAAGGCGTTTGATAAGGTTTCACATAAACTGCTTGTTAAAAAACTAGCTACGTACGGCGTCACCGGTAGTCTTCTGAAGTGGTTTGGTTCATATCTAGCTGGTCGGGAGATTTATGTGGTTGTCAATGGGTTCCGGTCAGGCAGGTATGCAATTGCCTCAGGTGTCCCACAAGGTTCTCATCTGGGCCCAATATTATTCAACATTTATATAAACGATGTGACATCATGTTTCCATAATACTAGCATATTTCTTTTTGCAGACGATTTAAAAATCTCAAGAGCCATTAGGTCTCTAAAGGACGTAAACCTAATGCAAGAAGATATTGATCGGTTATCTGTATGGTGTGAAAACAATAAAATCTCGTTGAATAGTTCGAAATGTAGCCACATAAAATTCACCAGGAAAGTCAATACAGTGAATTCGGCGTATCAAATAAACGGAGTGAACTTATGCGAGGTGGATGTAGTACGGGATCTGGGAGTTAACTTGGACTCTAAACTCACATTCATACCACATATTGAGAACATAATTAGTCGGTCCCAACGTATGCTTGGATTTGTCATTCGCAATGGAAAGGTATTTCAACACCCAAATACTAAATTAGTTCTCTTCAATGGTCTTGTAAGAAGCATCCTGGAATACTGTAGCGTGGTATGGAGGCCTCACTACGCAACTCACTCGCTGAGAATAGAACGAGTCCAAAAAAGGTTTATCCGATACTTAGGGTACTCAAAGGGTAGGCAATTTAAATATCTCTCCTACCCTGATAAACTGGCCTACTACAAAATGAATACCCTGGAATCCCGAAGGGAGCTCCTGGATTTGAGATTCGCTTATAAGCTGCTCAATAATAACATTGACTGCCCACAATTGTCATATAAATTCAACTTTAGAGTACCCCGTAGACCACATCGCAAACCTATAACACCCTTAGCTCCACCTCTTCGCCGTACAGTGTTTGGTGCTAATTCACATGTACCCCGCATGTGCAAACTCATAAATGAACGCAGCAACCTGGCTGACGTCCACTCAGATTCAATATCCAAATTTGTCAAATTAATTAGGAGTTAATTAAGATATTTTATTTAGATGTAGGACTTTGCCCAATCTTTTCTGATTTTAAAATTATTTTATAGCCTGTAGCGCTCGCAAACTGTGTAACCTTTCAACCAGTAAAAACATTTTTAGAATGGGATAACTACTTCTAAAGAATTCTCCCTATATACAAAATTGCAACCAAATTTGTCTGTTTATAATATTAGTATAGATTTAAGTACTTACAATTTTTTTTTAAATTACTTTACATAGAGCATATTGTTTGTGGTGTTTGCCTGTAATTGGTTGTGCAGTTAGATTTAAGACACTAATACATATATTTTCTTATCTGTGTTATATCTGAAACAACTGTTGGTGAACCTTAATTAAATAAATAAATAAAAATATGACGTTATTTTCAAAACTGTTTTCTATACTTATTTAATAATTCGTATGTAAATAAATACGTTTAGTAGCTTCGGCATTTAATGCAGATTAAAATTTTCCTGTACCTACACTAAATAAACCAAATAAATACTTTCGAAAATATGATAGATTCAAAATTTTATGTCAATCAAAATTATTAAGTCAGAAAGAGCGACTATCGCAACATTCGCAACCGAGGGCTGGGCACACCGCTGCACCGCAATCGCGGCGATAAGTCCCCTCTTTGAGGAGTGGCTTGAGAGACGCCACGGCGTCCTTTACTTCTGCCTGATGCAGGTGTTTACCGGACACGGGTGTGTCGGGAGGTACCTGTTTCGGATCCAGCGGAAGGATACGCCCGGGTGTTGTCATTGTAAGGATCACCTAGCGGATCTGGTGGAGCATACGGTGGAGGTGTCTCCGCTTGGTCAGTGTACCGTTGTGTCCTCGTGGAGGCGATCGGTGGCGGCAACCTCTCGCGCCCGTCCCTGGTTCAAACCATGGTGCGGAGCCAGAGGGAATGGGATGCGGTCGCCTCTTTCTGCGAAGCTGTCATGCTAGCGAAGGAGGAGGCTGAACGCGTGAGTGAAATACAATGTTCTTCCTCACGCCCCAGCCGCCGAGGGAGACGCCCTGGGCGTCGGGTATCGCGAGCTGATCTCCGGCCACCGTAGGCGAGGCCTTGCGGGCGGCGAGCAGGGGTAGTTCGCCGTTGGATAAGGACCAGGCCCGGGTCGACGACGCGTCGTTTCCACGCGCGCCTCAAAATGTAGTCAGCAGCACTGACGGGGCCCGATAGGGCCATTGCCTGCTGGGGCTGCGGAAATGTTCTAATGAGATACCGCGGTCCCGGACCACAAGGGCAACATAAGGAACAGGGTGAGTTTTTAGTCAATAGAAGTCTGATACTCGCACCACTCTACCCAAAGAAAAAAAAAATCCGTATAACTTCGAAACGGTTGCACCTAGTTGATTAATTATTTTTGTTATGTTTATAATTGTTAAAGGTTTGTGTATAAGAACATACTTGAATAAAAAAAACCGAAACAAAAATGTGAAATTAGGCGTGCGAGGTGCGATATGACCGAAAAAAATCAGAGCTAGGGTGAAACAAAGTTCGTTGGAATGCTAATAATTCAATGTATTTTATTCATAGATTTTTTTAACAAAAAGTAAAACCGACTGCAAAAAGAAAAATAAGTTTAATTTCGGTAGTCTTTGGTTTTGTATTTTTATTATCTGACACCGCCCCTCGAAATTAAAGTTATTAATTATTATTCACATTTGCAGTATTGTTTTGGAATTCGGTTTTATTTTTCGTTAAAATTTTTTCTCGCTTTTTAGTGGGTCGGTTTATAGTTTATATAGTTACAAAAGCCTCAATGTCAACTACTTATCACCTTTTACAAAATATTTACTGTCCCGATGCAAGGCCGTCAATTGTTGATGAGTTCTCCTGGTACTTCAACATCAGCTCCACTTCACCATACGCATTGTGACGAGCATAAAGTGCAACAACATATTCAAGTAATCGAATCGCAACCTATGAATGAAATACTTAATAATAATATGTTTATTTCCAAAAGCAACTTGCAAGTACTTACTTATTATTGAGTAGTTCCAGTGGCTATCTGTGGTCTTCATCATCAGTTCCACTTCACCAAATTATGCTTTTCGAGATCAATTGCACAAGTTACTATAAAAAATACCCAAAGCGCTATAGGTGTGCCTATAATATTTGAAGAGTTCCCTTGCTTTCTCTAGGATTCCATCATCAGATCTTGACTTAATGACAATGGGACCAGTTGGAAAGTAGGTATACTCTTTTAAAAAAATAAAGAAGTTTCCAAATCGGTTCAGCCGTCTTTGAGTAATCGGGGAACATACTTTAAAAAAGAGTTTTTGGCGAACTAAGTCGGCTAAAATCACACAGAATTAAGACAAAAGCCTATGTCGAGAATCGTACCCAGGACCACGAGGTGACACCGACTTTAGCGACACACGATTCGGTCAGTCAAAGTAAGAAAGGGGGCCCGAGAATTCCATTGCCTAGGGGCCCCTCACAGGGTTAATCCGGCTCTGCTAACCCCTCGAACAACAGGACGCGTTTGCTCGAACTGTTACTTTTTGTCGAACCGCTCCTTCAGATATCGTGTCGAAGGAGCGCTTTCCACTCCCCGCCCCATCAGAGCTGGCGTTCCTCAAGGTGCCGTGCTCTCCCCCCCACTTTTCACGCTATATGCTAGCGACATCCCAAAAAGTCGTCGCGTAGAATTATCCCTGTTTGCCGATGATACGGCCATCTATAACTCGGGACTCAAACCCGATGCAATCGCTCGTACCCTCCAGACCTCAGCCAACGCACTAGGCGATTGGTTTAGGAAATGGAGAATCGAGGTAAACCCCGACAAGAGTCAGGCAGTCCTATTTTATAGAGCTCGCCATAAGAAACCTACCCTTCCCCGCCCAATCACTATGTTTGGCACGCCAATCCCTTGGGAAAAGCAAGCTAAATACCTAGGAGTGATTCTAGATCCTTAACTAAAACCTTAACTTCAGAGAGCATATAAAGTCGGTACGCTCGCGAGCCGCCTTCGCTCTCAGTAGGCTATATTGTATGCTGAATGCACGCAGCAAACTCTCCCTTAAATGTAAACTACGCATTTACACTACGTGCATACGCCCCATTCTAACATACGCCGGTCCGGTGTTTGCTCATGCTAGTCCGACTCAGATCCATAGGATGCAGGTTATCCAAAACCGATTTCTCCGAAATGCCACGGGCGCGCCCTGGTACTTGAGGAACGAGGATCTTCATGTAGACCTCAAAATCCCGACTATAAAGCAAGTGTTAAAACGCCAGTCAGCGCGTTACTTCACCTCTGCTGAAAAACACACAAACCCCCTGATTGTATCGGCCGCCCGGTACACACTCTCAAAAATTTCCCGGGTTCGTCGTCCTCGCCTTGTCCTTGACGAACCCGACGATCCCACCACTATCCGTCAAGAGAGCAGTAGGGAAACTAGCACTCTAATTAAAAACATAAACAAAACGCGTTCCGTATACCGGCCTCGCCGTCGAGGCCCATCGCGACGTCCGCGCTCTTGTAACGTCAACCCTCCCCGACCTTTGCCAAACGAGCCAGCCCGCGATGCTGAGCCAGTAGCAATAAATACTCCCTTAAATAATATGACCCAGCCTGACCCTTTGCTGTCCACCATCAACGACCCCGCTGAGCCGAGGCTCGTACTCCACAGGGAGTGCCCTTAGCGCGCGGTTGTTTAAATGTAAATTCTAGTTTGTAAGCCCTGGCTGGGGGCCTTTAAATTTTAGAGGTCACCACAGGATCGCCCGGTTAAGTAGTATATTAGCCTTATCGAGCTAAACTACGAGTGGCCCTATCGAAAAAAAAAAAAAAAAAAAAAAAAAAAAAAAAAAAAAAAAAAAAAAGCTCGAACTGTTGATGATACAATTTATAGCGTGCAACTTTGTAGAGCGAAAGAAAAATGTCAGTACCTACCTACATCCTTAATGTACCTATGTGTGGTAAAATAATGAGTTTCCACTGAATCATCTTACAAGCTTTACTTATTTATAGAAGTAAAAATATATCCACCTACCTATAAAATCTAGGCCTAACTACTAACTAGCACATTCACATAATGATACAAGGGGTCAACGCTCGTTGTAGCAGTTAACTACAACGCTAGTAATGATGCCAGTTGTAAGTTAGACGATATAGCACACTGCACAACACATCGCTTCGTGGCTTTTGTATTTAACCGCGTGCAGGTCATTGGTCAACGAGGTGAATAGACTAGCTCCAGCACAAATAGGTTAGTAGGCGCGCGGTGTATTTGAACCTGAAAATAATACCTACCTATTGTACCGAGATACCTCAACGTATGTGTGGTATTTAGAAGTAGGCCAAACAATATCTTATCAAAACGACTAGCGACTGGTTAAATGATTAGTTAACTTTGTCCGTGTTTATACTAAGTTAGGTACCTACCTACCTGCCTTCCTACCTACTTATTTTACCGCTTTAGTCATTGACTGCTGAAATGAATGGCTTTTGTTGACTTCACTTCAATACATTTCGTAAATGTTAGTTCAAAGGATCCTTCCAAACGAAGCGACTGAAGCCACAGATTACTAAATAGTTTGCTGAAGCGAGCTAAATCCAATGCAAGAAAGTAAACCTCTTTTAACGGGACATTAAATCAGTACAATTTTTTTTTACACTATATTAATATGCCAATATTTTTAAATATGCACTCAGCAAGCTATTGGACTCAAACCTAAAATAGGAATTGAAAAAATGTACTTATGTACGTCAAAAAAGGAACATAAAAATACTTATAGATATTTACCCCACGACCGAACGAGATGGTATAAGTACATATACGTTTAGGGTGAGATGCTGTTTGTGTACATTTCAATGTTACCATTTTTCTCCAAAACGGCTTCACAGATTTAGATACGGGATTTCTGAATTGTGGTTTATCAGCAGTGGTTTTTAGATAGATTTTATGAACATAGCTCACCAGGGAGCGCTGCAATCAGCTATAAGTAAAATAATTTAAAAAGCAAAATTAAAAAAATTGAGAACGCGGGTGTCTAATAGTATTAAAAAATAAGTAATTAAAATTTATTGGAAATACCCCGACAGACCCAAGAATAGGCTGCACTTTGACTTACTTTACTTAACTGTTTATAATTTCAGCTAAATATTAAAATAAAAATGTTAAAGCATTATAGAAATGCCTGCTATAATCAGACTCCCTGGATGGTTTGACAGATATATTGATATTCAAAAAATATGTACACACGAGTACCTTGTTGCCATTTTCCAATAACGTATGCAGGGGATTCATTTTGAGACAACAATAAAAAATTGGCCAAGTGCGAGTCAGACTCAAAAAACCCTTAAAAATTTCTTAAAACTAGCTTATTTTCATTTTTACAACTACGCTAAATAACTTTGTTTTTCATAGTGTTTGTATGAATTACAAAGTTATATTTGCGGTTTTATAAAATATGCTGTATCCCAAAAACTGCTGACCCGATTTTGTTCAAACCAATTTTGGTTGAAAGTTTACATTAAGATCTACATATATATATTTCTATTAGATTTTTCACTCCATTATTATAGAAGTTAGAGGGGGACACACACACATTTTACCACTTTGGAAGCTTATATCTTTTAAACGATTGACTTTATGAAAACGTGGTTTTAGAAACCCTTATATCATTTTTAAAGACCTGTATATAAATACCACACACGCATAGGTTTCATGAAAAAAAATATTTTCAGTTCTAGTTCCATGTATAGGGACCCCCCTTTATTTTAAATATTTTTTATTTTTTTTTCTTAAAATCGGAAAGCGGTTCACAGAATACATCTACCTACTAAGTTTCACATGTATAGTCTTAATAGTTTCGGAATAAAATGGCTGACATACGGACGGACGGACAGACAGACATACAGACAGACAGACAGACGGACAGACATATCGAAACTATAAGGGTTCTTTTTTTTGCCATTCGGCTACGGAACCCTAAAAACCGGACAAGTACGAGTCGGAGTCGCCCACCGAGGGTTCCGTACCAAGGAAGGGTGGTATTTTTAATTAACCCTTTTTAAGGTAGTGGCAACTGTGTTGTCACCAAGTATTTAATCAATAAAATAGAGTATAATTGAAAATGGCGGGGTATGGACAGGCTGTGGCAACTATATTGCCACCACATTTTACAAAAATTTCCCATTGATTTCCAAAAAAAACAAAACATTATTTTCATCATAGAAGTTATTACTTTTCACTTTTTGTTTGGTATACATTTTTATCATCTTTACTTTCTTCGGCCTTATAAAGGGCCGACTTCTTTTGATATTTCTATTTATAAATAATAGTATTTATGCGTAGTAAATCATATAGCACCACCAGACTATTTTTCATTAATGATTTAATCATAAATGTGTAGTTTTCAGATTTTTCCTTGAACTAGTAGGTACCTAGTACGATGTTTCTTGTCTCATAGTTCTAGGTCAACGGGAAGTACCCTATCAATTTTTATTCCCTTCAGAGTGTCCAAATATATGTTTTTTGCGGCATAAACGGCCGTATCTTTTTTACGTTAATTTAGAAGGTTGATTTTTGAGCTTCAAGGAACTGTAGAGCTGAGTAGGTATGTGGTTTTAATTTCAACTCACAACGGCAAACAGCAAACAGACAGACGGACAACAATCGATCCTACACGGACGTGATTGTATAAGGGTTCTATTTTTCCTTTTCAGGTAAGGAACCCCAAAAACCGGATCCTCTTAAGTTGAATAATTTTCTAGCACATATTCTATACCTTCTTTGTAAACCTACTTCTTAACAACTTACCTTATGTATCTATTACTTCTATCCTTCACGCTTGCTGCTCCAGCAGTCTTTGTTTGTGGGGAAAAGAAGAAAATGGAGCAAAACTTTATGCTTGTGTAAGTACTTAAATGCTATGTGAGGAAAAATACAAGGTGGTAAAATTATTTCAAATCCTAATAGCGCGAGTAAACACAGCACTAGCTACAATATTACGCATAAAAATATTATTTCAGTGGAAATCTATTTAAATCATCACAATACGTAAATAGCACTTCGTTGTGGGTGATACCTCCAGTAACGTTCCAAATCAATAAGAAGTACATAGACTGGTACATAGACATATATTGTTGCTCCGAAAATCGTCAGCGGTAGGGTAACACTTTGACCTTGAGCTGCCCTAGCGTAGTAGGAATAGCATGCGCGGCCAACCGGCCCACTTATACTGGTTTTGTTACTAATGACGTGTAATTGACTGTGTTATATGTACTTTCACCATAAAACATGCCGTTTCGTTTTTACGTTTCCTCAGTAGAAGAACATCTCTTTTAAACTTATTTCTAGTTGTATTATTCGGGTGTCGTGCTACTTATACAGTTTCTCCATGGTGTGTTTACCCTCATTCCATCTCACCAACGATCGTTCTGCCGGAAAATTTATCGTCTGAAGTAAGTAATTGAATGATCGCCCGCGAAGGTCTTTCAGCCTAATGGTCAGTCGGCGGAAGAATATTTTTAACTAAATAAAACTTTAAATCAATGATTTGACGACATCTCCATCAGACTGTTTTTACAGTAGATACCATAAACCAAACCAAGAGGACACGCCATTCGTGCCAAAGATAGATTAATAACATCTATGCCTTGCAAATCTTAAAATTTATCAAAAACTTAAAATCGCTATAAGGGACGATGATCTCAAGAAAATAAAACATAGTTAAGGAGTTACCTAAACACATCGAGTAAGATAAAGTCCTGAGTATTGTACTTAATTTCTTTTAATTATGATCGTTAATAAACAGCGCAAGCGTTCCTTGTGTGTGATGTCTAATAAGAACCTTTAAACTTTGTAAATCAGAAGCACTTCCATAAATTACCTACGTTCTCGCGGCCTATCACCGACAAGGTGAATAGACCTCATTTAAACGCCTATGAAGTGTTCCCTGACTCTTGTTCCCTATTAGGAGTGCCACTAACAGAGAGTAATGGAGAAGTACCGCAAAAGCCGTAACCAACCAACCAGACGATCCATGACCACGAGCATTCCGCCTGGAGTGTACGATTACGAAGAAGACTTTCTTAAATGACCAAGCTAACAGCTTGGTAATTTAAGAAAGTCTTCTGATGCCAAAAAGTCTCGTCAAAATAATTCCATTCTAAGTAAAATATTACGTACATTTAAAGAGAAAAGCGATGAATAATTATCGCCTCGTGCTACACGTATAAGAGGCGTTTTATGAAAGCAATTGAAAACCGCATTTTCAACATATACAACTTTTACCTACCAACTGCAGACAGCTCGTCCACTCGATGTCCGACCATTCGCATGCTTTGATTTATAAGTGATCAGAATTTAAATATTTTTTTTATCTGTTATTTGTTATTTTTTAACCGACTTCTAAAAAAGGAGGAGGTTCTCAATTCGGATGTTTGTATTTTTTTTTTTTTTTTTTTTTTTTTTTATGTTTGTCCACGCATAACTCCGTCGCTTGCCAACCGATTTGAAAAATTCTTTTTTTGTTGGAAAGGGTATACTTCCCAAATGGTCCCATGAAAATTTTATCGAAATCGAACGAGCCGTTTCTGAAAAATCAAAAAAAGTCGAAAAAAATAATTTACCTTGATGATCTTTTCGTTTACTCTGCATTGCGTTTTTTGTTCGCGCATAACTCCGTCATTTACGAATCGATTTGGAAAATTCACTGACCCACTAAAAACCGCGAAAATAAAAACTTTTTTGCAAAAAATAAAACCGACTTCCATATCAAAACACTACAAAGCCATAAATAATTTTAATTTCGGAAGGCGGTGTGAAAAAAAAAAGAAAATACAAAACCAATAACACCGACTACCGAAATTAAAATTATTTATGGCTTTGTAGTGTTTTGATATGGAAGTCGGTTTTATTTTTTGCAAAAAAGTTTTTATTCATAGGCCTTCATCAATTTATCCTAGGACTCCTTGACATAATATAGATCCCACTTTCATACTTATAGAAGTACACATTAATGGCAAAGCAGCAATAAAAATTAACTAAAATAAAATAATTAATAATAAAAACACTAACTTTAGGGTGAGGAGATTACAGCTGTGCAAGATACTATCTGGGCCAAAAAGTTATTATAGTGTGGACGGAAATCAAGCAAGCGGTGAATTATCGACACATGTATTCTCTCCTCACCCACACATACGTACTAACCAGGTCTTTGACACTTCGGCAGAGGTCCAAGTTCGATGTTGTGCCGACTTGTGCCTGCGAGTCATAGAGCGCAGTACTTCTCTCACGGAGACTCGGTTGCCCAAACAAAAATCATGGACGTTACTCCAAGTCCGCAAACCCTCACATTGGTCCCATTAAATGTCAGTCGACATGGCCACCGAACAAAGTGAAAATGACGAAATAAGCTCGACCCTTATCGAAACTGGTTGTCGACTGGCCTAAGCTAGCAAAGAATAGAGTTGTGTTTAAAAGGGAAAAATACCTAGGCCTTTGCCCATCCGTGAAATTAAGGGCTTAAGCAATCACTCTTGATTAATTAATTATTTAAATGAGCACAATAGAGAATGGTTGCTAGACAACTTTTAAAAATCATTATACCAAGATCCAGAATTAGAAATGATCCAACTGAAATGGAAATTCGAAATTTGTAAAATAAAAAATAAGAGAAACCTAAAGATATTTTTCAGATACATAATTATATTAAGCTATTTACCGATATTGCATATATGAACGTACATTTTTATGTACTTATACTTACTTTATACTAGCGACCCGGCCCGGCTTCGCCCGGGTAATAAAGTTTATATTTGCTTATATATGATTTTGCTTAATCAATTTCTCGTCCGGTAATTTGCCACACTCATATATCGGCGATAACTCATAAGATATTCATTTAATTGATATAATTAGTGTAAAAAGCAATTTTGATCTACATTAAATCCTCAACATACTCGTATCTGACGTATTTAATTGGATAAGGAATAATACTGTACTGTTAAAAAAAAAAGATTCGTAAATAACCCATCAATCATCATCACCCATAATGTAATTTGTAAAAGAATAAAATTGTTATTGTGGGTTATTCTTGGGAGATAGACATATGCCATCGCGGACTTTTTTGTAGATCTATAAAAGAGAAACAATCCCGTCATACATTGTATTTTTATAACTCAAAATGTTTTGGCAGCGTTTTCGATTAAAGCTCCCGATAGGCTTAATTCTTTCCGACATTTTGAAGTAATATCGTTGTATTTCATTCAATCTACACAAACCCGCGCTCCCGCTGCGGCTGCGGAAAACCTCAAGCGGCGTAAATATAGTCATCTCGGTGATAACTATATTTTCGAGCCGTTTGGGGTCGAAACTCTCGGACCATGGGGCCCGTGTGCTCACAGCCTTTTTAAAGAAATATCGAAAAGGCTCGTTGACGCTTCCTGCGACCCAAGGGCTGGCTATTTCTTTGGTCAACGGCTAAGCATTGCCATACAACGAGGCAATGCCGCCAGTATCTTAGGTACGTTGCCAGCCGACAGCGTTGAGGATGAATTTTTTGATGCTTTATTGTAGTTTGTATTTTAGTACATAATTTTGTATATTTGTTGTAATTAATTGCTTAGGTAAATAAAAAATCTACACAAAACCTTAACTTATTATACATTAAAACCTTCCTCAGGAATCACTCTATCTATCAAAAAACCCGCATTAAAATCCGTTGCGGAGTTTTTAAGATCTAAGCATACATATGGACAGACAGACAGGGAAGCGACTTTGTTTTATACTATGTAGTGATGATAGTGATAATTTTCTGTTATTTTCATCGACTACATGAGTTTAAAGTCAATTCAGACTTTAAACAGAAGTTAATTAATAATCTACTAAATCCTCATACCTAGCTTGACTTACTCACAAAAGTGAAGCAAGTTTTTTGATAGTATCTTATATGTGAAAATAACAAATAGTAATCTCTAGGCTCTGGATTGAAAACGCAGCCATTAAAGATTACCTATATATTGAGGCGATTACCTAATTAATGTTTCGTAAACTAAAATAGATAAGATTCTCGAAGTAAACTATGCAATTGTTGAACTGTCTCGAGACTTCCTTTGGAAAAAAATATAATAAGGCACATGCTTGATTCAGATATTTTCATTCAGTGAAGCCAGTTTGGAAATCAACCTTTAATAAACGCTCTATAGCGAAATGACGAGTCATACAGTTTTTAATTCATTTACCTACGTAGGTACACCCAGATTATGTAGACAATCGTTACAGTGCTACACGGATAGGTTGAGAGATTTGGGCTATTTCTGCTCGTCGCAAGAGGTGGTATAAATATAGAAGTAGACGGATATACATACGTAAGTATCTACTGTTTCCTAAATATATCACGTGTGTGACGTCACTTTCTATTTATAAGCTGTGTACGTCTAGTATTATGTTATATGTATGCAGCTGTTTGGAATACCTTGCAAAATATATTTCTAGGTTAGTTCATACGTGTAATATCTGACTTACTGTTGAGTACTTGAATATTAACTATTACTCTGTAGTATGTACTCATAAAATCGGCAAAAAAGTTATCGCGGAGTGCCGTCAATTCATATTAGCCGTAACGTACCATTATACATATATTGTAGGTAGTTCGCGTTGCACAATACACACAATATCACAGAATGTTTTGCCGTACACAAAAGCCTCTTAGGGCTTATCTGTATGCTGGCGAGTCGTAATTTATTCTTTACTAGCTTTTGCCCGCGGCTTCGCCCGCGTTAATTTACACTTTGTCAATAATTCTTGTTGCCAAAAAGGTGTACCGCACCTTTTAGGGTGGTTAAAACGCATATAATATTTAAAAAACCATCACCAGGATCCATCCATCCCCAAAAAGAAACAAACAGTAAACATTTTTGTAAACTACGTTTCTGAAGTTCCCGTCCTTGGCTAAAACGTGTCCATTTTGTGAGCTTGATACTCGTGAGTACGCCACATACAGTTGTTGCCCATGGGAAAAGCAGTCTTTTTCTAAATGTACACCTGCGACTTTTAGTGTCTGTCCTTGTGCTTTGTTTATGGTCATTGCGAATGCTGCTTTTAGGGGAAATTTGAGCTTTTTTAACTGGAATGGCAAATCGGTCTGGATTATTGGAATGCGAGGAATAAATACGTTAACACCGCTTGCTGTTCCTGTCATAATTATTACTTGAATAACATTGCATCAAAGGTATGTAATTTTTAGTCGCGTGTCATTATAGAGCCTTGGTGCGTCCAGATTACGCATCAACAGGACTGAGACACCAAGTTTAAGCCTCAAATAATGTGATGGGTACCCTGACATTTCCAGAGAGTTGATAAACTCTACAGGGTACGACGTCACTTGCTCAATATCCATGACATTGTCGACGGACAGATACTTGAAAACATCACAATCCACATGAGACATAATTTTTTGGTTGATCTGCCCTACAATTTCGTTAGCCGGTGCCAAAATTGCTCTTTCACGCAGCCATACTCTATCCCTCATATGTTTTTAAATCCGAATAAACGTGGTTTATTAAATTATCTCTATCTTGGACTATGTTATAGAATTCAGAGCTCAAATAAATCACCCCGTTGATATCTGTTGCCACACGATCTTCTCCTATTTTCAAAAGGGCAGCCACATATTGCCCTGATTTCAAAATAGAAACGATTCTTATATTAACTTGATTGGTTAAAATTTAAACGACACGGTTGGCGTAACGGTTGACTGGTGCATGGCGTCGGTTCAATCCTAGCCCTAAACAAAGATTTGTATGGCCTACATAATTATAGTTGTGTAGTTTAAAAAAATGTTTCTCGTGGTTCTTGAATACGCAATTTGAATTAATTGGGAGGGGGGAAAACAAAGTTCCAACACTCCTTTTACATCCTTAAGGAATGATTTCTGGGATAAAAACTATCTTATGTCCTCTCCAGGGTTCTAAAGTATTCCCATGCCTCATCTAAATTGGTTCAGAGGTTTAGGCGTGAAAAGGTAACAGACAGACAGACAGAGTTTCGCATTTATAACATTAGTATGGATGGATAGTATGGATATGGATTAGTAGGATAAAAGTCGTAAGGCGATTCACAAAATATTTCTACCTACGAAGTTTCAACTCTGTTGTCTTAATTGTTTCCGAATAAAGTGGCTGTGACATACGGACGGACAGACAAACAGATATGACGAATTTATAATGGTTCCGTTGTTTGCCATTGGGCTACGGAACGCTAAACATGAGCAAGACTGACAGCGTTTATGCAAATAACAATACACAACTATTTTGTGATGTTACTGTTATGACGTGGGAGCTCTTAGCTAAATAATAACAGCCTAATGGGTCGATCTTCAAGGTTAAAGAACACTTACCGAGGTCTGTTCATGGATGGGTGAACATTTAATCAATAAGTTATTCAAATATAGCCCGTGTTGCTTGCCTGTTAATTAAAATTTTTGAAATCGTTCCAGAATTTAAGTATATGTTATATGCGTACCATTCGCGTATTGCATGTTTATACTCTTGATGACTTCGAAATTAAGTGTCCAAACCAAACAAATTAAAAAGTATTTTGCTGCTACCTTTGACGATAAAACTATTTATTTGGATAAGAATTAATATTGCGATACGAATGTAATCAACTTTTGTTTCTACCAGCGATATATTAAAATTTTACAACAAAAACGTTGCTATTGTGACTTAAATATGATACTTAGACATATTCCCTCGTGGTCTTTTTGTAGCTAATAATGAGTAATTCAATCATATAATAGCACATCATTTTTGTATAGCATCAATTGTGGCTCAGCTTTAATATTTTTCATCCCCAATTTAACCCTCTTCTGGGATGATTTTTCAAAAACTTTGATACATGTAATTATTAATTACCAACCAAACGGCTACATACAGATTTTCATGGTTTGAACTACAAAACGAACAGGTTTCCCATTCATACTTTCAGCCCCTATTGTACACCCTCAGGGGCTGATTTTCCAAAAACACTGACACATGTGATTTTTATTTTTTAACCGGACTGTTAACCACCAATTTTCATGGTTTAAACTACAAAATGACGATTTTCCATAAAAACTTTCATCCCCTATTTAACTCACTTAGGGGTTGAATTTCGAAAAACACGGAAACATCTGCTTGTTAATTTTTAACCAGAATGATAAACACCAATTTTCATGGTTTAAACTGCAAAAATGACGATTTTTCGTTCAAACTTTCAACCCCTATTTAACTCACTCAAGGGATGAATTTCGAAAAACACTGAAACACGTGCTTATTAATTTTTAACCAGAATACTAACCACTAATTTTCATGCTTCAAACTTCAAAAATGACGATTTTCCACACAAACTTTCATCCCCTATTTAACTCACTTAGGGGTTGAATTTCAAAAAATCCTTCCTTATTCCTTGTCTACATTATAAAAAGAACTCATGTACAAAATTTCAGCATTCTAGGCCCAAGGGTTTGGGCTGGGCGTTGATGAGTCAGTCAGTCAGGCCTTTTCTTTTTATTTATTTATTATTTATTATATAAATACATAATTAACTATTGTTTGTGAAGAAACGTTTATGTTAGTCCTGTCAGCATTTCAAATTTGTGACAACTTTTGCATTCTTGTGGGAGTTTGTTTGTAAGTAGATAAGTGCTAATAGTTTTTAACCGACTTCTGAAAAAGGAGGAGGTTCTCAATTCGGATGTTTGTTTGTTTTTTTTTTTATGTTTTTTCGGGCATAGCTCCGTCGCTCGCCAACCGATTTGAAAAATTCTTTTTTTGTTGGAAAGGGTATACTTTCCAAATGGTCCCATGAAAATTTTATCGACATCGAACAAGCCGTTTCTGAAAAATCAACAAAAGTCTAAAAAAATATTTACATTGATGATCTTTTCGGTTACTCTATATTGTGTTTTTTGTTCGCGCGTTTTTAGTTTTTTGTAGTTGACATTTTGGCTTTTATAACTAGATTAATTACAAATTGACCCACTAAAAAGCGCGAAAATAAAAACTTTTTTGAAAAAAAATAAAACCGACTTCCATATCAAAAAAAAAAAAAAAATTTTAATTTCGGAAGGCGGTGTGAAAAAAAAGAAAATACAAAACCAATAACACCGACTACCGAAATTAAAATTATTTTTGGCTTTGTAGTGTTTTGATATGGAAGTCGGTTTTATTTTTTTGCAAAAAAGTTTTTATTTTCGCGCTTTTTAGTGGGTCAATTTGTAATTAATCTAGTTATAAAAGCCAAAATGTCAACTACAAAAAACTAAAAACGCGCGAACAAAAAACACAATATAGAGTAACCGAAAAGATCATCAATGTAAATATTTTTTTAGACTTTTGTTGATTTTTCAGAAACGGCTTGTTCGATGTCGATAAAATTTTCATGGGACCATTTGGGAAGTATACCCTTTCCAACAAAAAAAGAATTTAGAATAGGGCCTTTGCTTGTCTTAACCACAGAACAGAAAATTAAGTATTATCTATTCTGTATTATCTATTCTGTATTTTCTATTCCGTGGTCTTAGCAGTTTTCAGACTTCTTATTTACTTGTGCTGTGAACCATTGCTTCTTTTCAAAGGGAAGTAAGTATCCAGCAGGTTTTATTTGTTTACGACAAACCTACCTATAAAAATATCTACACAAGTTGCATGAGCTATAGGTATATTACAGTGTTGGCATAGATAGACCAATCCTCGTATTTGATTTTAAATTCAGTACGACGCATAGGTATCTACTAAACATTCTTGAAATAAAGGGTCTTGATAGACTGATAGATAGACAGTAAATCGGACAACCAAAGAGTTAGAAACTCTTTTAGCTGAAACTAGGTACCTATGTGGAATCCGATAACAGGCGTGATCAAACCATGGACCCAATTTTCACTGAGCTCCTTTAGGTTAGAAACAATCAGGACATTTGGCGACCCGATCAGAGATGAATAACGGCTAGTTATTGGACCCGCGCAGCCGCAAATCGGGACATCTGGCAATTCTACGTAGTTGGTGCCTAGCTGTGTTCTTCGCGGTAGTCTTGTCTTTAACTTTCGTTCTTAAACTTATATTTTTGATAAGGACACGATGACGATGTTGTTGCATTTGAATCTATTGAATTACAAAATAAAACATTATACTTAATCTTCTAAAGTTGAAATAATTGTATAAGACTATTATTTTTTAAAGTAATATTATAAGTTTAATATTGGCTGCGCGTCGACTGGCTGACTTTTAATGTATATCCTGACTCTACTTTTTAACCAAAATCGACGATTACAGAAAGCGTAAAAAAGCAATATAAAAAATGTGTGCGTGTGGATAAGTGCTCCTTTTTAAAAGTTAACTATATTTTTACGAAATGAAGAATGATTTAAGAAAGAATTGTGAAAACTTAATGGTGAAGATAAAAAAAATGTGAAACCTATGGTGAGAAAGTCATGGTCAATTATCTAGAACACTCAATCTGCTAGTCTGAGAAAATACTGTAGTGTTTCAACATACAACGTGTAACGGAAACACCATATCTATCCAAAAGGGCTGAAGACAACATCTGGTATGGAGTCTCTATGCACAGTTTCAGCACAAAATAACTGACTCAAAGAATTGATACCAAATTATCGGTGTCATATGTTTCTTGAATACCAATCATAACAAACGTGTCACAGCACTACAAGGGTCAATAACTTTCACGTGACTTGCCAATAACACGATAATTCTGTTCGTTCTTCTTAATTTGAAAATTTCGGTCTCTGGTATCAATGTATTGAAATTTCTAATAAGTTCCACACGTGTTGACATAGGATTACAAAACCCTTGCCATATCGTTTGTTATCATCCAAAGAAGCCGTGCACTTGGTATGTATATACCCTTTAAATTACACGTTGTATATACTAGATATATGTTTAACATTTTTATGTGGAATAATTGTATTGATTTTTTGAAAACTATTCACAAATATTCAATTGATTTTAGCTGTTTATTTGGATTTTATATAGGTTTATTTAGAACACTCAATCCTTCTATGGTGCAGACGGAGTGTTCCAAAACTCTCCAACTTTGGCTGAATAAATTATTAATATTCTTACTATGTTTTACGAATATAATTCAGACTCAATTTGTGCAACAAAAACCTTGACGTAAAACATAATAGTTAGAGAGTAAATAAAAAAATGCTTTCTTCTCAACGTCCCGTTTGAGGGTTCCATGTTGTAGCACTTATTTATATAACCCGAACTTTTATACATACGGCGGCAACATCAGAAATTGTGAAAATGTTGTCATTTAAGTTTAATACGTTTCTTGTCATTGTGAACTCTTTATTTTATCATTTTTTTTTTATCTTCACCATTAAGTTTTCACAATTCTTTCTTAAATTCTTTCTTGATTTCGTAAAAATATAGTTAACTTTTAAAAAGGAGCACTCAATCCACACGCACACATAAAAAATGTGCGAGAGCAATAGATTTTTAGACTCGACGTAAAGGGACTCAACAAAAAGGGTTGGAAGCCGGCGCACGGTGGGCTGAAAAACGGCTTTCATAGACTTAGGCATTTTATTTTGCAAGTGCCAGTTTTTGTGCCGGATATCACTTCTATTTGTTATAACAATATACAAAAATGACACCAGAATTGATTCTGCACAAAAACGAAGGAATTATAATTTTTTTACGAAAATTTTGTATGGAGCTAGTATGAAAAATCGAAATATCTCTGAAACGGCAGCGATAACCGTAATATCCTTATAGGAGGTTTTAGTACTAATTATTTATGATTTTTTGACACACGTTACATAATGGTTGTAGATGCCTTTTTTTTTTAAATCGTCAAAATATTTTTATTTATTTTTACATATTAAACGTTCCTTTTAGTGTTTAAGTTGAAGAATTCAGAGCTTTAACAACTCTTAACATAAAATAGCATCACCCCTATAGACCTGAAGGACTAGACAGAGGTGTGTAGTATCTTGTTGATCTTGTAAGATTTCCAACAATACCAAATAGTTGAATATCAGTGTCAAAGTGCCCATGCTGTCGCTTCTTTTAGAAAGATAGGGGAATGAAATGGTTAATTGATCATACCCTAAAAGTATGATTACAACATAATCGGACACATAATAATATCGACACAAAAGGAATTTTAAAACCTTGCATACGTTCAAAATACAAAATAACATATTGTGTAGTCATCTAATGAGTCTGATGACAAGTAATTAAGTAATTAGAATGATGGTTGTAGTCTTCTGATTCTAATGAGCCTATTAAGTGATTAAATGATTTGAAATATCTCGCAACAATACCAACTAAGAACTGCATTCACCTTTTTATAATTAGTGAGCTAATGTGATTTGCTAATGTTGATTAGTTCTACTATGAGTTCTACGAAATGTTTTTGACGATTATACATTTTTATTATCATATCTTTTATAACTTTAATGAGGGTAGTTAACTAATTATTGACTTTATACAATAAAAGGGCTATAATTTTGTTCCATAATTTAGATTGTTCACAACCGTGTAACTGCTAACACTAAAACTATTTGCTTTGCGACTACAAAATCTTAGAATGGAAAGTTTAATCACCAACTTAGATTTGTTTGTTCTTCTAAAAAGTGAGTGTCCTTCATTTAATCATGAAGTATTGTTTAGTGCAATTGTGTCCCGCATAGGCGATTGCCTTTCTGCCGAAGATCAAGTAACTCTCAAAGAATTTTGCCGGAGATTCACGCGAGCTGCTTTAAACAGGTGGCAGAAATCTAAACGATTCTTTGATAAGTTTAGAAATACGTACGGAGAGTGGTTGCAAGCAAATATTGATTGGCCGAGTTGCGTGCAAACTTTAATAAATCAAGAACCAACTGTTGATGAGATACCAAGAGCACGCTCAGTCTCTCCAGAACCTTCGACATCATCGACTGTTGGAACAATGACAAAAAGGTCCCGAAAACCATTCAAAGATCTGGGAAGCAAACAGAAAAAGAGAAGATCTAGTGAGCACATAGGCGAGGATTCCTGTGAATTGGCATATGCAGCTGCAGCACGTTTAAAAGAAGAAGGTTATGAAGATATCGCATCTGTAATCAATTATATGATCAAAAATCCAGAAGCTGCCGTTAAAATCAAGGAAAGCATTAAGAAAACAGTAATATTTACACCAGAGAAAGCACTTGGATTGCTTCTTTCACTTAAGCTTTCAAAGTGGCAATATATTACGTTGCGAGAGACTGCCATTCGGGAAGGTGCTAAGGATATTTACCCATCCTACTATAAACTGCAACAAACTAAGCTTGCATGCTACCCTCCTAATCAATCAGTATCAGTTACGGATTCATCAGCTAGAATTACACTTCAAGCTTTACTTGACATCACGGTGAAGCGGATTCTTCAAAGTCTTTCTGATAATGTGGAAAATAAGCAGTTAAAGCTGATATCGAAGTGGGGATTTGATGGTGCTTCCAATCAAAGCCGATACAAGCAGAAAATGGACGGCGAGCATGATGATTCAAGCATTTTCATGACCTCCTTGGTGCCACTGAAACTGACAGATGGAGATAATACTATATGGACAAACCCGAAACCATGCTCAACTTTTTATTGTCGTCCGGTTCAGTTCACTTTTGTAAAAGAAAGCCATGCAGTTGTCATTGATAACAAAAGAAAAATGGATGAGGAAATTGAGGCCCTTAACCCCACAGAGTGCATTAATAGTAACAGGGTGACTCATAAACTAATGATGACAATGATCGACGCAAAAGTCTGCACGTACCTTTCTGAAGCTAGATCAAATGCATCATGCTACCTGTGCTTAGCAAAACCAACAGAAATGAACCACTTAGATGCTGTAACATCAAAAACTGTGTGTTCTGACATATATGAATTTGGCCTATCATCCCTACATGCCCGTATAAATTGCATGGAATGTCTGTTACACATTGCGTACAGACTTGACTTCAAACAGTGGGCAGCAAGAAGTAATGAGCATAAAGATATGTTACAAAACAGAAAAAAAAACATTCAAAATAAATTTAAAGAGGAGCTCAATCTGTTAATTGATATAGTAAAACAAGGCTCGGGAACTACCAATGACGGGAATACCGCAAGGAAGTTTTTCGAGTTTCCCAATAAAACTGCAGCTATTACTGGGTTGGGTCAAAACCTGATAAAAAGATTTGCTGTTATTTTGCAAGCAATAACATCTGGTGAGAAGATCGATGTCATCAAATTTAAAGATTTTGCTCGCAAAACAGCAGAAAAGTACGTGGAATTATACGACTGGTACTACATGCCATCAACCGTACATAAACTATTAATACACGGAGCTGACATAATCGAAAAAAATGATATTGTCCCGATTGGGACTCTCTCGGAAGAAGCCTCAGAGTCTCGAAACAAAGATTTTAGGAGGTTCCGGGAACATCATTCACGGAAAAGAAGCAGGCAAGATTCTAATCAAGATATCCTAAATATGCTTGTTGTTTCTTCGGATCCTTTTCTAAGTGCACAAAGGCCGAAGTTAGATGCCAAAAGGAAGACAACCTTTTTTGGTGAAACTCTCGACCTAATACAGTTTCCGGAAACTGAGTTCGAGTTTGTAGGTATATCCGATCTGGATTCTGACTCGGAATTGGAGTCCGACAACGAAAGTTGTAAAGAAAGGGGTTTGGGTAATTTTGTATGAACCAGTGGCATGTTTTTTTTTTTGAGCGGCCACTTAATTTATTGTTGCTAACGTATAGTGATATACATAATAATAATGACTCATAAAAGAACTTTGCCCTAAGTAATATCGGAGCTGAAATATATGATATCGAAGTAGGAAGAATTTCAACATCATGTCGTCTAAATAAAGACGTAACCACGTATATGTATGGTGAAAAAATACAGCACGCATGGCACAATACATACATTCATAAACTTTCGCGTGTTATTGGAGGAGTATGTACGGCATTATTATACGACAATTAAATAAAAAACATGACTAATATAAAATCACTATATTTTTACACAAACCTCAATTACTTAACTAGATATAAAACGAACTTTCGGGTGTTTTATGGTTCTTCTTCTATATCATGCCTGATTATTAGGTCGAGGAACTGCGCTGGAATAGACAGATTTTCTTGATATCTCCCCCACCCTTAATACCATATGATAGCCATAATGTGGGAACAACAACCTAGTGTGCGTTTCCCTACAATACACGAACAATAATGTCCTATTATGGCATTTATTCCCTGGCACCCTCGTTGTATCAAAATATACACATAGTATTTTCTGCTAGATACATGACGGGACTGTATCCTTCCCCTCAGCAGCCATGGGTCATGATACTCGGGATTCCGTCTTCTAAACTCGTTTATATGGAGCTCCTTATATATTTCTATGAAATACGTTCCGTTTTTGATATGCTCACCATAATAGCTGCGAGCTTGATGAATTTGGTAAGTACCCAAAGCATATATGATGAGGTCATCCGCACTTACTACTGGAAATTCATCGCCATCAGGGATTACTGCATTTATAGGCTGAAAATGAGCTCGTCTTCGATTAAGATTATTATCTAAGACATATTCACCTAGCCGATTTTGATCATAATTATTTTCTGTTAGTCTACTTATTATTTCATTGACTAGTCTGTGATCGATCAAAGGCGCACCGAAAGCATTTAGTAATGCTCCTGCAATTTTAATTTCATCAAATAAGTGCAACGCAGCGACATTAAAGTTTTGAGATCGTAGTTGACGAAATTGATTTTTTAATCTACCGTTTACTGTTTCTACGACCAGCGACACATTGTAACCTTCCTAGACTCATTAACCTGCTGTACAGTCAGCTGGTGTTCTGCTTCATCTTTTGTGGCTGGCATATGTGTTCGGTACCCACGGGACTCCACTGTTTCTATGCAGTCTCTGAAGCCTCTGTCCAAGATTAGCACATCGTCTGTGTGGAAGTACCAATGAAACGGATCAGTTTAATTGTTCATAATCTCCGACAAAATGATAGCATCAGACTTAGTTGCTTCGTATAATCCATAGATATCAATTATATGACCATCGGGGCAAACTAACAGAAATGGTTTCAGTAGATGACGGAATTTATGAAGGCTATAAGATTTTCTTTGAAAATAATAGTTACTGCTTTTTTGCAAGTAAACGTATGTTCCGTCTAGTATAATAATGGCTCTACAATCACCTATAGGGACATCTGGATTTCCAAATAGAGCATTTGGAATGGATAGACATCGGGATATAACCTCTTCACGGGTCATGTGGTTAAAACACAAGTTCTGTGGCACGAATTCTGTGATTAAATCTTGTCTAACCAGTCGCATTGTCTTCTCAAACGTCTTTCTGGTCATATTAAATACCTTAGACAGTCTTTCATTTGAGTCCCCAGTGTGAAGTTTAGCAAGGACTGTCGCAAGGGCTGTTCTCGGCTTTTTTTCTGTACCGCTGTGTGAGACTTGGTGTTCTTTGAGTGATTTGTTCAAAATGTTCCTTTGAAAATCCTATGTAATAGTGAAATACGCCATTATTTATTGATGATAGTTTTTCAAAGTCTAAAAAAACCTTACGTTTCCTCAAAATATCCATCATGTCTTTAACTTGTGCAGCCGAGAAAGTACTAAATACTCGGCGTGTACTTGTTTCAATATTTTGCCATAACTCTGAGTGCTCTTCACATACACGTATCCCACGTGGTAAATAGAAACATTTTTCTTGAAGGATTGTAGCCCTTAAATCAACATGAATTCTCTGAAGATTTTTGTTGGCACAGTCAGCAAAAACACATAATTGCAAATTAAATGGTGTTCGCGTGTACCCAGATATTTCTATCATCTGCGGTCTACTTACTTGCACTTCTTGATCACGCACATTTTCATTTACGAGAAGATTAGGTGGTTCTGGTACGAGATTGTCACCAATTACAACTTCTTGCATCGATACATCTTGGATCTCTTGAGCAGGTTGACCTGACGTATTTTCTTCTGGTTGGTCCAGTATGTCTCGTGGAGATGGATTAGTCTCAGCATAACGCTGAGCTCGTTGAAAACATGGACGACATATTCGATCATTTTGATCAAACTGGAAAATATAAGATAAACTATAATTTATTATACATCAGCAACAACACAATTATTCGCGTTACCGACGTCGTTATGTTTCTAGTAGTAAATATTAGACAATTAACACATTTGATTATTATAAAATTGTAATTATTTATTATGTAGGACATGTAAGCAATTGTTAGTTGATCAAAAATAAATTAATTAATTCTTATCGCTATATCACAGGAATATCTGAGGGGTACGAGTTTATTTTACACTAACCCGATTGCCGATGGCGAGAACGTTCGGGCGTTGTGATTAGCCCGCTTTGGCTCGCTCTGAGCTCATCACCAAAATGGCAACATCGAACGTTCTCGCCATCGGCGATCGGGTTATTGTAAAAAAACTCGTAATAGACCATCAGATACATAATTGAAAGTCTTTTCTAACACAAGTCTGGAACATTCCTACTCACGTAATAGACTCTCAGGGCCCTTAATGTTATAAATATTTCGATAAGAGTATTTCGAAACAATATAAGATAATACGCGGATCATAATACTGTGCAAATATTTCGACACAAACGTATTTTTGTTATGAAATAAATAACTTGAACTTAATCACACCAATAATATTCTTACCTGATGTATGTTGATAACTTCTAAACAGTACGACATTAAAAATGGGTGGTTTTGTATAAGCTCTGCTGTTAAGATCATCGATCGCCTGCGAATCCCACCAATACGGTTTGAACTTCGTCGGCAACAAACACATATTGTACTTGTAATATTAACTTCATCCATGTTCTTAATGCCAAATCACAAAGTAATAAAATAACAAAGAGAGAGTGATTTAAAACGTATACAAATAAACACACTCGCACTCAACACTATCGCCAAACGGGAAGTGAGGGTCGGTGCGCCACCGTGTCGCGCGCGCCGTAGTGGGACTCGGAGACTCAGGTAAACGAATCCTGTGCTGTGATTGGGCGAGGAGATCGATGCTTTTAGTGGGCTCATGGACAGCTTTTGTGGTGTTGTTTATCGCTAATTACGAGTTATAAAGAGAAATATAAGTAAAACTACAACGTAATGAATGAAATAAACACAATTTATAGCAAATGGCAATTTGATTTTATAGATTATTTACTTTAAATATCTCGGCTTCGATGAACGTGGGAAAGTAACGTTCATAGAAAAAAATTAACGACTTAATGTGTTCTTTTTAACCAAACACTTTTCATTAGTGGCCGCGTATTTAAAAAAAAACATGCCACTTTTACCCAAACCCCTTTGTAAAATTTAATTATTTTTCTTTATGTTCTTTTGTTATTTATGTTAGTTTATTGTACCAATATGTTTAGTTAATAATTTCATAAATTATAGTTTCAAATATGTATTTTGTATAATTGAATTTATTAGATATTATTTTTGTTACTTCTGTTTTATTTAAATTACCTATCAATAAAAAGTTTATATACAGTCTTTTTTTTTTCACATATTCTTAATATTTGGGGAAAAAGCATGCTTCCTAACGATGTTCTTAACTTTGACACAGTTCATGGATCGTTTTGAACAGTTTCATATGTTAAAATAAATAATGTTAGTACTATAATCCCCTATAAGGATATTATTATTATTATGTGTCCGGTTATGTTGTAATCATACTTTTAGGGTATGATCAATTAACAATTTCATTCCCCCATCTTTCAAAAAGAAGCGACAGCATGGGCACTTTGACACTGATATTCAACTATTTGGTATTGTTGGAAATCTTACAAGATCAACAAGACACTACACACCTCTGTCTAGTCCTTCAGGTCTATAGGGGTGATGCTATTTTATGATAAGAGTTGTTAAAGCTCTGAATTCTTCAACTTAAACACTAAAAGGAACGTTTAAATATGTAAAAATAAATAAAAATATTTTGACGATTTTTAAAAAAAAAGGCATCTACAACCATTATGTAACGTATGTCAAAAAATCATAAATAATTAGTACTATAACCCCCTATAAGGATATTACGGTTATCGCTGCCGTTTTAGAGATATTTCGATTTTTCATACTAGCTCCATACAAAATTTTCGTAAAAAAATTATAATTCCTTCGTTTCTGTGCAGAATCAATTCTGGTGTCATTTTTGTATATTGTTATAACTAATAGAAGTGATATCCGGCAAAAAAACTCGCACTTGCAAAATAAAATGCCTAAGTCTATGAAAGCCGATTTTCAGCCCACCGTGCGGCGCGGGCTGCGTTTGAGAATGTGAATCGTTTGTTATTAGAATGATAGCCTAAATAAATAAGTGATACGTGAAAATTCTAAATTAGAATTTCATTTGTTTATCCTATAAATGAAATGATTCACTGAATGAATGAATGATTATATACATATCATACATACTTATATAGTGTCGTCGTAGAGTCTGCGTAAACTAGGGTCAGCTCCGCAAGGGCTCGTAGAAGACATAAAAGCTCAGTCGCGGATGGAGCGCGGCGAATCTGTTGGTAGGTAGGCTATCAGCTTCGATGAGCTCGTACGACTACGAGTTAACCCGCTCCCCTCAGTAAAAGTAGTAAAATCTTGGATCCGTCGAGTCCAGTTCAGGGTTTTAGGTACCTATACATACTTACCAAGTCAATTATAAAGAGAATGCTTGTCAACTTGACATACAGCCTCTAATTCACATAATTGGCTATGTAAAATGAACCATAAAATCAATGTAACGTAGTAATAAAAGAGAAATTGATAATTGAACTTTTTTAACTTTCCGGCACCATATAAGTCTGTTGGCGCGTGATTGAGGCCAGTGGAACGGTATTTATTTAATACTCATGAATCCCATTAAATCGCACTCTTCACATATCTTGTACTTTTACAAGTAACGGCATTTTTAAATCGGACTCAGTCGACAAATATGCCAAGCAAATGAAGAATTGTCGACTAACTAGAGAAAGTGTTTCTTCAAATGTTTCAACTTCTTCCACACGTCATGTGGAATCCTATAACTTTTGACTTGCCATATTCTTTAAAGTGAATGTTGGTGTCATCAATTAAATTTTTTATACCTAGGTACCTACTCTGACAAATAATACTGCGTTACTTACGTAAAAGTCCGTCCACCGCAAATAGTTTCTGCAAAAACTTCTGTATATCTACGATATAAAAGGGCTGCCTTTGTTTCCAATATACTAGATTACAAAAAATTACTGAAATAAGTAGGTACTGTTAGTTTTGTACATACCTACTGTAAAATTGTAAAACTTTATTTCTGGCAGTGGTGTATGTTTGTAAAATATTAAAAGGGGGTTGTCCTATTCTGTATACTAGTGTATCGACATATCTGCAGCTAATTGTGGTAAATTGGCTCGTTCAATCTAGAAGATAAAAATCGTGTGCTGGAATGTCACACGAACAAAGCAACAAATTAAGAACTTATAGTTTGATGTAAATTCATTCAGAATGCAAAGGGAGCCGAGATACTGCAATGACAATACACTCACTCTAAACTCGTAAGAACTTAAGAAACGTGAAGGAGCCTGGCCAAAAACAAAAATAAAATATTATAGAAAACAAAAAACTGACACCAAAAATCTCCTGCTAAGTTCAAAACGTAAAGGTAGTCTGAGGCAGCCGGTAGCATTTATTAGCTTAGCATTTTCAATTTTTTTTTGCATTCTTGTAATTGATTTTATAGGGATTTTGTTTTTATACGGGTGATCGGAACCTCAAAAATCGTATTTGCAATAGGTACTTACGTTTGACAGGAATGAAATCAGGACACGGGATGAAATGGAGGAGAAAACAGAAAGTGAAGTTGAAAAGATTATATTGAGTTAAAAATTGTTTCTTCGCTACATTTCGTTTGCTTGGGTTGTTTTAATAAACGTGTAAGAAAAATCATAAGTTTTCATATAGTCATCCAGATTTTGGAGAAATTTTTCGTTAAAGTAGTTAGTACTTACCTACAAATAAGTATGAAAGGGTAGTAAATACTAAATTATTAATTTTTGAAGGAATCCACTCAGACAAAGTTCAGTTAAGTACTCCATACTTATATTTAATCAGTCATTTGATGAACGCCTACCAATAACTCTCTGCAAGAATCTATCGAACGTCAGATTTCATGGTCACTTTTTACATTTTTGCATTCCAGATCCCACACCTTGAAGAAATTTTTCCTTTCTTCCACGGCTCATCTAGACATCTACTTGATCGTTTGTGATTTGAATAAAAGAATTTTCGAGCCGTTTATTCAAATCTAGAATTTTAGCGGTCCAGCCGTCTTCGAGTAGTAAATCGGTGATCAAACATAAAAGATATAATACATATAGGTACATGTATACGCGAGAAATTTATAACCTCCTCCTTTTTTAGAAGCCGGTTAATAAAAAATTAGATTACGACATTTTTATTTGGTTGATATTGTATCATTTCAAATATACTTGTCTCTTATACGGGCTCTCAAGATTTCGCTGAAAATTTGGTAACTACCTAAATAAGCAGGGATTTGCTGGACGTTTTAAAAAGAGTAGATACATTCTGAACCTTAACGTTCAAAGAATATGGTGCTTCACAAGCAACTTTACTGATAGTTAGGTATAGTGTAAGGGGTTTAAAAAAAAACAATGCTCATAATCGACCTGGTATAATTTGGAAGACATTAATCAGTCGGACTCGCATCCATGCTCTGTTTTATACTAAACAATGTTTATTCATTATATCTACATACTGACATAGCTGTATTCTACATCCAATAGTATGTTTCCCATCGGTAGAGATAAGATAATTATACAAGTAGAAGGTATTCACCATATTCAGGTTATTTAGGTACTTAAATAAACTGAAAGTGCTCCGTACTAAGTTAGCTCGCAAAGCTGAGGCAATTTTTCATACTGAAATAGCTTTAAATTTACATAGTTTGCGTTCTACACTCTATACGTTTATGTTTTCTTACAATCATCCCAAAATAATAAACTTTGTGCTGACCAGTTGGTACGTGGCCATATGGGTAACTCTATAATTGCGATTTTTTTCACAGAAAGGGCAGCAAGTAGCTGACGCATGTCCTAGGTAGGAGCCCCACGTTGACAGTCAGTACCCACTACACCATCTCATTGGACTAGTCTGGTCTATAGCAACCATCCTGGGCCTGCAATCACTTTTCAGTTAGTCACTGCAGTTCGTGTGTCGAGGGTAGATGATATTTAAAAGGGTGGGTTGTATATTCCTCAACGATCGCATTTAAGGTGCGTGAAAGGAGCTCACCCGAGCGACGTTGAAAATTTCGTGTAGCCAATATAAACGCCCAGCGCATTGTAGACATCTAACACTCGGTAACACAGAATCTAGCTGATCAATCCTTTCACCATTAAGACTCAAACTTAAACTCGACCACAAATGCGCCCGTGTGTTTAAAATGGCCTCTCCATCGCTAGCTCATTTTACATAGCTTCTTGATCTACAGATCAGATAAAAAATTACCTCAGTTTAGTTCATCTTAGTTTTCAACCAGGATTAAGGTTAAATTGGTAATTATTATGTACGAATAGTTTCAGAATAAATAACGGGTATAACTACACCAAAGTCTTGTACTGACTTGTGATAACTGACCCCTCTCAACTGATCACCATAATTCAAAATGTTTAAACTGAACAAAAAAAATACAATAGGTATACAATTATAATGCCCATTAAAAACTTAATTCTAATCAAATAGAGACATTTGCATCTGACGATGTCTCATCATAGGCGTTCGTGGAGTGTAGGTGTAATGTATCCATATTGCCTATAACAGGTTATATAAATGACGCGTTAACGCAATGCAAGCGCCAATGATATGTGTTCCTACAAAGGTAACTTAGATTTTAGATCATTACAACAGGAAATAATCAATTGCTGCTGACCGTAAACCCATCAATGGTTTCTTTGAGTTAAGAATAACTTCTAACGACAACTCCAATCACGATAATTCGTCATCCCGATGGCAATGCTTATGCTGGACATACGCTTTGTGCAAAACACTCATATAATACAAATGTAGGAATTGAACGTTTTACAAAGTAAAAAAAGAAAGTAAAAAGTGCATATTATAAAGGGTTGAAAAGTTTCTTCTTTAACTTAACACTTTGTTCCTTGCTTTAACTCCTGTAATGTTTTTCTGAGTATATCCAAATAGATCTCGGCGTGCTTTGGTTGGAAAATCAGAGCTGGTCGAAGGCGAATTGCGGATTTACCGCAAGTTCCTCCTAGCACACCTGTAAATAAAAGAAAATATTATTTAGATTTTTATTCGAAAGCTCAGGTTTTGGTAATAAGATATAATTTAGTGATGATTACATTTATAGCGAAAGTGGAATAATGGTAGCGGCCTGTCGCCTGTGGTAAAATAGACAACGGTTTCTTACGGCACTAGGCGTAGGCGACGTAGGCCAACGCAAAAAAAAAACAGATGTGTTCACTCCGCCCCTGTACAATGAGAGCCAGGACAACGAAACATGTAAGAGAAAGCAAAGCTAACTCGAAAATTGTAGCTGCGAGAAGTGTAAGGCTTATAATTTTTCTTTTGATCTTTCATCCAAAAATGGAAGATAAATATTTATTGATTCATGGCGAGAATGCAGGATGCTAGAGCGAGCGACGTAGGTACCCTAAATTTTATATTTCTAATTATTTCCAGTCTTTAGAAAATTAACGCTGGTATGGGTCTAATTGAGTGATAAGTTTTAAGGAAGGTTTTACTGCACACACTAGGTTAATGGGGAATACCAGGGCGGCTGAAAAGTTTTGAGCCTACGTAAGTACCTTTAAGTAATACTAATTACTCGCGCATCATAACACTAATTGCGGGTATCCTAAGAAATATATATGTCAAGTTTCATGTCATTAGCATCATTACGCCTTTAGTAATTGAACCATAAACGTCACCATGTCCGAGTTATCCGCATTTTGTACGAAATTGGAGTACAGAGCTGTCATAAAATGTTTAACAAAGAAGAATAAAACGCCGACGGAAATATTTGAAGAGATGTCGGCAGTTTATAGGGAGTCTGCACCTTCATTTGCCACCGTTAAACTTTAGAACTGAGAGTTCAAACACGTCAGGGAGTCGTTCGAAGATGATCTCAGGTCGGCCCAAACACCGCCGCAAAGAAAACGTTGAAAAAGTAAAAACAAATTGTTCTGGAAGATCGGCGGATCAAGTTGTAGCAGATAGCTGAAGCCATGGGCATTAGCAAGGAACGAATTTGAATAATTTCGCATAATCACCTGCACATGAACAAAGTGTGCGCGCGATGGGTGCCGAAAATGCTGACGCCACTGGACAAGCAACGTCGAGTCACAACTTCGCAGGAGTTTTTGGAGAGCTGTGGCGATAATCCTGACGATGTTTTTTCTCGCCTTATTACTGTCGATGAAACTTGGATTCGACAGTACGATTCGGAGTCAAAACAGGAGTCAATGCAGAGTATAGAAAAGGGAGAACAGCCGCCGAGGAAGTTCAAAGTGGAAAGATCGGCATCCAAGCTCATGGCCACTGTGTTTTGGGATTGTGAAGGTATTTTGTTCATTGATTAACTTTGTAAAAATACTACAATGCGCGAAGATTACTATGCCGCATTGTTGATAAAGGTACGTCAAATGGTTGTTGAGAAACGGAGAGGCAAACTGGCGAAAGGAGTCCTGTTTTTGCAAGACAACGCGCCCGTCCACACTGCGCGTGTTGCAAGGCGTGCCCTCGCTGAGACAGGATTCGAAGAAATTAACCACCTACCCTATAGTCTAGACCTGGCTCCTAGTAATTATTATCTCTTTTCAAATTTGAAAAATGACCTTCGGGGACGGAGATTTTCCAGTGCCGAAGAAATGAAGATGGCCGTAAATGAACATATTGAAGACAAAAACGGCGAATATTTTTGGACCGGATTAAAAGCCTTTTATAATAAATGTAAGAAGTGTATTGAAATAGAGGGAGACTATATTGAAATATTATGTTTTTATACATTTTTACCAGCATTTTTAATACGTTAGGCTCAAAACTTTTCAGCCGCCCCTCGTATAATAAAATCTGTTTGGAGTATGAGCAGTTATGACAAATCATATTCCACTTTTTTAGGGTTCTGTAGCCGAATGGCAAAAAACGGAACCATTACAGATACGTCATGTCTGTCTTTCCGTCCGTATGTCACAGCCATTTTACTCTGAAACTAAGACTAAGACTACACAAGTGAAACTTGGTAGGTAGATGTATTCTGTTAACCACTTTCCGATTTTTAATAAAAATAAATATTAATGGGAGCTACCCATACTACATAGAACTAAAACTAAAAACATATTTTTTATCAAACCTATACGTGTGTGGTGTCTATATATAGACAGTTCTTTAAAATTGATATTGAGTTTTCTAAAACAATTTTTTTTAAAGACACTACCAAAGGGCTAAAATGTGTCCCCCTCTAACTTTTAAAATAATGAAGTGAAAAATAAAAATATGCCCTTTCAACGAAAATTGTTTTGAACGAGATAGTCGGTAGTTTCCGAGATATAGCCCATTTTCTAAAGCCGCAAATATCACTTTGTATTTCATACAAACACTATGAAAAACAAAGTTATTTTGCGTTGGTTGCTACGGAACCCTTCATGGGCTATATCTCAGAAACTACTGATTCTATCTCGTTCAAAATAACTCGCACTTGGCCTATATTTTGTTTCCATGTGACCTGAATTTCAAAGTTCATATATCCTGCTCTTATATCTTGGTTAACTGAAACAACTACAGTAGATACAAAATCTCTAAAATGACTTTGCGGGCCTCGCAAAATATATATTTCCCTTAAAAAAATACAATCTTCCACACTTCTCAAGTTTCTTACCATTTTTCTTCAAAGTGACGATAATTTTATCCCTCAGTTCAACAGTGCTAACGTCGAATGCCAAAAACGTGCCTCGGCCACGCACGCTATTTATCATATTCGGGAACTCGCACTCCAGTTCGTGAAGGCCACATTTCAGAACTCGACCTGACTCCTGAACCAATTCTAGAAGTTTGTCAGTTTTTATGACCTTTAATACGCGACCTAACATGATTAATTTTGATGGGTCTCCCATCCAGGTGTTGAATATTCTAAACGGTTGTGGAGGCCTGTAATGAGAAACGAAAGATAAAATAATTAATAGTTGTTAGTAGTTCATGAAAATAACAGGTTCAGTTTCAAGGTTCGCTATAAATTCTGAAGGAAATCATTATCCTAGTTAATGATGTCGTTTCTATAAAAAATATATAAGTGACTACAGAACCTAAATTCCGAACATCGTGCTATACAAGTGGCATTAAATTAAATGCAATGGCTATTGGAATTAAGAAAATAATAATAATTATAATGCAATATCAAAGCATGACGGAAAAGGGTGGGCGCAAACTGTAGGTACCTACATATTATACGTCTTATTCACTCCAATGAAAGGAAGTTACCCACTTTATACTACTGGCTGTGCTACTAGTATGAAGTGAATGACTTCCAACGTTCAGTGAGCTATCGGAAATTTTACTTTTTTACTGGTTTGAAAATAAATACAACGTGTAATTTAAAGGGTATATATATACACACCGAGTGCACGGCTTCTTTGGATGATAACAAACGATATGGCAAGGGTTTTTTAATCCTATGTCTACATGTGTGGAGCATATTAGAAATTTCAATACATTGATACCAGAGGCCGAATTTTTTTAAATTAAGAAGAACGAAGAGAATTATCCTTTTATTGGCAAGTGACGTGGAAAGTGATGACCCTTATAGTGCTGTAACACGTTTGTTATTATTGGTATTCAAGAAACATATGAAACCAATAATTTGGAGTCAATTCTGTGAGTCACTTATTTTGATCTGAAACTTTGCATAGAGACTCCATACCAGATGTTGTCTTCAATCCCTTTGGATAGATATGGGGTTTCCGTTATACGTTGTATAATAATATAGATATGCCTCTCGTGTTGTCTAAAAATATACGCTTTTCAGCGTGTATACAGGTCATGGTCTCAGGAACCACACGTTTTTTTAAGTCACGGCACAATATCATTTCTTTCTTGTGTGGTGGTTACAGGGTATGATGGACTAGAAAACCAAACAAGAAACGTTCGTAAATTTGATGCCATATTGCTTGCCTAACTGTCACATTGCCGCATTATATCGCACTAGTACTTCGCCCGCGGCTTCATCCGCGTGGATTTCGAAATAATTAATAACCTATATCACTAGCCGATTACACCTATACACCTAACCGATGAAAAAAAAATTAGAATTAGATCATTAGGTTTGGAGATTACCTCTTTATAATATTAAAATAAGTATAGATGGTGCAATGCCATGCATGAATGAGCAATGAATGCATCGCAATTTTAGGCAGAGGTAAAAATTTTTTTGACCTGATTATATCGGAATGTAACTTATGACTATATGTATGTTTCGAATATTAGGTATTATTAAAGAACTAAAAACTTACTTAAATATAGGTTTGCTGTAAAATCCACCTGTCATCATCTTCTTGCTAAATGTAACCATATCCGGTGGGCAGGGTAAATTGAAATGCTCATAACACCACATTTTCCCTGTCGGTCCACATCCAGTCTGTACTTCATCCATAATCAACGCTGCTCCTTTCTATGCATGTAAATTAAGGTTTTAATAATATTTTTTCTTATAAAATCTAATGTTTATTCAAGATTTTAGTCCTCGAAGTAAGTAGCAGTGACAGACAGAGGAAGTTGCACCACTATCACTTTTTATTATTCTAGAAAATGCGACATAATTCTAGATAACATGACAAAAAATGCTTTTTAACAGGTTGGAACTCTTAAAAAGTACCTTCTGTATTAAAGTTTCCCAATTCAAAGTAAAAGTTCTTTTAGTTTAAAAAAGGGTTACAGGTGGGTATATACAATAGTTTTGTTTTTAATGGTATTTGCGAAACTCTTTAAATATAAATATTATTTAGTATGTAGTTTATTACTTAAAATGTATTGTAATTTGTATATAAGTACGCGTATTTATTTCTCCTGCTGTGTCAAATCCACAGAAATCTTAATAATAAGGCAATAGAAGTCGCAAAGACGGGTGACCTTGTCGCCGCGCATGTGTCTCGTAGAACACAAGAGCGCGTGGAGCGTTTGTTGCGGTTACTTATGTTGTTTGGGACGTGGAGAGGTAAACATGGTGTTTTGCAGCATATCCAACTGCGGAAATTGTTCCAAAATTTGTAACTTTACAAATAAAGGAATAACGTTTCATATGTAATTACAAATTTTTTGAAATAATGTCGTTTTTAATCAATATAATCAAATCAAATATTTTCGCCACCATTACTACGATTATCACAGAAAACTATTTTTATCTCAATTCAATAAATTAAGCTTGTTCATGTCTACTATTACAACTGCTAAAAGCAGCAATGAAGTTATAGTCATGCGCAATAAACAATATCGCCGTTTACGTAAATTCCATAAACACGCCGCATGAGTTGGCCGCGAATTAGTGACGTGCCACTACTATTTTGTATCGGTAATTTATTACCTTTAGCTTAATAGATAATACGTAGTTTTACCGAAATTCGAATGAAATAAAATTTTTCGTCAAATATTTCAATACGTATTTTCATTAAGCATGTTTTATAGTTTATAAAAAGTCGTTTTGCAACGATTATAATTATATCTGCTAATTCGTACTTATTAACTATTTTTTCATTCAGAAAATTAATAGGAGGTAGGCTTATTATTGTTATGTACGTGGGTACGTTAAATAATAGTCTGCGTTGGGTATCGTTGTATCATTGACGTAATCAGTATTTATCTTTTTTTATGACAAAAACTTTTTTGCAAAAAATAAAACCGACTTCCATATCAAAACACTACAAAGCCAAAAATAATTTTAATTTCGGTAGTCGGTGTTATTGGTTTTGTATTTTCTTATTTTTCACACCGCCTTCCGAAATTAAAATTATTTTTGGCTTTGTAGTGTTTTGATATGGAAGTTGGTTTTATTTTTTTACAAAAAAGTTTTTATTTTCGCGCTTTTTAGTGGATCAGTTTTAATTAATCTAGTTACAAAAGCCAAAATGTCGACTACTTATCACCTTCACCAGCAGAGTAAACGAAAAGATCGTCTATGTAAATATTTTTTTCAGACTTTTGTCTATTTTTCAGAAACGGCTTGTCCGATTTCGATAAAGTTTTCATGGGACCATTTGGAAAGTATACTCTTTCCAACAAAAAAAGAATTTTTCAAATCGGTTGGCAAGCGACGGAGATATGCCCGAACAAACATAAAAAAAAAAAAACAAACAAACATCCGAATTGAGAACCTCCTCCTTTTTTAGAAGTCGGTTAAAAATAATTAAGGATACATATTATTATGTATATTGTAAGTATAATGGATTAAGTTGGATCGGATCGATACGTTTTCATATTACTTACGCATCTGTTTTACTTTATCCAATGCTATTATTACAGGTTTCCGAAAGATCCGGATATCATCAATCCATCCTAAGATTGTCTAGAAGATATCGCTATAAGCGATAAGACCGCCATCGTAACCATAGAATTTACGTAAAACAGTGGTGTAACAATTTATTTTGGTGAACAATGAAGAAGAATTCTTCATTGTTCGGTATTAAGTTGTGCCATTATTGCTCTATTTGATTTGGTCATTATTTTTTTCCCATAAGGTGAAGTATTGGAGAGCCTTTAAGATTTGTATAACTAAATAATAAAAAAAATATACTTACACTTAATGTTTTATTGTATTTCTTTTTCTCCTAAATAAAATTCGTCTAAAAGCGCGTCGAGGAATGAAACACTTTCAATAAATTAGTTATCTATTGTTACGAGACTATTTGGCTATAAGGCTCAACGGAAAATTTTCGATAATAATATGAGCATTACGGGGTTTGCACTGCACTATTCCTAAGTGAGAGTGAGCGCGCGATATCTTTCTCTGCTTTTCGCACGTTACGCCACCTGAGATTAAGCGTTTTTAGAAAATATTGCGTAATGTCATCGCTGAAAGTTTAATTTTGTTGTAATAATGCAAAATGCATGTGTAGGCGATAGTGTGTATCTAATGTTTGTTTATGTGGTGGTAGCTGCTAACCGACGCGACGACAGCACGACACGCATCCCAGTATTGAAAGACAGTAGTAGATAGCATTTCTATTGCCTTATTATTAAGATTTATGTGTGTGAGTGTTAAATCCATCCAAAGATTGTCTGTAAAAGATTGTTTTTAGCAACAAGACCACCCATGTAGCACCTTTCATAGTTGTTAAGTTCACATTTAATTATGTGTTGGTATACAATATAGACTATACGAGTAGGTATCTATCTATCTATCTTCTCGAAGGCTGACTTAAATTTCACTGTAAATTCTTTATTGAAAATGGTTCGCGTTTGACCACTATCTCACCTGATGGTAAGTGATGATGTGGTCGAAGATGGAGCACGCTTACCTAAAAGTAACCTAAACATTAAGTAACCTAAATTAATCTAAACAACTTACAGATGAGCAAATTTTTTGCAATTTTTGGAAAAACTCCGGCGAAGCATGGTTGTCACCTCCTTCAGACTGAATGGGTTCGATGATAACTGCAGCAATTGGACTTTTCTTTTCCCAAGTTTCAAATAGTTCACATACATATGCGAGGCATCTGGAATTAAATTGCAACATATAAAATAAGATTTTAGCCACAATTTAAACTATCTTATTAGTGTTTGATTATTCTCCCCTCCGAAAAAAAAAGTAAAGAAAAGAAAGTGGTGCCTTCGCCAATAGAATACAGGAAAACCATGTCTATAGTTTAAATTTTTTGCAGAAAATATGATACGTTTAAAACTCTTTACGTGCAAGAACGTTTCGCACTTGCACTCACACATTTAAAGTACACACATCAAAAGTGTCTAGGGATCAACATATATTTTTGCAATAACTTTTCTCCTGATTGATATTAATTAAAATTTTCTTTAAGGATTCATCAAATAAAGTGTTTTCGTTTGTCACAGTAACGATAAACCAAGTCACCTTTGCATTAATAAAGAAATTTGCCATTTTCCTAATAAAGGGATTTTTGACATTTGAACCACTAACATTAAAGTTCGAAAAAAAGACTGAAATAACAGTTTTCTTTAAAATTTTATTGGGTAACTTAAACAATTAATAATCCGTGTTTCTACCGCGAACACTAACAATACAAGAACATCGGTTTGGCATACTCAAAATGAGTTCATCCAAATCACGCTGTGGAATGGCCGCCCATGTTGTTTGCAACAACAAAAAAAGGTCTTTTTGCGACTGGATACCCTCCATATTCGGCAGAGCTCTTCTCTGTAGCATATCCCATGCATGCTCAATCGGGTTCAAGTCTGGCGACTGAGCAGGCCAGAGCAGGACATTGATGTTAGCTGCGGCGAGAGTCTGTCTTACAACTCTTGCGGTGTGCGGTCGTGCATTATCATGCATTAACTGAAATAAGGGACCGATTTGCACTTGTAGAGGAACGATGACGTCAGATACAATCGTCTCAGCATAAATTTGAGCGTTGAGGTTGCCTCTGATCCAAATCAACTCAGTTCTTCCGCCGATCCAAATACCCGCCCATACCATGATGGTTCCACCACTATAAGGATGGACTTCCTGGCAGGATTTTAATCGCTGTTGGCGTCCAGGGGTTCTCCAGTGTCGTATACGTCTTGTATCCGGTCTCATACCAAAACCAGACTCATCAGAAAAGCACACGAAACGCCATTGTTCTTCTGCCCAATTTCTGTGTTCAAGAGCCCATTGATATCGAATCCTACGATTGTGCATTGCTATAGGTGGTACCCGTAGCGGTCTTCGGGAATGAAGGTTCACTTCATGCAAGCGGTTTCTGACTGTTTGGTCGCTAATTAAGTTCCCTGAAGAGTGATGAAGCCTCACGGCTAACATCATGGCGGTTATTGTTGGAGCTCTTCGAGTTAAGATTTGAATGTATCGGTCTTGTCTCCGTGTGGTGCAGCGATACCGTCCTCCATGGCGCTCAGCCACGGTACCAGTGCTTCGGTAACGTGTCCAAAGTCGACTGATAACACTCTGACTTGTATTCAGAGCTAAAGCCACAGTACGTTGCCGGGAACCAGCTTCTATCATTCCCACGGCTCTGAGCATTTCTTCCCTGCTTAAATGACGTCGCCGCTCCATAATAACGTTGGTTTTAATCAGTAGTAGGGAAACACTAGCACTAATAATGTCTTCAATGCGTTGTATGTTTTTATAGGGAAAATATTGACAGCTGATTTTCATCTTTTACTCGAATTTGATTAACAGTTCCTGTTTCAAATTATGAAATGCACCAAAAAGGATCCATGTAAATTTATAAAATCATAAATTTATTACAAAGCCACATCTCAATCTCAAGAAATCCGCATAAAAATGCTTGATCCCTAGACACTTTTGATGTGTGTAGTAGAAGTAAAGAAAGTAGGTATTTTCTACTATAACATAAAATAATTATTCCTACTTCAACGTAAAGAAGACTATCTACAACTTGCCAATTATTAATTTAACGTCCATTTAGGTACACTAAAATCAGTACCTATGTTTTAGTGAACATTCTAGAATTACCTCGTACTTTTGACTGTAATTTAGAGTGAAATTCTTAAGTCAGTATGTGGAAAGTCTAAAACCCTTCGTATTAAAGTTTATGTAAGTATCTCATACCTACCTATTTACAAACAAGAAACAATATATAAATGATAACTACAACCGAACAAAAAACAGAGAAAGTTGAAAACATTGCGTCGCATAGATAGGCACAAATAAAAGTCTTACTTTTTATCTTCTTGTTCATTTTCTTGTTTAAATTCTTCGAGAGGATAGCGGTAGTGTGGGAACCAAGCACATGGCCAATCAAAAGACGGGAAGTCCAATTTGTGAATAGCTTTCGATCTTGTTGTCGCCAACGAACCAAATGTACGTCCATGGAAAGCCCCCTGTAAAAGAGGTGCCTGTTCGCGAATTCAGTATTAATATTCGTATAAAAAACCTGGCTTGTTATAAAATATAAAGCCATTATTAGTCCTAGATGAAGCTAGATAAACAAAGAAAAATTAAGCTTAAGCCAAAGATCTGTATTGGAATGCTGAATGAATGAAGATTTGAATTAGAATATTATATTATGTAGCAAGCGACATGACGATAAACCATACATCGATGACTCGATAAGCTTAACCACTTTCCTAAGAACCCTAGAAAGAGATGAACGAAGGGTAGTATTCCTCTATTATTCATTATCCCGAAAACCCACAGTGGGGCATTTCAGTATTACAAACCTCGATCCCCTAGTTTCAGAATTTAATGTTCACATAATTTTTTCTCGAATAGGTAATATTTGCGCATGGCATTTTCTCAAACAACTTTCAAGAATGAACGTGTCCTAGATGAATGTGTAGTCAGGTATGCCAGAAAAGTTTGTTACATACAAATATTATGGTTGAAAACGTTTCTTTGGAACATGTTGTATGTTTTAAATAAGTACATCACAAGTCACAACTCTAACAACGAAATATCCAGAACATTAAGGCTCGGTAGAGTGTCCGCCAATAATGGTAAACACTTGGTTGAGAGACGTACAAAGCCGGGATTCGCGAAACGTGGCCTTGTCCTTTCTGACAGGGACGAAACTGCCACTCTCAGAAAGGTCATGGTAGAGCGCATGAATTCGACCTAAAATCTTATTTCCCAATGGGGTGACGAAAATCTGGTCAAATTCAACGCTCTGAAAACACAAGCTTGTCTTTTCAGCACTAAAAGGAGCCCTTTTGAATTGTCCCCTACTTTCCAAAGTGCATCTGTACCAGTTATCAACCACCTGGAGTTTTTGGACATGGAGTTGACGTCAGACCTCAACTTCGGCTCAACCATCGAGTCCAGAGCTCAGACTGCAGCAAAAAACTGGGAATCCTACACAAGGTGAGGCGGTACTTCACGCCTGGACAGCTTCTGAATCTGTATAAAGCACAGGTCCGTTCCTGCGTAGAGTATTGCAGCCACTTGTGGGATGGCTCTGCAAAATACCAACTTGCTACACTGCACTCGATCGAGTGCAGAGCTAAAAGGCTTATTATAGGCGACGAGGCGCTAGTGGACAAGCTTCATAGCCTGGCTCATCGGCGAACCGTTGCTTGCCTGTCGGTTTTCTACAGATTGTACTTCGGAGAGTGTGCGCAGGAGCTCCATGAACTAATTCCTCCATCTCCCTTACACTACCAGACTACCAGACGTAGGGCTGGGTACCACCCACACTTGGTTAATATACCGTCTTGTCGTACCAAGCGATTCTCCTCCACATTTATTGTGCGCACAGCCAAATTGTGGAATTCTCTGCCGGCTTCAGTGTTCCCTGCCACTTATGACCTTTCAGCCTTTAAAGCAAGTGTAAATAGGCATCTTCTGGTCTCGCTCGTCCCATCGTAGACCTCATCTATCGCTTACCATCAGGCGATATCGAGGTCAAGAGTGGGCTCATCCGTAATAATAAAAAAAAAGCACCAATGGCCAATAGACAGGACGATGCCAGTAGGTAAAATTTGGCAATTTTCACCATGAATTATAGAATCATTTCAGATCCAGTAACACCCAATTACAACCATCATTCATTACTTCTAAACAGTACCTGGAATATATTTAGACTGGTCTAATCTGAAGCTGTGACTGTGTTGTCATTTGAAAACTGGTACAACATTCTGACCTGGTCTGGTTATGTATTTATTATATTTTAAATTTAAAATAATATTCTAACCTGTTCTGATCTGACCTGAAATAAATGAAATGAAATGAAATATTTATTTTTGTAAATTGGTTTTAAATAACACTTTTCCACGTCATGTTTTTGCGTGTTAAGTTTAGTTGAGCTAGATGAGGCCGGTGTTTCCTAACTGACTATTCTGAGAAGAAAAACCGAAACAAACTCAGAGGTCATAGTCTCTTTTAAAGTCCATAAAATTTGTATTTGTATATGAGAAGCATGTAGGTTCATGTCTATGGTGTTCTTTTGAGGATATAACCACGCAAATTTGAGCGGACCTGTCCAAAAATTTGACGAACAATAAGTACCATTTGGGTAGTAGTAGGGTAGGACACAAGTACTCAAACTGCTTGCCATCATTAAATAAATTATAGTGAAAATAAAAACAACGAATAAAGAATAACCTACATAGTCCTCACATTTACAATAATGAAATAATTATATATAAAAAAAAACTAAATAATTAGGTTTATACAATACTTAACAAATTAAAAAACAATCAAAATTTAAAAAATAAAAAAGACTCACGTATATTTATATTTGCGTTATAGTTGCGTTTGCTCTTATTATACCGAAATATATTTATTAGATATTTGCTAGATTATAGGACAGTTATTTATAATTTATATAAGGGTAATTCTCTGATTTCGTGCAAATTGGACGAAACCGCAAGAAAATATCGAAATGTATTTTTTCTTACGGTCATTAAAAATTATGTAATAGGTATTCGTTATTCTGTGATTTAGATGAAATTACACTCATAAATACCAAAGTTATTGATCGATTAGTTTTTTTAGGCTTATGGTAATGAACTAGTGCAAATCTGGTAATGAAACTCATAAATATGGTAATGAGCTTATACTACTGGTAATGAGGAAAAATCATATCCCATGTTTCAATCCAATCATATTTATTTATTAAAGCAAAAAAAGAAAAAAATCTTCTCAAATCAACATACAAAACCAAAATATGAAGTTATTTGTACCTAAATCAGTATCATGACACATCAGTCTAGTAATTATTATCAATTTTGAAAACTTCGTATGCATAAAAAAAATAAACAATAGTTATTAAATGAAATAGAAAGTTACTACATAGAATATAAATTTATTCCTGTACTGGCTTGATGGACTATCAGAAATGAAATGTAGTGTATCAATACCTGACGAAATTTCTTCGATATAACCAAGCAGTGGTATTATATGCGCCCATACAGCAGTTGCATCATGGCGATTACATTTGCTAACACTGCAGATGCTGTAAGTCTTCATTATGCCAGTTTCAGGCTCGATTAAATATACAACCGATGTGTGCAGTGTTAATTGAAGACGACTGCCCCTGAAGTGATAGCTTTGAATTTCCTCGTTACATTTAACTGAATAGTTTTCAGAGAAATCTAAATGAATTATGGCCTCATTTGCTAACAGCAGAGTTCCTTTAAGACACTTAATTTGTTTATACTGGGCAACTATATTGGCACAATGTTTAAAATATGAAGTCAAAGACTCTTCTAACTTTTTTATAATGATCTTGGGATATTCCTGCATTTGTATTTTTGTAGTTACAGTTTTAGTCTTTTTTTGACCGTTTATATTGTAATTTTCTTTCTTGCTACACCATTGATAATACTTAATCTTATGTTCATTACTGAATTCTTCATAACTAATTACTCTGTTCTGGCACTCCTTACAGGATCGATTCAAGCATCGTTCATCATTAATATTACAGCAAATACTTTGCAATAGAGCAGTTCCGTTTGTTTCTCCTATAATTCTATTCTGGTTAAGGCTTTTTACTAACAAATCAAAATTCACGTGCGTCTTACATGCACATGTATTTCGATCAGACTTTTCGGAAAAACAACCCAAAATGGACGATTCTTGCAAAACATAGAAGAACTCACATTACTATTTACGATATTTTTAAACTTTTTATGTAGATTAGTTAACGTGTCAGTTAAATAACGTTTCTGTTTTCTTACTCCATGTCGCGTTATAATTTTTTTTCTCAAGCGATATTTTTGTATTTACATCATCTTCAAAAAAATCTTCTATTTACTGTTTAACAATTATCTCTGCGACTGAATTTAGACAATGGCGTTGACTTTGATCTCAAACGGTAAACTTAGAAACATGTCCTAAAATCTTGTGTCTTTTTAAACTTTCCTTATTCTTTATAACTATATTGCTAATTGCTAAATTTACGTTTTTCTTTCTTATTTAGAGCTTTATATTCAGATGTTAAATTTCGAGATATAATTTTACCAAATAATAGCTTTTTCTTTGTATCTTTACGTTTATTTATGTCTACTGTTTCAATCAAATTTTCTACTTTTTATTCTGTTGATGGTTCTTGAAGCTCTTTATTTATTTTCATCACCCTAGACTACGTTTTTCTTAATGTATTATTTTCTCTCTCGAGCTTTCCTTTCTCCAATTTCAGTTTTCCTATCTCTTTATTTGAAGTATAACGTAGTCTATCTCTACAATTTCTTTTTTATTTGTAATTTTTTGCATCGTGACTCGAGTTCATTTTGTGACTGATGAGATAGTCCTTCTAGTGGGTCTTTCTTGGTTTCCACATTTTTTTCTTGATCACTTGAAGAAGCCGAAGCATTAACTAAAATTTTCGTGACATTTCTACCTTTTTTCTTATTTTCTAAATACTGACTGCTATTCAACCTCCATTTTTTTTCTTAGCAGCCTTTTTTCTCTTGGTGTCATGTCAGCAACGCTCTTAATTTTTTTCTTCGTTTCTCTTTAAATACCTTTGCCTCTCTTTTTCTTTTTGGGCTGCGTATTTTTCAGGATCATTTTTGATCTCTTCATATTTCTTTCTTCTGTGTAGTCTTGCTGGGTTCAGTTTATCTTCTCGAGTCATTTTTGCTTTTGTTTTAGGCATGTTGTAGCACCTGAAAATAACGCCCCTTGTTAAACATAAGCTTCTACCCTAATGCTAAAAATGGTTTGGGCTCGTGCCGTGATCGTTCCGCCGCCACCGTCGTTTATATGAGCTCTAAGAGTTTTAAGTGCGTATACGTATACGCACTTAAAACTCCACTCTACGTACGTACGTACTACGGAAAAGAGAGAGATAACAAAACAGCTTATTAAAGGTCATATTGGAGGACGTAAAGCGTTTTCTACGTAGTCACAACTTCACGTGGTAGTCACATAAAAACCTAATGTTAACGACAAAACGCTTTTTCCCACACCCAGGCCAACAAATTCTGTCTACACCCATGAGATCAGCTATTAGGTACGTGAAAAAAGCAGAAGCAAAAATTTCATTCATTACCTTCAAATTCGTATCATTACCTTCATCATTAAAACTGAAGGGAAAAGAAGGTAATGAAATAGATGGTAATGAGGTTTTCATACCATTTTGTATATTACAAACTTCGTAATAGTAATAATTGAATATAATTGAATACTAACTATTTAGACGCAATTATACATATATTGATAATTAAATGACAATAAAAAGCACAAGTACTTACTCTAAAACAACACTGAAGGTAATTACAAACAATGTGTGGAAAACGGAAATTGCCACCTAAATCACTGATTTTTGAAAAAAATTAGGACAGTACTGTCCTCTGCACTGTTCGCCGGCCGTCTAACGAAATTGTTTGAGCCACCTCTAAGTTATCTGTATCGACAGCAGCACACAAAATTATTTAATTTGATATTTTGTGGTCGCTGAAGGTAGTGAACAATTATTTTTGGTAAAGATGTTTTGACGTCGTAAAGACTAATTTTATTAGATATTTAATTAAAAAACGAGTAGTCTTATAGCTTACTAATTGCTTTACACTAAGCATGCAAAATTACAGAGTTGAAATCTCTATTTCAATATTAATTTACATATATTTACAAAATGTTATTAAAAGGACACTGATGGTAATGACATTTTGATATATTTTTATATTTTTTAAGATATTATTTTATAAATTTCAGGTATATTTTTCATTGGAAAATGTGACTGATATGCTTAGTTATATTTAAAAAAATAATTTCTTTCCTAAGAGTGCCGTGTTTCGTAAATATTATACCAGACATACGATTTGCACGAAACGAGAGAAGTACCCATAAAAAGGAATTTTATCTTCTGGTTGTATCTGGTAGCATAGAAAGTCTCAATCATCTGGAAACACTGTAGGCACAAGTTGACTCATTTTGTGAGGTACTGTTTCAGACACTTAGCAATACACCGTGAAATTGATGTTTTCCCGCGGCAGAACCACTTGCCATAAGGAGTACTTTCGAAGCATAGAGTAAAAGTAAAAAGTAAAGATTTTTTGGTTATATAATAATTAAAAAATATTCATCAACTAGAAAAACGTGAGAATCCTTAGTAGGTAACACTAGAGGTAACTTGTAGGTACTACTCAAATCGCACGCGGCGTCAACAAAGAACAGCTGTGCATAAAAATGTTCTAGGCAAAATAAACTCTTCGGGCACGCCGCAATTGCGGCGGTAAGACCCCTCTTTGAGGAGTGGCTAGATCGGCGTCACGGCGTCCTGACCTACCGCATGACGCAGGTCCTCACCGGACACGGAAGTTTCGGGAGGTACCTGTGTCTGATGGGGAAGGAAGAAACACCTGGGTGTCACCACTGTGAGGATCGCCCTGAGGACACAGTAGAGCATACGGTGCAAGACTGCCCCGATTGGGCAGAGCACCGACGTGTCCTCACGGCGGCGATAGGCGGAGACCTCTCGCGCCCAGCACTGGTCGAGGCCATGCTGCGGGGCGAGACGGAGTGGGAAGCGGTCGCCTCCTTCTGCGAAGCAGTCATGCTATCGAAGGAGGAGGCGGGCCGCGTGAGGGAGAGGATGGCGTCCTCCCTCCAGCCCAGCCGCAGTGGTAGACGCCCACGGCGTCGGACGTCAGCCGACGATCTCCGGCCACCGTAGGCGCGGGCATGCGGACAGCGAGTAAAGGGCAACTCGCTGTCCGACCATGGACCATGCCCGGGTCGACGGCGCGTTGTGTTCCACGCGCGCCTCAAAGAGCGTCAGCAATATGACGAGGCCCCCCCTGTAGAGGGCCGAAGCCTGCCGGGGTCGTGGGACTTATCCCATTACCGTGACCCCGGTACGTAAAGTGTTATTGAAAGAACACCGTGGATTTTAGTCAGTAAAAGTCTGACAGTCAGACTGCCCGGGGTGGGAGGACTTATTTGATAACTTTACCACGTTAAAAAAAAGCTCTCGATTGAAGTGTGTGTAATTTATTTGTGTGCGTAATTCGCATACGTAACGGGCCTCTTGCTTGTAGTAGAGTTAAAGAGTGGGGAGACAAGCGGCGACACGCGTTCTTATACAAATCAGGAACTATTTCCTTTCTAACCTCTTTTATCTGTTCTGTGCTATTAACATACCATGTGTTTGCTCGCCTAATAATCTAAATATAATGTATGAAAACGATTACCGTGACTTATTATTAAACGTATTATTTTATCGATATATATTATATATATATTTATGATAAACAATAAAATAATAGGCGTCGTAATGTCTTACGTTTCCTATTTCACTATACCCTTTTTGGAAATAGATATGATATCTAATTTAAAAAGTGAGATTTTGAACTCTATCCATTAAAATTAAATTAGGGTACGAGTATATAAATAGAGAGAAAAATCTTTTAAAATCTATTCCAATTCTATACTTGACTGTTGCAACTGGCTTTATCGTGTAATATTGGTAAGTTTTAATATTATTCTTCCTTATTTTATCCAACTTTATTGTTAACAGACAGTATAATCGATGTTTAATACATGTAGGCCTGGTACATTCATTTCTATTCTGGTATTATTCATTTCTATATAACACAATGTTTCAACTGCAATTGGTGTTTTGAGATGTTTGCTTTGGCAACGATAGTGTCCACATGGCTTATAAAAGTTAGTTGACTCACAAATCACGAATGGTATTAACTTTCTGTAGAGTTATGCCATTTAAGTGATATGCTGAGGGCTGAATCAACTTGTTTCGTGTAAAAGTTATATGATAACACTAATATAACTAACGATAACTATAATACTTTTTGGCATTTAGAATCATCATGTTAGTATGACAACATTCATGAATTGCATCTAAGTCTTTCTGGAGCAAAGCAATGTCGTTACTTGATTTTATTTCTTTGTACATCTCTAGATCGTCCGCAAATATAGAGCATTTTGAGTATTTAATTGAGTGTATGATGTTGTTCACAAATACCAGGAAGAGAATAGGATCAAGATGAGATCCTTGAGGTACCCTAGAGGTAGAATGATAAAATGGCGATTGATAATCCTTTAAAACTTGTCGTTCCGAAAGATATGACTAAAACCAGCGTAGCAATTGACCATGTATTTTATTTTATTTTATTAGGAATAACAAACAACAGAGTATTTAAAAATTAACAAAGAAACTTAAGAGTTAGATGTAACAAATACACTGCTCACAACGTTATCCACAGTTGTTACATAAAATAACTAGTTGATAAACATCAGGCTTACAAAAAAAAAAAAAACAAAAAACTAGGGCAAACTGAATAAAATTAAGCTTATAGATATAAACACTGTATGCCATAGTTTTCAAGTTTTTGTAGTAAGAGCACATGGTTTACCTTGTCGAACGCGCGACTGAAGTCAGTATAAATTGAGTCTACTTGTCTACGGGAATCCACGGATCTACTTATATCATTAATGTAGTGGACTAAGTTGATTGTAGTGGACTTATTGGTACAGAAAACATGCTGTTGAGTAGCCAATTGAGATTTAATGAGCGAGGTCAATACGGGACAAACTAATGATTCGAATAGTTTCGAGAAGATTGAAAGGAGCGATATTGGTCGATAGTTTTTTACATCATTAGCCTCTCCTTTTTTACGGGTTTGTGCGCGAGTGCGGATCTATTGATTTTATTAAACTGCATGTGTAGTTGTTGCCTCGCCCAGCGCCTAACTGGAGACACACGGTTCCGATATAATTTCGTCAGTCGGCCATATCTACTTGTTTATTTTATCTATGCTCTGTATAATCTAATTTAAGGAGCCAATTTGTGACAGTTCTTTTAAATTTTGATTTGCACATAGGATAGATGTTTAAAATTTTATTAGCCTTGTTGTAAACGTAGCTGTTGAGGAAAGGAAAACTACGTTGGGCTGAACGACATTTTGTGCGGATGGATGGGCAGACAGTATGTTTGCGACGTTAGGTGCTAAGTTGGGATGGATCGTAAGGAGTTTGAGTGTGTTTGATTAATACAAGGTTAAGAATAAATAATTTACGTACAGAGAGAACCACACACGTTTCATAGAAATCGGTGGTAGGAAATTGGTAAGGTAAACGCCACCCAACCTTTAGAAGAACTCTTTGAGCACGTTCCAATTTCAACATATGAGTTTTTGCTGACCCACCCCAAGTAACTATGCAATATTGTATAATCGATTGGCATAGAGCCAAATATACGAGTTTAAGCACCTTGGTGTCAGCAACGTGATGAATTGACTTTAAAATAAAGATCAACCTGCGCAGTCGTGAGATGAGTGATTCTATATGGGGATGGAATGATAATTTTTCATCTATCTATACCCCAAGATATTTGATACAGTTGGTCTGGGAGAGGCAAGAGCAATTGCAAGTTGTTTGATGAGGCGAATTACAGGAATGTGCTTTTGCAAAAAATAAGAAGAAGAAGCGGCAGAAAACGAGAAACTTAGGTACATCATTTTTTTACTTTTAAAGTAGCACTAAGCAGGTTCTGGGCCAACCAGTTAGTGACAGAGTCGAGTCCGGATTGTGTATGCTGGAACACCAGCTCCCAGGAGTCACCGCGTGGAATAGTAAGGCAGTATCATCGGCATACGTGAAGATTAACACATCGGGGACTCTATGTAGATACTCTACCTATAAGTGATCTGTTGTGATATCCAACGTAAAATATAATTTAAAGATTTCATGATCGTCACCCGACACAGGATGAGATCGTAACACAAACAAGTTGAAGAAAACTGAAGCGAGGCTACACGGGGAAACAATTGATATTCAGAATCAGAACTGTCGATAGATATTCTTTCTGTCTATGTGTCTTTAGTGTGGACGTACATTTTATTATTGTACTTTTATAATTTATGTACCTATGGCACCTAGACGCTAACAACGAATCGATTTAAACTTCGTTCATCAAAATCAACTCACTAGTTAACTCAGTGACGCCTCAAAGAGCAGTCTGCAGTATTGACAGGGCCCGATAGGGCTGTTGCCTGCTGGGGTTATGGGAATGTTCTAACGAGATACCGTGACCCCGGACCACAAAGGCTACTGAACTGGGTGGGTTTTTAGTCAGTCCACCCAGAGCGGGAAGAGTCATTTGATGATTTTCCCACCAAACATAAAAAATATCTTTGTGACTCAGTGGATTGTGGATAGTGCTGCCCAAAATCAGTCTTGGTCTTGTTCTTGTATTTTTGCAAGACCAAGTCCAAGACCGCCTAATTTTAGCAAGACCAAGACCAAGACTTACCCTGCAAGATTTAAGCAAGAAAAAGACTAAGCCTGCGAGACTCTTGCGTCTTGCAGTTAGTTCAGCCTGTCGTTTTCTTTGTGTTATTATTATTAAAATGAGAAAACTTACATTGCAAAAACACAAGGGAAGGGCGGGCGATACGGGGGCAACAATTAAACTTAGGCAGCTCTTAAAAGAAATATTGTGTTCTCCGAGGATGGATCGTTGTCCAGAGCCGGAGGTACTGCTTACTTACTTTTACGTTACTACCACCAACAGTGATACAGGTCCGGCAACATCGCACAAGATTAGCACACACACAATATTCGATCCATGGTTTTTTAAAATAAGAAATCAGCGGAGATTATTAAGGTGTTGTAGTTAAGTTAACTTAATATTATTCAAGCTAATTTTACATTTTAAAGTGATTTCTAGTACCTTATATTCAATGAAGGTCAGGATAGCCGCCGTGCTGGCGTCAGTGCCTTTGCCTAGGGAAAGGATTTTTGTATCAATTCATTTATGCACTTTTAAAGCGTAAGTATCAGTGCATCAAAATGTTAAAATGTAATCATACACATAAAACTATCCCGTATTATTTTTTTCGTTAATATAAGTACTCAAGTAATTAATGACAATTGATTTTCTTAATAATTAAACTAAATACTGATACTTTTATTTCGTCTGCCTTAAATAAGTCAGTATTGTTGTTTCACAGTTTTCGTTGGATTTTATTACAAAATGTTTTTATTTTTTGTCATGTCGTATTATCGTGATTAGTTAATATAGTCCCCGGCACGTAAGTTGGCAAGGTTTTTGCATAGTGGGGGTAAGTTCGCGCATCATGCATTTAGTGGAACAAAAAAGTGGTCACTTTTACTGCTAGCCATCATTCTATGGTTATTGCCATCATTTATTCTTAATCATGTCTGTTCAGAAGAATGTTAAAGACAGAAGAGGAATTCATTACTTAATTTGGTATTATAAATAAAATAGATATAATACATAAATACATTTAAAAGTGAAAAAAATGTACCTAATAAAAAAAAAATATTATTAATAATATATTCTCGTCGTCACAATTAGTTAATAAAACTGTAACCCCTTTTATTCTTCTTTTTTCCCGTTGTACTAAAGACAGTGACGAATTCGGAATTTTAACCTTCCTTAACTATAGTGTCTAACTGTTCTTTCTGATGTTTTAATTGTCTGCGTAAAACGGTATTCAGTCCTGGCATTGTAATTAACGTAACTAAATTTAAAACAACAACTCGTAACAAAAACAAAGGGTACAACATTCGTGTACGCAAGTGTATTCGGGAGCAAATGGAACGAGAACTACTTACGCACCAATTGCGCGCTCGGAGCGGCGCTACGTCATACCCCGCGTCCCGCTGACAACCGCCGACACCTAAAAATTGACTTCTGCGTATCTAACGACTCTTGCCAAGTTACGTGCCGAGCACTATACTTGTGTGTATTATTTGTACAATATCGACTTATGCGCATTACGAACAATAAAATAAACAGACATTGTACAAAATATCGATTAAAAGAAAAAGAGTGCGTCCCTAGTTTTGACCATCGCGGCACTTTGATAGTGCGCGGCTTTGTTGTCGGCAACATTTTGATGTTGCCGACAACAAAGTCAGTCGGATACTATAACCTGTCAAAGAAAGTTCGCATCTATTCGGAAGCACAAGGTTTTTTATATGTTTTAACCATGTTTTAGCACATGTAAGCTTATTAAATGTAAACTTTCATTAAAAAACCAACGGACTTTTGTGGGACACGGTAGGTAGCTCAGTTGGTTAGAGCATTAGCACGAATCGCCGAGGTCGTGGGTTCAGACCATGATGTCTGAACACACAGAGATGATGTGTCACAGTGTGTGTGTTGATATTTTGAATTTCTTATTAAATTTATTAATTTGGTTGGCCTTTACTATGCCTATGTCAATTCAAAGTCAAAATGTACCTACTCTGTTACATTTTTCTAAGATCTAAACTACCGTTTAATAAATGGCAATAGGATAATCGTTAATTGTAAGACTCTTGTGCAAGACCAAGACTAGGAGCGCAATACCAATACCAAGACCAGGTGTACTGATGCAAGACCAAGACCAAAACTGGATATTTGGGCAACACTGATTGTGGAACATTCGGAAATACAAAGATACACAATTCTACATAACTGATTGGTTCAGTGTAGGCGTTATAAACTTCAAATAGATCAAGGTAATATGTATGTGGCTATAAAGGTAACTTTCCCAAATGCCGTTAATTTGGGAAAGGAGGTAGGTATCTACACCAATAAGGGCATAGAGGGAAGATGAGCAGCACATTCGCACTGAGTGTAAGATGGATCACACAATACTCTTTTTAGCCAGATTACGTTTGGCCTTCCCGGCTTGCTTACGCAAACGTTCAATCAAAACCAATTTAAATTCGTTTCGCTGCGTTTACTGAAAAATACTATCGAATGCCTACGTACTAGGAGTAGGTACATAGTCGGGTATTCAAACAATAAATTCAATGTGGAACCAATTTAATTCGATGCTTTTATAAATGGGCATCGTTCGTACCTACTTATTGATTACCAACTCCTAACGGTACAATATATATATATATATATTTTTTTTTATTGATAATAGGCTCGCGTTTGACCACCATCTCACCTGATGGTAAATGATGATGTGGTCGAAGATGGAGCACGCTTACCTAAAAGTAACCTATTCACTCTTAACTTAAAGACAGACACAGACTCTGGCAGGGAATTCCACTCCTTAGCCGTACGCACAATGAAGGTATTCCCAAAACGTTTAGTGCGTATAGGTGGGATGTCCACCATGTAACGATGACGCATCGCCGTTTGTCTTGTAGTCCGATGATGGAACGGGCTTGGCGGAATTAGATTGTGTAATTCCATCGCACTCTCCCCGAAATGTAACCGATAGAAAACCGATAGACTAGCAACTCGTCGTCGATGTTCAAAGCTCTGTAGCTTCCATGTTTCATGTTTTTTAAAATAAACATGAAATAAATACCTTATAAATTCGTATTATTAAGATGTGTTTTCTGGGTTAAGGCCGCCTTTGGACATCTAAAGTTGTCCCGTTGCATTTTTTTGTGTACAATAAACAATATAAATATATATATTTTTAATGATGATTATAGAAAAATCTATACCCTCAAAATTATGTTAGCATAGTTTCTTAAATAAATTAAAATTCAAAGAATTAGGTACATATTTCTGTCTGTTAAGAGGATCCGGGGCTTCCCTAAATATGCTGAAGATGCAACAAGTAGGGAATCCATCATTGTTGCAATGGTGTATTGAGAGTGTATATATATATGATTGTATTACTATGCTTTGACAACAGCACTTCAATGCCTTCAAGAAATCTAGTAATAAAAGTTGACTAAAGAATAATGTCATCTTTCTTGAGCCGTAACAATATTTGGTAAACCATCTGCAAAATCCTCGGATAGACAGAAATATTCATAAATCAAATCTTTGTGGTACCAAGTAGAACAAGCACCAATATATCTGTGAAACCAGCCTCTCTAACTAAAGAGAAATTATTGAGAGAATTAGACAAGTTGATGGCCAAAGCAAAAAGACAACCATGCCATGCATAAAGATAAAAACCACTAACCTTGAAAGACATGGTTGATAGATTAGGTGCCCCAGGTGGCTTGTTTTCAAGGACCGATTTCATTTCTTCTTCAGTAAAGGTCGTTAAACCCCCACGTTTATTAATAGAATACCGTATAAAAGCGGCTTTAAAGGCATTTTCATTAGAACAGGAACCACACATCATAGTAAATACTTGATGCAAACCGGGAGGTGCTACTGACAACAAAACATCTCTTAATTTTGTAGGCCAATCGACTGCTGGGAACACACCAAGTGCTGGACGATTCACCAACGCCCTCTGAAACCAAGTTCAATATTCAAATTAAGGGAACGACGGGTTTACCTACATCTTTAAAATTGATTAGGTAGAGGTGTATAAAGACTGCGATTGATACAATCGAACCTTAATCATTCGACGTTAGATACTTTGATGGGGTTTGTTCAGATGATGCAGTAAGTGTTTACTGGAAACAGTCATCAACATCCATCGATCGCCCATCGATACATATTAAATTATCGAACGTTTCGTGCCGATCAACCGCTTTCAGGTTGCACCTTAATATTAATGGAGGTATACATACAATATCAGCTTCATTGTCGAATGCATTTAGAAGTTGCGGATGGTTATATCCGAGAGGCAAAGAGGATATTTGCGTATAAGTATCCAAGAGAATATTGCCATCAGCATCCGCTATGTAGTTTCCAGCCGATTTTTCGAAGTCTGTAAATAGTTGAACAGAGCCACATTGCTGAAATAATAAGAAAATAATACATAGTAATTAACTCTGGACCTGTCAGTAATTTTGAAAACGACTGAATACTTATCGACATGAAGGTTAAGTTTATATTAAGGACAAACTAAAAATTCTGTGATAAGATAAACTTTATAAACAATAGTGTCGCAAAATCAACACATTGAAAGTAATTTACCAAGAACGAAATACATAGCGATAGTATTGTACTTAATTTAATTTAAAATTCTAAGTACAGTTTCAGACATACCCTATTATTCATCCATACTAATATTATAAATGTGAATGTTTGTCTGTCTGTCTGTAACGCTTTCAGGGCTAAACCAAAGCATTTGGATAAAATTTGAAATGAAATACTTAAAAACCCAGGGTCAAACAAAGGTTTTATCAAAAATCAACCCCTAAAGAGTTGAAAGTTTGTATGAGACATCTAAACCGCTCAACCGATGTTAATGAACTTGGGCACAAATATAGTTTATAACCCAGGGCTATTAAACAAAGGTTACTTTTTTTAAATATCAACCCCCTAAGGGGCTCAAATAGGGGTGAAAGTATGTATGAAAAAATAAATGAACTGCTAAATCGATTTTAAACAAAATCGGCACGAAGATAGTCGTAAGCCCCGGATCGAACAAAAATCAACCTCTAAGTGAGGAGACAGTTAAAGATCCGTGGTCAAACATAGGCCACTATAAGATGACAGTGTGAATTTATAACAGTATGTCAAGTCAAGTAAATCACAAACCTTAAAATACAGAAGGAACTAGAAACCGCGTTCAACTGTAATTGCAAGCCACGCTCTGTGTCCAAATACCTATAAGACAAGCGTCCCCCGCTAACCTCCCTTTCCACCCGCGTAATGTTGCTAGCTCAGACATTATTTGTCCGTTTTAGGGGCAAATTCTTCAGCAGGGAAGCTAAAATTTTAGATAGTTATAATGTTACATAGAAACATGATTTCATACACCCCTCCCCTTCCTCTCTCACACACACCACACACACACCCTACAAAATTTGTAAAGGAGACGGGGATTTCTGGGCCATATTGCAATTAGTTCAGATATGGTTTAAAAAAAGCGTCATATTTTTCTATTTCTAAATACAAAAAAATAGCCTAATTCGCAATCTGGAAGACGAGAAATCTTAAAAATAAGTTTAAGGTCACGAATAAGATGGGATATCGATTACTATAATCGATTAATGTGAATGAGTTTTCACAATTGAACACAAAACTACTTGCACCAGATTATTAATTCAGTCAAAGTAAATAAATACATTACAATTTACATAATGTCAATAGTTTCAAAGAATAAAATATCAACATATTATAAAGAAATCTTAAAGTCGATTCTCGTTTACAAATCGATTTATTACTTGTGTTTTGCAACTGTATTTTTAAACTGTGCTAACAGTGACAGCCACAGAATACCTTTTGACGGTTCTATAATGTCAATAATAAACAATCACTCGTTTCGTACGCGTGCGTTTTGAGATGGTTTTGAGTGTTTCCCGTTGTTTTATTGATATTTTCCTTAACCACTGCTTTCTTCCTACGGACTTCTGATATTGCTAAACTTGTACGACCCTTGCTATCATACCGGACACGGATAATCTCGTCTTCTCGTCTGACTTTGGCTCGCTTATTTGGATTTTACTGCCTGCATATCGATTGGATATTGACACCATTGATCGCTGTGTTAATTGTGGTATAGCGACTAGTCGCTGTAATACACTTGGCCGACGAGCTTTATATGATGTAACGACACTGCCAGTGATTCATCATTGTCGTGCACCACAACCTGTGAGTACAAACTTGAAGTCACCTTTTCTAGCTACCCAGTGTCTACAATGCTGGTCTACAGGTTTCTTTTTTATTTTCCATAAACGTTATGCAGGAACTATAGTAACTAGCTATATATAAAAGGCACATGGAGATTGTTTACATTTAAGTTAAAACCTAACTGCAGGTATATTTTACTGTAATCATGATTTGTTGACGTTAAAAACTTTTCTCATCTTTCAGGTAATAGCAGTGACTATGTTTGCCAAGCTTGTTAGGATTTGGCTTAAGAATCATCTGTTGATAAAGCCTAACAACTTGGCCACCTTGGTAGTTTTTGTCTTCGCTGTGGTCATTCTCTTGCATCAAGATTCCGCCACCTACTTAACACAAGCTCTACTCGTGAAATGAGAATTTATAATGTTATACAATAGTGGATATAACTCGTACTGAAAAAAAATGTAAATAAATATAAATAATATAAACACAGAATGAATTGGCAGATTTTATTGTAAGAAACAATTATAATTGGCGTAGGTCTAATTTTGAAACAATTACTGTACAAAATGATAATTCAAATCATTTTCCCCAGCTTAGCGATAGTGAATTAATTCTTTCATCATGGAACATATCAAATAAAGCAGGCACGTTTATATTATGGTGAGCATGTTAAAGTAATGATGGCTTTATTATAGAAGTGTGCAGGGAAGTCAGCAGCAGCCTACTTGGAGAGCTGTCGGCTTCTAATTCTTCATGGCTACTAAGGGGACGCATTCAGTGCAGACATACAAGTCGAAAAACTTATTTTGTTTATATTTTAGTCGACAACTCTCGAAGAGGTAGGGAAGCAATACTTGAATATGATTGTAACTGCTTTGTAGACAAACGAATGGTAGGCTGCTGTGCATATGTAATGTCTATAATATGGTACCTTAGTTGGATTTCCACCTCCCAAAAATAAAAGTTCCAAAATCATAAAGTACCACCTACACAATTCTTAGATGATACTCTAATTATAATTGAAGTTGAATAAAAAATAATTATTATTCAAAAGTTTATTTTATTTTATTTTAAACATCATCTCCCTGGGGTATCTCCAAATTATTTCAGAGTTTTCTAATGTCCTCCCACTCAATACAACACAATTAATATAGTAAATAACTGTCTATTTTAACCAAATAGCAATCATGTTTAAAAATCAACTGTATAGTATAGGTTTTTGCCAATTTATTGCATAACCTCACTTTTACAAAACCTCCTATAACTCTGCTCTCAGATAGCCAAAACTCACCGAATTTTCAGTGATGCTTTGTTAATATATAAGCTATTAATTGACACTTATTTCATCTTTATACACCTTGGCCCAAGATAGTATGAAAGCGTTTCCGTCTCCTTTGTTTCGTAATCTTAATAATAGCAATCTTAGCAATTCTAACAATATGATATACATAATTACATATAGGTATACGGGTCGCACCGATAACCTTTCTTTTTTCAAGTTGGTTAAAATATTTTATGATTAAAGTAGTTAGTAGTATACTATAAAGAATAAAAGCCCTCAGTAGGTAATAAAAGGAAGGGGAAATCATAACTCTTATATTGGCAACACTTAAAAGATGGATGCATTATTATCTTGAGAATTACAAACTAAACAATTTATTCATCTTCTATACTTATAATAAATCTGTAGAGAGGTCAATTCTGTACATGAAATATATTTCCAAAATAACTATCAGGGGGTGATTAAGGATCGATACTCATGCCAAAAATGCAATCAGTTAAATTTTTGTCTGTCTGTCTGTCTGTCTGTCTGTCTGTATAACCGTTATAGAAACAAAAACTACTCGACGGATTTTAACGAAACTTGGTACAATTATTTTTCATACTCCTGAGCGGGTTATAGTATACTTTTCATCACGCTACAATAAATAGGAGCAGAGCAGTGAAGGGAAATGTTGGGAAAACGGGAGAAGTTACTCCATTTTTTAAGCTTCCGTCGCGTGTGCAACCTTAATGGTTAAAGCTACACAAATCATTTCATGACGGAAATGTTCTCCTTAAAATTATATAAAAAATATCCCACGACAGCATATGTCTAACTTTTATGGTTGACTCACAATAACACGTGTAACTCCCGATAGCTTAGCAGTTCGAAGCTTTCTGATTATAATATTTGTCTACTCTTACGTTTATAACACTCTCAGTCACCCCTAATTGAAAAAGTTAACATTATTAACTATTCCATAAAAAAATTGGCCAAGTGCGAGTCAGACTCGCCCATGAAGGGTTCCGTAGTAACTATAATATAATATGCATATTTATTTGACGAAAAAAAAACCTTACAAATTTCTTAAAACTAGCTTATTTACATTTTTTACAACTGCACCAAATAAATTTGTTTTATTTATTTATTTATTTATTTACTTTATGGAGGACTTACAGCTAATAAAACCATAAAAAAAAGGAATACATAGTCGCCAGAGAGCTAATAACAAGTCCTCACGTTTAGACTTATCTATACTTATAATAAATCTGTAGAGAGGTCAATTCTGTACATGAAATATATTTCCAAAATAACTATCAGGGGGTGATTAAGGATCGATACTCATGCCAAAAATGCAATCAGTTAAATTTTTGTCTGTCTGTCTGTCGTTCTGTCTGTCTGTCTGTCTGTCTGTCTGTCTGTATAACCGTTATAGAAACAAAAACTACTCGACGGATTTTAACGAAACTTGGTACAATTATTTTTCATACTCCTGAGCGGGTTATAGTATACTTTTCATCACGCTACAATCAATAGGAGCAGAGCAGTGAAGGGAAATGTTGGGAAAACGGGAGAAGTTACTCCATTTTTTAAGCTTCCGTCGCTACACAAATCATTTCATGACGGAAATGTTCTCCTTAAAATTATATAAAAAATATCCCACGACAGCATATGTCTAACTTTTATGGTTGACTCACAATAACACGTGTAACTCCCGATAGCTTAGCAGTTCGAAGCTTTCTGATTATAATATTTGTCTACTCTTACGTTTATAACACTCTCAGGCACCCCTAATTGAAAAAGTTAACATTATTAACTATTCCATAAAAAAATTGGCCAAGTGCGAGTCAGACTCGCCCATGAAGGGTTCCGTAGTAACTATAATATAATATGCAAATTTATTTGACGAAAAAAAAAACCTTACAAGTTTCTTAAAACTAGCTTATTTACATTTTTTACAATTGCGCCAAATAAATTTGTTTTGAAAAAAAAACCTTACAAATTTCTTAAAACTGGCTTTTTTACATTTTTTACAACTGCGCCGAATAAATTTGTTTTTCATAGTGTTTGTATGAATTACAAAGTTAAATTTGCGGTTTTAGAAAATATGCTGTATCTCAAAAACTGCTCAACTGATTTCGTTCAAACTAATTTTGGTTGAAAGTTTATATTAAGATCTACAGACATATATTTTTTTTAGATTTTTCACTCCATTATTATAGAAGTTAGAGGTTGTGTCCGCCACACACACATTTTACCACTTTGGAAGCTTATATCTTTTAAACGATTGACTTTATGGAAAAGTGGTTTTAGAAAACCCCGATGTCGTTTTTAAAGAACTGTCTATAGATACCGCACATGCATCGATTTCATGAAAAAAAATATTTTCAGGTTTAGTTCCATGTATGGGGAGCCCCCCTTTATTTTAAATATTTTTTTTTTTTTTTTTTAATGAGGTATACATATAGGAGGATTAAAGCGCAATATTTTGTTAGGTACGTTAAAATAAAATTTAGAAAGTAGTTCTGGACTATCAATATTATCGTGGAGGATTTTCAATAAATACAAACAGTCTGCAATATTACGCCGATCTACCAGTGGCAACAGGTGGTACTTCTTACAGAGTTGATGATAACCTGCTGAATGATATGGAATCTTTTGATGGAAACAAAGATATTTGATGAACCGTTTCTGTATATTTTCAATCCGGTCGATGTATTTATGATACCTAAAAAAAAAACCTTACAAATTTCTTAAAGCTGGCTTTTTTACATTTTTTACAACTGCGCCGAATAAATTTGTTTGTCATAGTGTTTGTATGAATTACAAAGTTATATTTTCGGTTTTAGAAAATATGCTGTATCTAAAAAACTGCTGAACTGATTTCGTTCAAACTAATTTTGGTTGAAAGTTTATATTAAGATCTACAGACATATATTTTTTTTAGATTTTTCACTCCATTATTATAGAAGTTAGAGGTTGTGTCCGCCACACACACATTTTACCACTTTGGAAGCTTATATCTTTTAAACGATTGACTTTATGGAAAAGTGGTTTTAGAAACCCCGATGTCGTTTTTAAAGAACTGTCTATAGATACCACACATGCATCGATTTCATGAAAAAAAAATATTTTCAGGTTTAGTTCCATGTATGGGGAAAAAAAAATTAAAAAATATTTAAAATAAAGGGGGCTCCCCTTTATTTTAAATATTTTTTAATTTTTTTCTCAAAATCGGAAAGCGGTTCACAGAATACATCTACCTATGAAGTTTCACATGTATAGTCCTAATAGTTTCGGAATAAAATTGCTGTGACAGACGGACGGACGGACAGACAGACAGACAGACAGACGGACAGACATGTCGAAACTATAAAGATTCCGTTTTTTGCCATTCGGCTACTAAACCGTAAAAAGAATCATATAAATCGGTATAAAAACACCAAAGTTATACATGAAATACGCTTATAATAATAAGCCATCGCGCGTGAATACTGAATCATGCTATAAGGATTATTTTTGAGAATCGGTCGCCGCGCTCGACGCGTCTCGCGGTCGAAGCGTTCTCTAGGTACTTAAGCCTCATGTGAACGTGATCTACACAATATTACCAATACATTAACTTACGCTGACGGAGTCGCGGGCACAGCTATATTGTATCATTACGCTAAGGCCAATAGGAGCGGAGCGCCAATGAAGAATGCTTCAAAATCGGGGTTAAATTTAACGTTAGCCCAAAGTAACTATTCCACGCGGACGAAGTCGCAGGCAAAAGCTAGTAATTAAATAAGACGATAAGTGAATGCGCTAGTTACACGTGAAATTTGATCCCATCCTGTTTTTTTTAGCCCCGCTGCATTTTTACAGGTAGAAACGACACAAGACGTCATAATTTAAATAAATTGGACACGGGTAAAACACGTCACGCGATATGCCGTTCACAGTACAACTGATCGGCTGCGTGTCAAACTACTTCATTTAGGTTAGGAGTAGTTTTTGTTGCTTCAGTATTAGGCGCGCTCACGGCTTCTAGTTCTTTCTGTATTCTAAGTCACAAACATTGGAAAAGGCGACATAATATCTTATTTGCAATCATTTTTTTTTAATCGACGAAACAAACGGAGGAGGCTCTCAAGTCGACATGTACTTATATTTTTTTTATGTATGATCACCGATTACTCGAAAACGGCTGAACCGATTTGGAATTTTTTTTTTGTTCGGAAGGTTATACTTCAGAGGTGGTCCCATTGAAACTCTTCAAATATTATTTATAGGCACACCTATAGTGGTTTAAGTATTCTTTGTAACTTATGTAGTTGCATTCGAAAAGCATCATTTGGTGAAGTGGACCTGATGATGGAGACCACAGATAGCCACCGGAACTACTCAATATATAAGTAGTAATAATAAGTATTTCATGGGTTCCGCATCGATTACTTGAATATGGTTATTAAGCACAATATGCTCGTCACAATGCATATGCTGAAGTGAAGGTGATGGTGAAGTACCAGGAGAAACCCTCAACAATTAACGCCCCAGGATCGGGAAAAGCAATATTTTGTAAAAGGTTATAAGTAGTTGACATTTGGGCAACTAGGGCATTTATGGAACTAGGTAAATTTACCTAGTTCCCTTACAAACCGACCAACTAAAAAGAGAGAAATAAAATAGTTTTACCAAAAAATTAAACCGACTTCTAAAAAAACACTGCAATGTGAAAAATTGATTGATTGAAAAATTGATGATTTTACGTCAAATGCAAATATAAATAAAAAGCGTGGTGCTCGCCTACGAAACAGTTTTGAGTTTGATAGTGGACCTATAGGACTAAGTTATGTACCGCAGTATGTACCTATACAATCAGCTGTTAAGCATTCATCACCAGAAGCGCAGCAGAACATAAGCAACAACATACGCAGCATATAACAGAAATTTAGATTTAATACATTTCTGTTATAATCAAGGTTGGGTTCCAGACCAATGGAGACTACAAATTATTATCCCTCTGCTTAAACCTGGCAAGCACGTGGATGACCCTAATGGCCTTAGACCTATCGCCCTGTCCTCAGTCTTAGCAAAATTACTAGAGCACCTTATTAAAAACCGATTAGAATGGATAGTAGAATCCAGAGACTTACTGCCGAACTACCAGTTTGGTTTCAGGAAGGGGCTCAGCACAATGGACAGTGTGGCAGTTCTAGTCACGGATATCCATTTGGCGTTCTCCAAAAACGAGTCAGTTGTTGCTGCTTTCCTAGACATTTCCTACGCATACGATAACGTTTCCTCTCTCTTCCCGTTCTCAGGCAGAAACTGCATCAGCTGAGTATTCCGGTTAAGATGATCGAATGCATATGTGGACTACTTTGGTCTCGCTCTTTAGTTTTGAGGGTTCAGGGAGAGGACTTTGAAAAAAGGGTGACTTGGAGAGGACTCCCGCAGGGCTTCGTCCTCAGCCCTGTTCTTTATAATCTTTACACAGCTGATATTGGCTCCTACAGTACGCTGACGACTTAGTCCTGTATGTGTCACGCTCCTCCATCATGGACGTCGCGTCATCTCTGTGCCTCTCACTGGATTCTCTTAATGATTGGCTTTCAAATCGTGGTCTTATATTATCTGCACCCAAAAGCTCGGCAGTAGTCTTTTCCCGCAAGAGAACAACCCCACAAATCTCGGTAGCCATCTCGGAGAAAAACATCCCGCTGGTAAAGAAGGTCAAAATTCTGGGCGTTTTCCTTGACTCAAAATTAACTGGCAAGCACCACATGAATCACCTAATCAGGGACCTTGACAGGGTTCAGTCTAAGTGTCTTCGGATCATCTCTGGATGTATGAAGTCCTCGCCTATCGGTGCGTTGCAGGTCGAATGCGCTGAACCTCCCCTAGCTCTAAAGCGACAGTACCTAGCCTCCCGTTTCTTGTCTAGGGTAATTTGTAGATCTTCCCATCCCCTTATCACTAAATTAAATGAACTAAATTCCATAAGCAGAACCTCAAATTATTGGAAAAATAAGGAAATCCCTTTAATCCTTAAACACTTTCGTCTAACTCTATATTTAGAATACCCAATTGTACAGTATCCCAAATTACCTTTCATTTCGATTATTCCCAAAAATCCACTTCAACATTGGTATACCCAAAAACTCCCCCGCAGCGAATTCGATGTTCAACGCGTCTGTGGGAGAGCGATGGAATGGCTTCCAGAGATTTTTTACAGACGCTTCGAAATCTACCGACTGTAGCCATACAGGAGCTGCAGTGTTCTTCGAAGACTCCAGGATCATATTACAGTACAAATGCCCCAAGGAAGCTTCTGTGCTTACAGGCGAGTGTGTGGCTTTATTGGAAGCATGTCTTTTAATCGAGTCCCACCGCATTGATAAAGCCGTTATTTTTAAAGACTCCCTAAGTTGTCTCCAAACCCTAGCTCAAAACCCTGTCAAAAGTAAATTATACAGAACGCTTATTTTAAAAATTAAAAAATCCCTTCTCTCTAGCAGTAATAGCCAAAAAGATGTTCAGCTGGTTTGGATACCCAGCCATTGTGGCATCAGAGGCAACGAGTGCGTCGATGCCTTGGCTAAAAGTGCATGTTCGTCTCCTACAGCCGACCTCGGTCACAATCCCTATCAGGGCTATGATTTACTGAACCTCCCAAAAGAGAACCTTTATAGTTCCTGGCAACAGCAGTGGAAGAAAAGGGCAAATTCTTTTATACCAATTGAAGAAACAGTGACTACCATTCCTGTTCTGAGTTTACCTTTTGTTTTTTTCCTTTTCTAATTTCTTTTGTCTCTAATCATAAACACTTGCTTTTCCAATTTACTTTAGACATTGGCAGAACTATTCTGCCAATGTCTAAAGTCATCAGCTTCAGCATCGACATCGGCTCCACTTGCCATTAACAAAAAATAGAATAGAATAGAATAAGCAACGAATCCTCTATCTCGTTCACCCATATGCAAAATAAAATGACGGACGCGAACGGGTATGTTGATGCGCCTACGAGCAATTTGGTTTCACCGGGTGTGAAAGAGATCGACTGCCAGGCGAGCAGTAGATACAGCGACGGTGCGAGAGTAAGCGGGACAGAACAGCAGAGGGAACGCGTCGAGGGTCGTTCGCCGTGGTTACGCCGTCATGTGAGGTATTGAGGCAGCCTACCTGCGCTGACGCATCGACTTGGCCTGCAACAGGTAGTTCTCAGTCGTCGCCGTCGTGCCAAATAGAAACAATGAAGGTAAATTCGTCGGCTGAACTACTTAACGCTTGCGATAATTATGTATTGTCACCGCGTAGGCGTCAGATGTGTAAACAAGTGGTAAGGGATAATAAAGACTCGGAATGGCAATTAGTGAGGAACAAAGCATTAAAGCGATATTATAAACTTATTGGGCAGAGACGCTGTGCTTCTACTGCACCCGACGTTAAATTTAATTTAATTCAAAGAAACGAGTGAAAATGATAATATATCATTAGGGTTAAAGATAAAATAACTGATACTGTAACTTTAAAAAACTTTTTACCAAAAAATTAAACCGACTCCCAAAAAACACTGCAAAGTGAAAAATAACTTTAATTTCGGAAGTCGGTGCCAAAAACGAAAATACAAAACTAAAGACACCGACTACTTTCGAAGTATACCCTATCAAACAAAAAAATAATTTTCCAATCGGTTCAGCCGTCTTCGAGTAACCGGTGATCATACATAAAAAAAAAAGAAAAAAAAATATACGCGTCGAATTGATAACCTCTTCCTTTTCTTGTCGTCGGTTGAAAAAGATAAATATGAAGCAGGCTAAAAAGTACAACGCTTATAAAGTGTTTGTTTCTAAATGTAATTTAGAGTTATTTATGATAATTTTTGGCCTAACGGAATAACGTTTCGGCGTTTTGTGCATTTTATGTACAAAACGGAAACGAATCATGACGCAAGTTAACATATTGTGTAATGGATGTAAACTGTCAACAATATTTTAATTTAATTAGTTTTAATTGTAAGTCGGTCAAGCGGTCTATTGACTGTATTCGTGAAATCTGTGAAATTAAAAGTTACTGTATTGCATTGTACTAGCAGCATGCTGACAGGTATTCGGACTGTGGTTGATAATCGCTCAATTATTGTATTTTCTGTTTACATGCCGACTGACTCACCGGACAACTTACCAATTGTGACAGAGGTTCTTGGTGAAATAAGTGCAATTGTACCTAGCGAGGATGTTGAAAATTTATTTATATTGGGTGATTTTAATGCTCATCCTAGGGAGCTATTTTATAATGAATTGATTAATTTTTGCTCGGATCTGTGTTGGATTTGTGCTGACATAGAGAAAATAGGCTCACAGACTACCACGTATACCTTTATTAGCGAAGCTCATGGCTGCAGACGATGGCTGGACCATTGTGTAGTGTCATTGTCAGCCTGGCAAACCGTAGTTGAAGTGCGAGTTGTAGAGGATGTTTTTATGTCTGATCACTTACCTTTACTTGTCAAATGTGATATCAGTGTTTTAAGGCGTAAGTTGGTGACTAGTGACTGATGCCGTAGCTCGGTAATTTGGGGTGAGAGAGATATGACTCAAATAAACAACTACCACAAATTATGCCATAACCGATTGCGTAATATAGATTTTCCATCTGAGTTCTCGGAATGCAGTCGCGGGTCATGCAGTTTAGAGGGTCACAAAAGTATATTGAATAAATTGTATGAAAACATTGTGCGTATACTGAGTGACGCGGCTGTTGGGTCTAATGGGAAGCGGGGAAATAGAAGAAAAAATCGCAGACATTTGTGTGGCTGGAATAAACATGTTTGTGAAGCTCATCACGTGGCCAGGCTTAAGTTCAAATTGTGGGTATCATGCAATCGTCCTTCGGCTGGCATCATCTATGACGAGATGATTGAGTCCCGTAGAATTTTCAAAAGTCGTTTCAAAACACAGATCGGCAAAGGATTTCGGTAATTTCTGGAAGGCTACGGGTAAGCATGATATTAAGCCTGGCCTTCCTGTGAGTGTGGGTGGGAATAGCGAACCGGTGCATATTGCTAATTTATTCAAGGAGCATTTCAAAGTCAGCTCCCCGCTGGGCCCGTCAGTGTCGTCTATTAGTCCTGAGGCTGGATGTGTCGCAGGTGAGTCGTCTGTAAATTTTACAGCTTCTCAAGTAAGGACTGGGGATATTTCGGATTTGGGGAACTACCGCCCTATATCACTAGCTACTGTGATTGCTAAGGTGCTGGACGGTATGCTTGATACCTGCTTGGATAATTATATACATCTACATGACGCTCAATTTGGGTATCGGCCCAGGCTATCTACTGAAAGCGCAATAGTGAGTCTCAAGCATACCGTCCAATACTACACGGATCGTAGGACACCGGTATATGCCTGTTTTCTTGACCTCTCCAGGGCTTTTGACCTCGTATCGTATGATGTGCTCTGGAGAAAGTTGAGGGACAGGGGTGTACCTGTGGTCATGCTCAATATATTGAAATATTGGTATGGACATCAAACGAATTTTGTGAGGTGGGCTAATACACTCTCTGAAGCGTATAGGTTGGAGAGCGGGGTGAGACAAGGGGGACTGACATCTCCCAAGCTCTTCACCCTATATGTAAATGACCTCAACGTCGAGCTCAGCAGCAGGCGTGTCGCGTGCTCGATAGACGGCGTCAGTATCAATAACATAAGCTACGCGGACGATATGGTGCTGCTGAGCCTGACGGCGAGGCGTCTCGGAGAGTTGTTAAAAGTGTGTGAGGTCTATGCCAATGTCCATGGCCTATTATATAATGTGAAGAAGAGTGAATACATGGTCTTCAGGGCCAATGGTAGATGCCCTGAGCATCCTCAAAATATTACCCCAAATGGCTTGTGCGTAAATCGTGTGGTCAAATTTAAATAACTAGGACATTTCCTTACCGACGGCCTGAAGACGATGTAGATATTGAGAGGGAGTTCAGTGCTCTAGTGGTCAGAGGTAACATGCTGGCCCGCAGATTCTACCGATGCTCTGATGATGTGAAGATCACCCTTTTCAAGGCATATTGTCAGAACTTTTACACGGGGAGCCTGAGGGTTAGTCACAACAAAATGTCGCTGGATTCCCTGCGCATCCAATATAATAATATTTTCAAGATGTTATTTGGGCTGCGACGTTTCTGCAGTGCATCAGGGATGTTCGCGCTATTTCACACTGATGGTTTTCATGCCATCATTCGCAAGAAAACGGCATCCCTGATCTGCAGATTGCGTGGCGGCCGCAACCTTAACCTAGTTCCTTATTATGAGGGTTATATAATAACGTTTAGTAATTAATTATAGTCTGTGTTTAATTTATGTGTTATTGTAATGTGTATGTGTGTGGAAATCTAATTTTTAATAATGGTAATGGTTGATAATTTCTTTTTATTTGTAGTTTATAATCTTAACTATGTATATGGATCTTTGGACATCTGAATTAAATGATTTTATTTTTTTTTATTTAAAAAAAAACTTTAATTTCGGAAATCGGTGCCAAAAACGAAAATACAAAACTAAAGACACCGACTACTGATATAAAAGTTTTTTTTTCACGTTGCAGTGTTTTTTAGTAGTCGGTTTAATTTTTTTACCTTACATTTGTCTTGTGATCTTAAATGGGTTGTAAAATTTCTGGATATCTCAAAAGTATCGGACCTTCTTCTGTAATATCTCTTAGAAAAATTGCAAATATACAAGCGTTCCCCTACAAATTGCTTTTAATAGATTTCTGGCACAGAAAATCAACAAGTCAGAGAATAACACTGTTGATTACGAAATCATTTATTTTATGTTTCATTGGTATTTTACCAAACAATTCATTGTTCGTGGTTTCAAAATAGTGAGTTAAATAAAAAAGCGCCACCAAATGTTTTTTACCGCCGAGTTTTTGAACAAATGTTTTACTGTGGGTACCTATAACAGATTCAAATCATAAACTCTGGACCCACTGTATATTATGTAATAACTGCTTAGAAGAAGTATACCTAAAAAATAATTGTGACGAGTACAAGTAGATATTTTAAAAGCTTTCACTGCCATCCTAAACGTTAAACGTTCGACTACAGATATTGTTGAAGTCTCTATTTATCCCTAATTGAACAATAATGAATCGTTTGACTGATGCTTACTTTCAAATGTAATCAAAGAACCTTAGAGGCTGAAACCCAAATAAAATCTGCTAAATTTTTCTGCTATAAAAAGTACCAAATCAACGCTTACCTGCATTGCATCCATTTCCTTAAAAAGTGCCTTCGATTTGGGGCCAGGAATTTCAGTTTTAATGCAAGGTCCTGGCGGCTCATTGTGTTTAGTTGTATATCCCGACGCATAGCATCTAAAATCTGTAAAAAACACGATAGGTAGCGAGTTTTATTAGTGTGTTGTAGAAAAGTTCAAAAAATCAAAATTATTTATCGCTACACGTTACAATGGTGGCCTGGTACCTACACCTAGCAGTTAAGGAGACGACATCGACTGCCGGTTGAAAACGCGCATCCTGCGATTGGATTTAAATGTTGCCACATTGTTGGTGATAATCATTTTTAACCGACTTCTAAAAAAGGAGGAGGTTCTCAATTCGGATGTTTGTTTGTTTTTTTTTTATGTTTGTTCGGGCATAGCTCCGTCGCTTGCGAACCGATTTGAAAAAAATATTTTTTTGTTGGAAAGGGTATACTTTCCAAATGGTCCCATGAAAATTTTATCGAAATCGGACAAGCCGTTTCTGAAAAATAGACAAACGTCTGAAAAAAATATTTACATTGACGACCTTTTCGTTTACTCTGCTGGTGAAGGTGATAAGTAGTTGACATTTTGGCTTTTGTAACTAGATTAATTACAAACTGACCCACTAAAAAGCGCGAAAATAAAAACTTTTTTGCAAAAAATAAAACCGACTTCCATATCAAAACACTACAAAGCCAAAAATAATTTTAATTTCGGTAGTCGGTGTTATTGGTTTTGTATTTTCTTTTTTTTTCACACCGCCTTCCGAAGTCGGTTTTATTTTATGCAAAAAAAGTTTTTATCTCATATATTCTCGTGTTTGATTCACAAGATATTAAAAGAAGCGAAAGACGTTTGTTTGCAATTACATCTTTTAATGTAGATGGAAAGAAGGAAGAAGAAAACGCGTTATTCCTGGATAAAACAAGGAAACTTAAACAAACCCACTAATTTAGTTTCTAGCAAAAAAAAAATATTCGCAATTGTCTCGTGACGCGACGCGATTAGACGAGCCTTCGTCTATAGCTTATATATATATGTATAACAAACATTATGTTAACACGGGGCTACGAAAATATTTCATTATTTACAGCCGATAGCGACGTCAAATTTATTTTACAGCGCATAACCAGGTTATAGCTATCAGAGCCGGAAGAATTCTTTACTATGATTTTTTACAATTGCAAGAAAGACTGTAGCTATGTATATCGCCAAAGTGTATGATCAGTTTGGTGGCTAAGTGTGTTTTAATAGTAATAAATCAATACCAGATGATTTCGATATGGACGGAGAAATGTAGGTGCGTGCGTCCATTGGGTTTCCTTGGGTCGGTTGTGGAGGTGTTTTGTTTGAGAGCGGGACTAGGTACGTGCATAAAGTGTTTGAGCTTGTTCATACAAGGTGATGATATCGAAGATAGTGATAAAGAATGACGATGACTTTGAATTTAGGCAACCGCGTGACGAAGATAACGACGACCAACAAGAAACTAATTCAAATGCGCTATTCCGAGGGTTAAAAAAAAACAGAATAACCTTTCTCACGCTATAGAAATCCTAAATAAAAAAAATAATAGTTGTAATAGTCTAGTTTACACAACTCTAAGTACCTACGTAGATACTTACATTATGTTTATTTCGTCCTAAATAATATTTTTAAACAATTCTGCAAATACCTAATAGTTAGTATCATTAAAATATTATGTTTAAATAATGAGCTAGGTATATTCTTGGACAAACATTTAGGTACACCGCTTAATTAAATAACGCACTAAATTATAAAACTGAATTCATAAATTTAATATCATGTTTAGATTGCTTGTTTATTAATCTTTTCGCTTTTATCTATATTTTTATTTTATTTATTGATATTTATATATATATTCTATATATAATTACCGATGAACAAAAATCGTTGTACCTACCCTATTTACGATAACTACGCGGACGGTAGAGAGTTGAGGTGGAGAAAACTATACTAATATTTTGTTAAATAACGTTCAAACTTAAAATTTTATTGAATCGATTTTATGGTTATTTTTCGACCATGGACCACTTGTATATCTTAATATAGATACGGATGGGCACCCTGCTCTTTCCGCCTTTTACCTACCGCAAGATCGGTTGTTGATAAAAATACCTGCTGAATTTTCTATAGAAAAAAAAACTTTTTACCAAAAAATTAAACCGACTCCCAAAAAACACTGCAAAGTGAAAAATAACTTTAATTTCGGTAGTCGGTGTCTTTAGTTTTGTATTTTCGTTTTTGGCACCGACTTCCGAAATTAAAGTTATTTTTCACTTTGCAGTGTTTTTTGGGAGTCGGTTTAATTTTTTGGTAAAAAGTTTTTATTTCACTCTTTTTAGTTGGTCTATTTTTAATTTACCTAGTTACAAGAGCCTAATTATCAACTACTTATAACCTTTTACAAAATATTGCTTTTCCCAATGCTGGGCCGTTAATTGTTGAGGAGTTCTCCTGGTACTTCACCATCAGCTCTTCATCACCATATGCATTGTGACGAGCATAAAGTGCGTAACATCCATATTCAAGTAATCGAATCGCAATCCACTCAATACTTATTATTAAGTAGTTTCGGCGGCCATCTGTGGTCTTCATCATCAGTTCCACTTCCTCAAATGGTACTTTTTGAGAGCAACTGCACAAGTTACTATAATAAATACCCAAAACGACATAGGTGTGCCTATAATATTTGAAGAGTTCCCTCGATTTCTCCAGGATCCCATCATCAGATCCTGACGTTTATGAAAATGGGACCAATATCGAAGTATACCCTTTCAATCAAAAAAAGAATTTTCCAAATCGGTTCAGCCGTCTTCGAGTAATCGATGATCATACATTAAAAGAAAAAAAAAAAAAAAAAAAAATATACGCGTCGAATTGATAACCTCCTCTTTTGGTCGTCGGTTGACAAGATATTCACCATAAAATATCGATTATTGTGCCGTAATATCTTGTGACGAAGACATTAGATTACATGAGATTTTTCCCAGTCCTTACCGTACAAAATAAGGTTTGCACCTTGTTTTTTTTTTGCTGGGCTAAATGTATCTACCATCATGAGAAGGGGACAGGTCTTTATCAGAATATAGTAACGCCAACAGTAATACAGTTATGATTTTAGTCTCTTGTGGTCAGCCCAAAACGTTATCTTCTGTTTATCTTCCGATATTATATGCCCCACCGGCGGCGCCGCCACCGCGCACAAACTACTGAGATTTTAATAATAAAAATTGGCCAAGTGCGAGTCAGACTCGCCCATGAGGGGTTCCGTAGTAACTATAATAATATAATTATATGTATATATAATATGTATATGTATAATTATATGACGAATAAAAAAAACCTTAAAAATTTCTTAAAACTAGCTTATTTACATTTTTACAACTACGCTAATTATCTTTGTATTTCATAGTGTTTGTATGAGTTACAAAGTTATATTTGCGGTTTTAGAAAATATGCTGTATCTCAAAAACTGCTGACCCGATTTCGTTCAAACCAATTTTGGTTGAAAGTTTATATTAAGATTGACAGACATATATTTTTTTAGATTTTTCACTACATTATTATAGAAGTTAGAGGGGGGACACATTTTACCACTTTGGAAGCTTATATCCATAAAACGATTGACTTTATGAAAAAGTGGTTTTAGAAACCCTTATATAATTTTTAAAGACCTGTCTATAAATACCACACACGCATAGGCATCATGAAAAAAATATTTTCAGTTCTAATTCCATGTATGGGGACCCCCCTTTATTTAAAAATATTTTTAATTTTTTTTCTTAAAATCGGAAAGCGGTTTACAGAATACATCTACCTACTAAGTTTCACATGTACAGTCTTAATAGGATCGGAATAAAATGGCTTTGACATACGGACGGACGGACAGACAGACAGACAGACAGACGGACGGACAGACATATCGAAACTATAAGGGTTCCGTTTTTTGCCATTCGGCTACGGAACCCTAAAAAGGGTAATTCAATTCATTATTGAGGTCCACAAACCTAATTGTGATATAAATAAAAAATTGGCCAAGTGCGAGTCAGACTCGCCCATGAAGGGTTCCGTAGTAACTATAATAATATAATATAATATGTATAATTATTTGACGAATAAAAAAGCCTTAAAAATTTCTTAAAACTAGCTTATTTACATTTTTACAACTACGCTAAATAAGTTTGTATTTCATAGTGTTTGTATGAGTTACTAAGTTATATTTGCGGTTTTAGAAAATATGCTGTATCTCAAAAACTGCTGACCCGATTTCGTTCAAACCAATTTTGGTTGAATGGTTACATTAAGATTGACAGACATATTTTTTTAGATTTTTCATTCCAGTATTATAGAAGTTAGAGGGGGCGGACACACATTTTACCACTTTGGAAGCTTATATCTTTAAAACGATTGACTTTATGAAAAAGTGGTTTTAGAAACCCATATATCATTTTTAAAGACCTGTCTATAAATACCACACACGCATAGGTTTCATGAAAAAAAATATTTTCAGTTCTAATTCCATGTATGGGGGACCCCTCTTTATTTTAAATATTTTTTCTTAAAATCGGAAAGCGGTTTACAGAATACATCTACCTACTAAGTTTCACATGTACAGTCTTAATAGGATCGGAATAAAATGGCTGTGACATACGGACGGACGGACAGACAGACAGACGGACAGACAGACAGACAGACAGACAGACAGACAGACAGACAGACGGACAGACATATCGAAACTATAAGGGTTCCGTTTTTTGCCATTCGGCTACGGAACCCTAAAAATACCTACTGAACATCAATAGGTAATTATGATATCGAAAATTTGCCAATATTATTCGTGATGATGTTAAATATAAACCTCGTTAATTAATAATTCTGCTAAAGTTCTTATCATTTTTGTGGTAAACATATTGTACCTATTGCGATTTTATGCATATTGACTGCTGGTTTTAAAGTAATTATTTGTAGGGAACAATTTTTTTTAACTTTATTTGAACATAAAACAGTTACTTACAAATTACAATATACCTAAGTGTGACGAAATAAAATTTATAACTAACTAGGTAAACGTGTACCCCACATCAATGTCTACGGAATAATGGTATATATACCTAAGGATCAATTTAATGTGATTTTCTTATGATAAATGATATACAATTTATAGTTATAATTTTAAACTATATGAGGATATTAATATAATTTGTAAGTAAGTAACCTTAACCCACGTCCTTAATTTTCTAAAATATTATAGTATTCGTTAGCACTGTGCAGTGTAAGGATAATAATTATCAACATACCTTTTAAAATGACTGTCGGTAAGGATTTGATCGTCGCACGTCGAATCATCTTCAAAACTTTGTCTTATACACGTCTCTGAGTCTGCTGTAATTTTAAATTTATTGCTCTCACAATAATATAACTACAATGCCATAGTACGGCGTGCGGTGGGAACGTCACTCTTTGCTAACGCACTGTATCCGTTTGAGCTGCGGGGATGAGTAAACGTAGTGATTATAAAGGGTCCCCTGCGGAGTACGCGCCGCGCAGTCGCGCAGCTGCGATGAACATAGGTACCCTGTGCCGGGCAGATTACAGACACTGATTACATAAGGCCGAGCTTACACATTCGGTATAGGCCATAGGCCGATAAACCAACTTCTTAACGGTTCAGACTTTGGATAAAAAAAGTAGGGATGCGCTCCTATTAACCGCGAAATTCAAACGGTACGTAACGCATCTTACATTTACTAAGGTAACAAGGTAGGTAACAAAAGTCTTTAAGCTAAGGACAAATTGTGGACCCTGTTAGGGCACAGCAACATATTTTAAACACAAAATTTAATATAAAAATATCACACATACCTAATTGAAATCAAGACAAAAAACAAAGAAAAGCTTAAAAATTAACCCATAAATTAGTTATATTTATATAAAAATCCTTAATTATTATTTATTTGTTAATGAAATCTTTTGTTCAGTAGCATTAATTCTAAATTACTAAAATAATTATATTTCTTCAGGTAGCTTATTATACTATTATCTATACTAATATTATAAAGAGGTAAAATTTGTAAGTTTGTATGTAGGGGGTAATCTCTGAAACTACTGAACCGATTTTGAAAATTCTTTCGCTTACATGTAGCTGCATTATCCCTGGCTAATATGCATGATATAAATTATCTTTATATCATGAATATTAGCCGAGCTATTATAATCTTTGTCAAGCAAGTCGGGGACGGGATCCCGTAGAATATTTTCGACTTCTACGCGGACGAAGTCGCGCGCAGAAGCTAGTTCTATTATATAAAGCTAAATTACCACTCACTGACTGACTGACTCACTCACTGACATAATTGTTCTCCCAGATGGTGGATGGGGAGGTGGGTATATTTTGACAGATTCGTAAACAAGTAACTCTCAAACCTACGGGAAAAGTGCCAAACCTCCCCTTTTCCCCCCCTTCTCCCCCCCCCCTATCGTATCTCGGAAACTACGAGACCCGTGTTTTTTTCTTTTTACGGATTCGTATAGAGGAGGCTCGGTAAAGTAAAAACCATTTTTCAAAGTCGTCCCCCCGCCCCCCTTCTCCCCCCCTTTAGGCGGATCTCGGAATCTAAGAGACTTGGAACATTTTTTTTTTCAGATTCATTTAGAGGGGCAATGCTTTAGTCGAAATAATTGTGCAACCCCCCCCCCAATCCCCCCCCCCCTTTTTTTTTTTTTTTTCACAAGCACGCGAGGTGCTTGCACCTCGCGCAACACGCAAATACTAGTTATTATATTATATAAAGCTAAATTACCACTCACTGACTGACTGACTGACTGACTCACTCATTGACATAATTGTTCTCCCAGATGGTGGATGGGGAGGTGGGTATATTTTGACAGATTCGTAAACAAGTAACTCTCAAACCTACGGGAAAAGTGCCAAACCTCCCCTTTTCACCCCCCTTCTCCCCCCTCCCTATCGTATCTCGGAAACTACGAGACCCGTATTTTTTGTTTTTTACGGATTCGTATAGAGGAGGCTCGGTAAAGTAAAAACCATTTTTCAAAGTCCCCCCCCCCGCCCCCCTTCTCCCCCCCTTTAGGCGGATCTCGGAATCTAAGAGACTTGGAACATTTTTTTTTTCAGATTCATTTAGAGGGGCAATGCTTTAGTCGAAATACCTGTGCACCCCCCCATCACCCCCCTCCATTTTTTTTTTCCACAAGCACGCGAGGTGCTTGCACCTCGCGCAACACGCAAATACTAGTTAGCTATATAAAGCTAAATTACCACTGACTGACTCACTGACTCATTGACATAATTGTTCTCCCAGATGGTGGATGGGGAGGTGGGTATATTTTGACAGATTCGTAAACAAGTAACTCTCAAACCTACGGGAAAAGTGCCAAACCTCCCCTTTTCACCCCCCTTCTCCCCCCCTCCCTATCGTATCTCGGAAACTACGAGACCCGTATTTTTTTGTTACAGATTCGTATAGAGGAGGCTTGGTAAAGTAAAAACCATTTTTAAAAGTCACCCCCCTTGCCCCGCTTCTCACCCCCTTTAGGCGGATCTCGGAAATTAAGAGACTTGAAACATTTTTTTTTTCAGATTAATTTAGAGGGGCAATGCTTTAGTCGAAATAATTGTGCACCCCCCCATCACCCCCCTCCATTTTTTTTTTTCCACAAGCACGCGAGGTGCTTGCACCTCGCGCAACAAGCAAATAATAGTTGTACTATATAAAGCTAAATTACCACTGACTCACTGACTGACTCACTCACTCATTGGCATAATTGTTCTCCCAGATGGTGGATGGGGAGGTGGCCATATTTTGACAGATTCGTAAACAAGTAACTCTCAAACCTACGGGAAAAGTGCCAAACCTCCCCTTTTCACCCCCCTTCTCCCTCCTCCTTATCGTATCTCGGAAACTACGAGACCCGTATTTTTTTTTTTACGGATTCGTATAGAGGAGGCTTGGTAAAGTAAAAACTATTTTTCAAAGTCGCCCCCCTTGCCCCCCCTTCTCACCCCCTTTAGGCGGATCTCGGAAATTAAGAGACTTGGAACATTTTTTTTTTCAGATTCATTTAGAGGGGCAATGCTTTAGTCAAAATAATTGTGCAAACCCCCCCCCCATCTCCTCCCATCACCCCTCCATTTTGATTTTTACTACTGAAAAAACTGTCTATAAACGGGCCTTCAAATTTTTTATGCCATGCCCTCCCCTCCCCAACCTCCCCTAAAATTGAAAAGGCTGTAACTTCATAACAGTTAGAGATAGCCATTAGGTGTTTGAACAAATATTATAGTAGGCGTCGAAACCTGTCCGGTGGTACGTAGGGCCTGAGTGGAGTGAAGGGGGGAGGTGGCGAGCGAAGCGAGCCGGCGACTTCCGTAGCGTAACGAAGGTTTTTACTACATTTAGGGGTTTTAAAAGTGAACAATCCACCACCACAAGCACGCGAGGTGCTTGCACCTCGCGCAACACGCAAATACTAGTCTATAATGTAAAAATGAATCGCTGAATGTGTTGCTAAGCGCAAATCTCGAGAGCAGCTGAACCGATTTCGCTAATTCTTTTTTTATAATATTCCTTGAAGTACGAGGATGGTTCTTACGGACAGAAAAACCTTCAAAAATATAGGGAAAACAGTAAAAACAATAATTTTCTTTTCCCATACAAACCACTCTGTCCCCAGCTGTTAAACATTTGACGTCAATCAAAGCAAAACAAAGGCGTGTTAGGATTATCTTTGGTATGCCTTCAATTTTCCTCCTTATTTTTTAAACAGAACTGCTAACAGTATCTGCGTCCCATTACATATTGTTACGCCAGTCGCTTAGTGAAGTACGTCGAGAAACTTCGACACAAATCTAGAATGTTCGAGACACTAACGCCATCCAGCGGCGAGTAGCAGTACTGAGTATATCTAGTCGAGACACTAACGCCATCTAGCAGTGAATAGCAGTACTGTGTATCTCAAGTAGCTCTGGAATATTCTTAGCAGTATAAACAGTGAGACGATTTTATAAGAATGTTTTAGAACTCAAAGACCGGGGTATAAATAGCTCGCAGAGGAACGCAGATGGCAGTCTTATTACGAGGCGAATACGCGATACTATCGAAGTATCGATTTAAGTGTTAAGTGACAAGTGTTGTGGTGTGAATAATTGTGTTAAATTTTTATTTTGTGTTTAATTAATTAAAGTGTTAATTTTGGTTTAATTGGCGTTAATTATTTCTATCCCGAACCCCAACTCGTAACAATTTGGTGTCAGAAGTGGGATAGAAAAATGTCGGTTTTACCGAAAGACGATATGGAAGGTGTAAGGACAAGAAATCAATGCCAGCAGGAGATCGACCAGAGACGGTTTGAAGGCTCACCATCGCCAGCACCGGATGGAAATCAGCAGACGATGGAGGCGTCTGCGAGTACTTCCGGAGTTGCTCCAGTGACTACGTCTCCGGCTGAATTTGACATGACTGCATTGATGGCTATGCTGCAGGAACAAGCCCTCCGCCAGTAAGAACAAGCCCACCGCCAGGAAGAACAGGCCCACCGCCAGGAAGAGCAGGCTGCTCGTCTCCAGGAAGAGCTAAAGCCCGCCGCCAGGAAGAAGAAGCCCGCCACTGGGAAGAACAAGCTCGCCGCCAGGAAGAGCAGGCTGCTCGTCTCCAGAAAGAGGTAGCCCACCGCCAGGAAGAGGAAGCCCGCCACCGAGAAGAACAAGCCCGCCGACAGGAAGAGCAGGCTGCTCGTCTCCACGAAGAGCTAGCCCGCCGTCAGGAAGAGCCGTCAGGAAGAGCTGATGCTACTCACAAAGGAAATAAATGCGAATCTTTGCAAGGACTTTAGTGCTGTAAAGGAACGTGTGTACCAGCAAGAGGAACGGATTATTGAAGCTGAGAATAATTTGAATAATTTGATAAAAACAGTTATCAAGTTATGACCGTTCGTTGAGTATAAAGCACAAGTAGTTGTCTAGTTATGCACGCTCTCGTGAAGATACGTGTCACACTTGCGATTTGCTAAATACTAAAATCTCGTTAGCTCAAGGGCAGGAAAACCTGGATTTAAAAGCTAAACTTGCTGAACATCAAACATTAGCTGAAATAGGTTATTCCGAAAAGAGAAAGGATAAAGAAAATGCGAAACGCGACCCATCATTTCAAGCCTACACATTCGATCTACAACAATGTTTACCTACTCCTTACCTCAAGACTTCAGTTTCTTTTTATAAGAGACAGTTATGGTCCTTTAATCTCACAGTTCATAACTTAGTTGACGACAAAGCTACTTGTTACATGTGGGACGAAACAATTGGCGCACGTGGTGCTAATCAAATCACATCTTGCTTACGGCATTTGCTTCAGAATTTACCTCCAAATATAAAAGAGGTCACATTTTATTCAGATACATGTAGAGGCCAGAATAAATACAATATAGTCGCTATGATGTTCATGCTCTTGTTGCATAATATCCGAACTGCTCATTGGGTATTAGACTCTTTGCTCCGGCAAAATGTTTGAGCCGCTTATATACCTAATGTGTTTTATTGATTCTGTTTTGATAATTCCGAATAGCAAAGTTAGTAATGGTTTATGAACAATAAAAGTATAGAATAGCAGTGGTTCAAATACACAATGAGAGTAATACATAGTAATGCTAATGCAATCCTAATGAGGGTGTGCGGTCGGACGCACGGACAATAGATAAGAAAAGGTGAACAATGAAAGTCCATAATGGGTCATACTCAGAAAATGTGTACATTTGGTTTTATTTCTTGTCCTGCTACTTCATCTTCTATACTTATAATAAATCTGTAGAGAGGTCAATTCTGTACATGAAATATATTTACAAAATAAATATCAGGGGGTGATTAGGGATCGATACTGATAACAAAAATGCAATCAGTAAAATTTTTGTCTGTCTGTCTGTCTGTCTGTCTGTATAACCGTTATAGAAACAAAAACTACTCGACGGATTTTAACGAAACTTGGTACAATTAATATTCATACTCCTGAGCAGGTTATAGTATACTTTTCATCACGCTACATTCAATAGGAGCAGAGCAGTGAAGGGAAATGTTGGGAAAACGGGAGAAGTTACTCCATTTTTTAAGCTTCCGTCGCGTGTGCAACCTTAATGGTTAAAGCTACACAGAAATCATTTATGACGGAAATGTTCTCCTTAAAATTATATAAAAAATATCCCACGACAGCATATATCTATCTTTTATGGTTGACTCACAATAACACGTGTAACTCCCGATAGCTTAGCAGTTCGAAGCTTTCTGATTATTATTCTGCTCCGAAATTTAAAACCACCACAACTTTGCAATGGAACTCGGCTAAAAGTAACCCGGTTGCAACAAAATATAATCGAGGCTCAAATTTTAACAGGTTGCGGTGCAGGAGAAACCGTCTTTATTCCCAGAATTCCCATAATACCAAATAATTTTCCATTCCAATTTAAAAGAACGCAATTCCCAGTATCGGTGTGTTATGCAATGACAATTAATAAGGCTCAAGGGCAGACTTTTCGTGTTGCTGGAGTTGATCTCGGTGTCAGTTGTTTCTCGCATGGTCAGTTATACGTCGCTCTTTCCCGGGTTAGCAGTTCTAGAAATCTTTATGTTCACGTGCCGGACGGGTCAACTTTCAACATAGTTTACCCGGAAGCTTTGCGCTGAAGTATTTTCGTTCTATAGGAACTTAAGCCTCATGTGAACGTGATCTAAACAATATTACCAATACGTTAACTTAATAACACACAAGGAGTTACACGCTGACGGAGTCGCGGGCACAGCTATTAACAATAATATTGTGCGGTTCGGTATTGCGATATTTTTCAACAGTATTATAGATTGACATATTATATTTCCCTACTAAATTACGAAAGTTAATCTGTGTGTTACATCAAAATCACTGAACCGTGAGGAAGGACATAGGCTACTTTTTTTTACGAAAAACGACGGAAACGTGGACGAAATTGCGGGCAACAGCTATCTATGCTAATAATATAAGGCTGAAGAGTTTGTTTGTTTGTTTGAACGCGATAATCTCAGGAACTACTGGTTCGAATTGTAAAAATATTTTTAATTAGATAGTAAATTTATAGAGAAAGGCTATAGGCTATATATCATTACGCTAAGGCCAATAGGAGCGGAGCACCAATGAAGAATGCTTCAAAATCGGGGTTAAATTTAACGTTAGCCCAAAGTAACTATTCCACGCGGACGAAGTCGCGGGCAAAAGCTAGTATTTAAATAAATATCTAATGTTATGATATATTTACTTTTTCCCCACTTTGTTGTTATATCTGTCTATTGATATGAAGATTAATTTTCATTAAAATTGTATATTTTTTTGGGTGCCAAAACATTGCTAAAAATATCTTCATACATTTTTTTAGTGTCCCAAGGACCGCTACACTTTTTCAGAAATGTATTGTTACGAATACTCATCGCTTTATGTAATATTGACTGTGGCTATATTATTCTTGATGAATCAAGTAACTAATAGGGACAATTTTTTTTTCCTAAATTGCATATAGAAGAATTTATTTTAATTAAACAATCTTTGTCCCAAATTTATGAAGTTTCGTTACTCAGGGTTACTAACACGCAATAAAATTAGAAACACAATTATTTAAAGTGGTATAACTATTTTTCCTATTATAGCATCATTATTACTTACGTCAAAATCACTATGGTGGTAAAATTTTTGTTTTCGTCGTAGTCGTGAAGTTAAGACGTGTATCAAGTGAATATTTACAAAAAAATACCGCAGGGTTATAAACGACTATTATTGTGTGAAGTTTATTATATTCTGGTTTACTTACTATGTCCTTTTCTTGCTTTTTGTATTATCTTAAAGAATAAGCTCAGGGCTTGTGCGATAAACACGTGGTTAACGTAAAAATATTTTTAGAGATTATAATTTCTCAGATTTTATTCTCAGTTTCGTTATATTGCGTTATGTTATGAAACGGAGAATATATTAAGCTTAGTTCAGAAGAATAAAAAGTTGTAGTGTGTAACCTAACTAAATTTTCCATTCCCATTTCAGAAAAGACAAGGTTATTCCTTTGTTATACTTGGTATAAATTTATTTTGTTTATAAGTAAGATTTTAGTGTTTTTTTTTTTAAGTAATCTAAATAAAAGTGTTGGCAACACCGAGTGAAGCTAGCGCGAGTTGTGCTGTGGCGGGAAACGAAGCGGTTACACCGGTCGACATGGCGCGATCACCGTCTCTTTGGGTTGAACTCTCGACGTGTACGGTTGTGTTGTGCTTAGTTTTGCGTTATTAAAGTTGAGATTGTCTGTATTGTCTATATTTGTGAATATACAAGTTATTCCTCACTTTTTTCTTGTTTATAAATCCCTTATCAGCAGTACGAGTAAAAATAGTTAACATCAGAAGTGGGATAAGAAACTGTTTGCCCCAGATCACACTATGGGTAATTAAAAAGAAAAGCAAAACTAAGTGCAAACATAATTCGTGCTAGATACGCGTCGAGTAGCAGCAGCGTAATGTTGACAGAAACTGTGAGTACAAATCCGAATATCCTGATGATAGGTACCTGAGTTTGAGCCGTGTGACTTTGTGACTGAATTTAATCGAAATTGATACATCTACATTTAAGTGGTCAGATAGTATTGTTTGTTATGAAGCTAAACTAAATACTTAGATCAAAGTTTCCGCTAAGAGACGTAACGAGTGTGTGATTACGTATCCATAAAATATGACCGGTTTGCTTGTGAAAAAAAAGGATTTCTTTGTCTTTTAAAGTTAAAAAGAAATATATTTGGCTTCATGTAGGTAGTTGAATTTACAAGAAAGGTGACGTAAAAGTATTATTTAAAGAACCAGACTGAACGAAAACGTGTCGGGAACGGTAAGTATTATACTATTATTTTATCTGTAGTACAAGTCAGTAGAGGTCAGTTTTTAAAATATGCGACTTTTAGCGGGTTTTCTGCATAGTTATGTCTATAAACCAGGGCATGTAACCAATCATAGTAGCTCAAGTATTCGGGATTTAATACTAAAGGGACCAAATAGTTGTAATGTTTCATTAGTTCGGAAAAGAAAGTAACTATTGCGGTGGTAATCACAAATAAATGCAGTGTAAAGTGTAAGTCTTGTGCAAGAATCCGGAGGCGTCTCGTTATAATAAAAAGATCGAAGCGGTCGAAGGTAGAAAAATATGATACCGTCCTAACTACTTGCCTTTGTAGAAATAGGTACCTAGTAGTCGGATATCATATTTTGTTATGGAACGCAATTTAGAAATAACTGAATTACCTGCTATTGTGAATGATAATTAAAGGATTTTCAAAAAACAGTGTTAACACGGTAGTTTGATAAAAATAGATTCGGTTTTGACGTTAATGATATCGAAATTTATGTTCTTGATTCTTTATGTGATTGTGAGGTGTTGATTGGTCGTAACGTAACAGTACCTACTAATGTACAGACAAATAAGCGATAGACTGATATTTCAGTTGCATTGAAACATTTTAAAAATGGTAGACGTATCACGTTCGTATAGTGTGAATAAGTATATTGGTTAACATAGTAAAGAACTAATGTTATTATTACTAAATAGGCCATGGGGTGTTTATAAATGTGAAAGATTTAATAACACGATATTATAATTAATGTAAAGTATGAGAGCTGGGTCAAGTCAGGATAGTTGTGATGAGTGTATATATGTAACATTACAACAAGCTTATATAATAGTTAAGACAACCAATAAGGGCCGTTCGTTTTGAAGAGTTCTTGGACTAGATAATGCGTAATGATAGTGACAGTTATTGTCCTGTGCTTGGAGACGTTGATGTGCATACTATGGACGTCAGAGAAATATGAAAATGGTATTGAATAGAGAATATGAGAGGAAGTGAGAGATCAAGTAAATGACATGAAGGAGTGGCCGAGGTGGAGAATAAAATCCTTAGTAATCGGTATTTTGAGTAAACCACGCTTTGGCAAGTTAAATAGATTATACAGGCATTTATTTACAATTAGCCCTATTCATATTTCGTAAGTGTTCACGATTTAGGGTAGGAGTGGTGTGCTGAAGCAGTTACTGCCTAAGACTAAAGGAGTAAACTGGACCAGGCACTACTTCCAACTAAAGGAGTGAAATAGGTTTCACAATCATTTATTTACAACTAGCCCTATTACGCTTATTCAATTTATGCGTGTTATGGTTTCATACAAAAGAATATAGGTATGTGCTGGTCTGCCAGAACTTTGAAGTGTTCACGATCCAGGGTAGGAGTGGTGTGCTAAAGCAGTTACTGCCTAAGACTAAAGGAGTAAACTGGACCAGGCACTACTTCGGACTAAAGGAGTGAACTAGATTTCAGATTTTGTCGTCTAAAGACAAAATTCTATGAGTTGGGCAGATCAGTACATGAAAAACGATGCGTCTCGCAAGGTTTCCTGGGCCTAAAGGGGACTAGAATAATTTTCTCTAATGTTTAAAGTTTAGGGAAGTAAAAGAGATAAAGATGATGTTCCTAATGGCGGTGTTCTGATACTTGTTTTATTTTCAGATGCATAGTTTTGGCTTGTGTGACGGTGTACGCAGGTGCTGTTGGTGTTGGTTGGAGTGTGCCTGAGGTCATGCACGATGCAGGAGGGCCGTGTTGGCAACACCGAGTGAAGCTAGCGCGAGTTGTGCTGTGGCGGGAAACGAAGCGGTTACACCGGTCGACATGGCGCGATCACCGTCTCTTTGAGTTGAACTCTCGACGTGTACGGTTGTGTTGTGCTTAGTTTTGCGTTATTAACGTTGAGATTGTCTGTATTGTCTATATTTGTGAATATACAAGTTATTCCTCACTTTTGTCTTGTTTATAAATCCCTTATCAGCAGTACGAGTAAAAATAGTTAACAAGTGATACTCCAAAAATAATGCTTTTTCACCCAATCCGTGTGTACGATGCCTTATGACATCAGTTTCGTAACGGAGATTCTCAGTATCTATCTATTTTCGATATGCTTATTATATTTTCGATACGCTTATTTTATTTTAGATATGCTTATTTTATTGTCGCTATGCTTATTTTATTTTAATAACAATTAATTTATTTTCGTTAAGCTTATTTTATTTTCGCTATGCTTATTTTATTTTCGCTATGCTAATTTTATATTTGCTGTTTGTTTTTAATTTCGCTATGTTTTTTTTATTTTCGCTATGCGTTTTTTATTTTCGCTATGCTTATTTTATTTTCGATATGCTTATTTTATTTTCAATACGCTTATTTTATTTTCGATATGCTTATTTTATTTTAAAAACAATTAATTTATTTATTTTCGCTATGGTTTTTTTTTTTATTTTCGCTATGCTTATTTTATTTTCGCTATGCTTATTTTATATTTGCTGTTTGTTTTTAATTTCGCTATGCTTTTTTTATTTTCGCTATGCGTTTTTTATTTTCGCTATGCTTATTTTATTTTCGATATGCTTATTTTATTTTCGATACGCTTTTTTATTTTCACTATGCTTATTTTATTTTCGCCATTCTTCTTTATTTTCGCTATGCTTATTTTATTTTCTTTATGCTTATTTTATATTCGCTATGTTTTTTTTTTATTTATCCGTATGCTTTTTTTATCTTCGCTATGCTTCTTTATTTTCGCTATAGTTTTTTATCTACACTATGCTTTTTTTATTTTCGTTATGCTTATTTTATTTTCGCTATATTTATGTCATTTTCGCTATGCTTAATTTATTTTCGATACGCTTATTTTGTTTTCGTTATGCTTATCTTATTATAGTTATTCTTATTTTATTTAGGTTATTCTTATTTTATTTCCGTTATACTTATTTTATTTTCGTTAAACTTATTTTATTATCGTAAAATAATTTTATTTTTGTTCCAATTATTTTATTACAGTACAATTATTTTATTTTCTTTACAATTATTTTATTTAATTACAATTATTTTATTTTCATTACAATTATATTCATTATATTTATTTTATTTTCGTGAAACTTATTATATTTTCGTTACAATTATTTTATTTTCGTTACAGTTACTTTATTTTTGTTATACCTAGTTACTTTATTTTCGTTATACTTATTTTATTATCGTTACCATTATTTTATTATAGTTACTATTATTTATTGTTACTATTATTTTATTTTCGTTACATTTATCTTATTTTCGTTACATTTATTTTATTTTCGATACGTTTATTTTATTTTCGTAACAATTACTTTATTTTCGTTATACTTATTTTAGTATCGTTACAATTATCTTATAATAGTTACTATTATTTCCAATCATTTTATTTTCGTTACATTTATTTTATTTTCGATACGTTTATTTTATTTTCGTAACAATTACTTTATCTTCGTTATACTTATTTTATTATCATTACAATTATTTTATTATCGTTACTTTTAATTTATTTTAGTTATGCTTATTTTATTATCGCTATGCTATTTTATTTTCGCTATGCTATTGTTACTTTATTTTCGTTATACTTACTTTATTATCGTTACAATTATTTTGTTATAGTAATTATTATTTAATTTTCGTTACAATTATTTTATTTTCGCTATACTTATTTTATTTTCGCTTTGCTTATTTTATTTTCGCTGTTTTTTTATTTTCGCTTTGCTTTTATATTTTCGCCATGCTTTTTTTATGTTCGCTGTGCGTTTTTTATTTTCGCTATGCTTATTTTATTTTCGATATGCTTATTTTATTTTCGATATGCTTATTTTATTTTAATAACATTTAATTTTTATTTCGTTAAACTTATTTTATTTGAGCTATGCTTTTTTATTTTCACTATGCTTATTTTACTTTCATTCGCTATGCTTTTTTTATTTTCGCTATACTTCTTTATTTTCGCTATAGTTTTTTTATTTTCGCTATGCTTATTTTATTTTCTTTTTTTGCTTATTTTATATTCGCTATGCTTTTTTATTGTCGCTATTCTTTTTTATCTTCGCTATGCTTTTTTTATCTTCGCTATGCTTTTTATATTTTTGCTCTGCTAATTTTATTTTCGCTGGTTTTTTTTATTTTATCTGGGTTTTTTTATTTTCGCTATGTTTTTTTTTTTGTTTACGTTATGCTTATTTTATTATAGTTATTTTTATTTTATTTATGTTATACTTAGTTTATTTCCGTTATACTTATTTTATTTTCGTTAAACTTATTTAATTTTCGTTACAATTATTTTATTTTCATTACATTTATATGTTGGATATTCCGTGAACTACTCAATAAAATACCATATTAGATTCCAAAATATATTGTGCATCTGCACAGGCAAACGATCAGAACAGACAAGCTACTGACATCTGTCTAGAAAACTTATTCTAAACTACCAGAGTTTATAGAGGGACATATATACAAACTCCATGTATGTAGATCATTGCAAAAATGCTGCGCCGCACCGCTGTCAACGTACCAAACGTTACGTTTGACTCCTGCGGCCAACGCTGTGAGATGCGCCTGGCTTTTCCGGCCACTCTTCTTGCCGTCAGAGTTGTCAGGACAATCCTTCTTGATACACCCACTCTTTTTGAACCTGAATCACTTAATTGGTTTCGGTGCTTTCCGAGCTGCTAAAACCGTAACATCTTCGCTTTTCACATCACGTCTTGCATTTTCCAGAAGCAATTTCGCTTTGACATTTTCGTTTGAGAGTGACGTGTTCGAATTTTCTAGAGCCATTATCAACGGGTCGTAATCGCTTGTCAAACCGCTGAGTAAAATCACGGCCACGAAGTCATCTTCCAAAGCCGCTCCGATGTCGCTCAGTTGTTGCGATGTATCCATTACCTTATTAACGTATGCCTCCATGCTCGCACATTCGCTTAATTTGATGGCGAACAATGTGCGAAGCGGTTACACCGGTCGACATGGCGCGATCACCGTCTCTTTGGGTTGAACTCTCGACGTGTACGGTTGTGTTGTGCTTAGTTTTGCGTTATTAAAGTTGAGATTGTCTGTATTGTCTATATTTGTGAATATACAAGTTATTCCTCACTTTTGTCTTGTTTATAAATCCCTTATCAGCAGTACGAGTAAAAATAGTTAACATCAGAAGTGGGATAAGAAACTGTTTGCCCCAGATCACACTATGGGTAATTAAAAAGAAAAGCAAAACTAAGTGCAAACATAATTCGTGCTAGATACGCGTCGAGTAGCAGCAGCGTAATGTTGACAGAAACTGTGAGTACAAATCCGAATATCCTGATGATAGGTACCTGAGTTTGAGCCGTGTGACTTTGTGACTGAATTTAATCGAAATTGATACATCTACATTTAAGTGGTCAGATAGTATTGTTTGTTATGAAGTTAAACTAAATACTTAGATCAAAGTTTCCGCTAAGAGACGTAACGAGTGTGTGATTACGTATCCATAAAATATGACCGGTTTGCTTGTGAAAAAAAAGGATTTCTTTGTCTTTTAAAGTTAAAAAGAAATATATTTGGCTTCATGTAGGTAGTTGAATTTACAAGAAAGGTGACGTAAAAGTATTATTTAAAGAACCAGACTGAACGAAAACGTGTCGGGAACGGTAAGTATTATACTATTATTTTGTCTGTAGTACAAGTCAGTAGAGGTCAGTTTTTAAAATATGCGACTTTTAGCGGGTTTTCTGCATAGTTATGTCTATAAACCAGGGCATGTAACCAATCATAGTAGCTCAAGTATTCGGGATTTAATACTAAAGGGACCAAATAGTTGTAATGTTTCATTAGTTCGGAAAAGAAAGTAACTATTGCGGTGGTAATCACAAATAAATGCAGTGTAAAGTGTAAGTCTTGTGCAAGAATCCGGAGGCGTCTCGTTATAATAAAAAGATCGAAGCGGTCGAAGGTAGAAAAATATGATACCGTCCTAACTACTTGCCTTTGTAGAAATAGGTACCTAGTAGTCGGATATCATATTTTGTTATGGAACGCAATTTAGAAATAACTGAATTACCTGCTATTGTGAATGATAATTAAAGGATTTTCAAAAAACAGTGTTAATACGGTAGTTTGATAAAAATAGATTCGGTTTTGACGTTAATGATATCGAAATTTATGTTCTTGATTCTTTATGTGATTGTGAGGTGTTGATTGGTCGTAACGTAACAGTACCTACTAATGTACAGACAAATAAGCGATAGACTGATATTTCAGTTGCATTGAAACATTTTAAAAATGGTAGACGTATCACGTTCGTATAGTGTGAATAAGTATATTGGTTAACATAGTAAAGAACTAATGTTATTATTACTAAATAGGCCATGGGGTGTTTATAAATGTGAAAGATTTAATAACACGATATTATAATTAATGTAAAGTATGAGAGCTGGGTCAAGTCAGGATAGTTGTGATGAGTGTATATATGTAACATTACAACAAGCTTATATAATAGTTAAGACAACCAATAAGGGCCGTTCGTTTTGAAGAGTTCTTGGACTAGATAATGCGTAATGATAGTGACAGTTATTGTCCTGTGCTTGGAGACGTTGATGTGCATACTATGGACGTCAGAGAAATATGAAAATGGTATTGAATAGAGAATATGAGAGGAAGTGAGAGATCAAGTAAATGACATGAAGGAGTGGCCGAGGCGGAGAATAAAATCCTTAATAATCGGTATTTTGAGTAAACCACGCTTTGGCAAGTTAAATAGATTATACAGGCATTTATTTACAATTAGCCCTATTCATATTTCGTAAGTGTTCACGATTTAGGGTAGGAGTGGTGTGCTGAAGCAGTTACTGCCTAAGACTAAAGGAGTAAACTGGACCAGGCACTACTTCCAACTAAAGGAGTGAAATAGGTTTCACAATCATTTATTTACAACTAGCCCTATTACGCTTATTCAATTTATGCGTGTTATGGTTTCATACAAAAGAATATAGGTATGTGCTGGTCTGCCAGAACTTTGAAGTGTTCACGATCCAGGGTAGGAGTGGTGTGCTAAAGCAGTTACTGCCTAAGACTAAAGGAGTAAACTGGACCAGGCACTACTTCGGACTAAAGGAGTGAACTAGATTTCAGATTTTGTCGTCTAAAGACAAAATTCTATGAGTTGGGCAGATCAGTACATGAAAAACGATGCGTCTCGCAAGGTTTCCTGGGCCTAAAGGGGACTAGAATAATTTTCTCTAATGTTTAAAGTTTAGGGAAGTAAAAGAGATAAAGATGATGTTCCTAATGGCGGTGTTCTGATACTTGTTTTATTTTCAGATGCATAGTTTTGGCTTGTGTGACGGTGTACGCAGGTGCTGTTGGTGTTGGTTGGAGTGTGCCTGAGGTCATGCACGATGCAGGAGGGCCGTGTTGGCAACACCGAGTGAAGCTAGCGCGAGTTGTGCTGTGGCGGGAAACGAAGCGGTTACACCGGTCGACATGGCGCGATCACCGTCTCTTTGAGTTGAACTCTCGACGTGTACGGTTGTGTTGTGCTTAGTTTTGCGTTATTAACGTTGAGATTGTCTGTATTGTCTATATTTGTGAATATACAAGTTATTCCTCACTTTTGTCTTGTTTATAAATCCCTTATCAGCAGTACGAGTAAAAATAGTTAACAAGTGATACTCCAAAAATAATGCTTTTTCACCCAATCCGTGTGTACGATGCCTTATGACATCAGTTTCGTAACGGAGATTCTCAGTATCTATCTATTTTCGATATGCTTATTATATTTTCGATACGCTTATTTTATTTTAGATATGCTTATTTTATTGTCGCTATGCTTATTTTATTTTAATAACAATTAATTTATTTTCGTTAAGCTTATTTTATTTTCGCTATGCTTATTTTATTTTCGCTATGCTAATTTTATATTTGCTGTTTGTTTTTAATTTCGCTATGCTTTTTTTATTTTCGCTATGCGTTTTTTATTTTCGCTATGCTTATTTTATTTTCGATATGCTTATTTTATTTTCGATACGCTTATTTTATTTTCGATATGCTTATTTTATTTTAAAAACAATTAATTTATTTATTTTCGCTATGGTTTTTTTTTTTATTTTCGCTATGCTTATTTTATTTTCGCTATGCTTATTTTATATTTGCTGTTTGTTTTTAATTTCGCTATGCTTTTTTTATTTTCGCTATGCGTTTTTTATTTTCGCTATGCTTATTTTATTTTCGATATGCTTATTTTATTTTCGATACGCTTATTTTATTTTCGATATGCTTATTTTATTTTAAAAACAATTAATTTATTTTCGTTAAGCTTATTTTATTTGCGCTATGCTTTTTTATTTTCACTATGCTTATTTTACTTTCGCTATGCTTTTTTTATTTTCGCCATTCTTCTTTATTTTCGCTATGCTTATTTTATTTTCTTTATGCTTATTTTATATTATTATTATTCTTTATGTGATTGTGAGGTGTTGATTGGTCGTAACGTAACAGTACCTACTAATGTACAGACAAATAAGCGATAGACTGATATTTCAGTTGCATTGAAACATTTTAAAAATGGTAGACGTATCACGTTCGTATAGTGTGAATAAGTATATTGGTATTGTATTTAGTAATAGTAACTAATGTTATTATTACTAAATAGGCCATGGGGTGTTTATAAATGTGAAAGATTTAATAACACGATATTATAATTAATGTAAAGTATGAGAGCTGGGTCAAGTCAGGATAGTTGTGATGAGTGTATATATGTAACATTACAACAAGCTTATATAATAGTTAAGACAACCAATAAGGGCCGTTCGTTTTGAAGAGTTCTTGGACTAGATAATGCGTAATGATAGTGACAGTTATTGTCCTGTGCTTGGAGACGTTGATGTGCATACTATGGACGTCAGAGAAATATGAAAATGGTATTGAATAGAGAATATGAGAGGAAGTGAGAGATCAAGTAAATGACATGAAGGAGTGGCCGAGGCGGAGAATAAAATCCTTAATAATCGGTATTTTGAGTAAACCACGCTTTGGCAAGTTAAATAGATTATACAGGCATTTATTTACAATTAGCCCTATTCATATTTCGTAAGTGTTCACGATTTAGGGTAGGAGTGGTGTGCTGAAGCAGTTACTGCCTAAGACTAAAGGAGTAAACTGGACCAGGCACTACTTCCAACTAAAGGAGTGAAATAGGTTTCACAATCATTTATTTACAACTAGCCCTATTACGCTTATTCAATTTATGCGTGTTATGGTTTCATACAAAAGAATATAGGTATGTGCTGGTCTGCCAGAACTTTGAAGTGTTCACGATCCAGGGTAGGAGTGGTGTGCTAAAGCAGTTACTGCCTAAGACTAAAGGAGTAAACTGGACCAGGCACTACTTCGGACTAAAGGAGTGAACTAGATTTCAGATTTTGTCGTCTAAAGACAAAATTCTATGAGTTGGGCAGATCAGTACATGAAAAACGATGCGTCTCGCAAGGTTTCCTGGGCCTAAAGGGGACTAGAATAATTTTCTCTAATGTTTAAAGTTTAGGGAAGTAAAAGAGATAAAGATGATGTTCCTAATGGCGGTGTTCTGATACTTGTTTTATTTTCAGATGCATAGTTTTGGCTTGTGTGACGGTGTACGCAGGTGCTGTTGGTGTTGGTTGGAGTGTGCCTGAGGTCATGCACGATGCAGGAGGGCCGTGTTGGCAACACCGAGTGAAGCTAGCGCGAGTTGTGCTGTGGCGGGAAACGAAGCGGTTACACCGGTCGACATGGCGCGATCACCGTCTCTTTGAGTTGAACTCTCGACGTGTACGGTTGTGTTGTGCTTAGTTTTGCGTTATTAACGTTGAGATTGTCTGTATTGTCTATATTTGTGAATATACAAGTTATTCCTCACTTTTGTCTTGTTTATAAATCCCTTATCAGCAGTACGAGTAAAAATAGTTAACAAGTGATACTCCAAAAATAATGCTTTTTCACCCAATCCGTGTGTACGATGCCTTATGACATCAGTTTCGTAACGGAGATTCTCAGTATCTATCTATTTTCAATATGCTTATTATATTTTCGATACGCTTATTTTATTTTAGATATGCTTATTTTATTGTCGCTATGCTTATTTTATTTTAATAACAATTAATTTATTTTCGTTAAGCTTATTTTATTTTCGCTATGCTTATTTTATTTTCGCTATGCTAATTTTATATTTGCTGTTTGTTTTTAATTTCGCTATGCTTTTTTTATTTTCGCTATGCGTTTTTTATTTTCGCTATGCTTATTTTATTTTCGATATGCTTATTTTATTTTCGATACGCTTATTTTATTTTCGATATGCTTATTTTATTTTAAAAACAATTAATTTATTTATTTTCGCTATGGTTTTTTTTTTTATTTTCGCTATGCTTTTTTTAATTTCGCTATGCTTTTTTTATTTTCGCTATGCGTTTTTTATTTTCACTATGCTTATTTTATTTTCGATATGCTTATTTTATTTTCGATACGCTTATTTTATTTTCGATATGCTTATTTTATTTTAAAAACAATTAATTTATTTTCGTTAAGCTTATTTTATTTGCGCTATGCTTTTTTATTTTCACTATGCTTATTTTACTTTCGCTATGCTTTTTTTATTTTCGCCATTCTTCTTTATTTTCGCTATGCTTATTTTATTTTCTTTATGCTTATTTTATATTCGCTATGTTTTTTTTTATTTATCCGTATGCTTTTTTATCTTCGCAATGCTTCTTTATTTTCGCTATAGTTTTTTATCTACACTGCTTTTTTTATTTTCGTTATGCTTATTTTAGTTTCGCTATATTTATGTCATTTTCGCTATGCTTAATTTATTTTCGATACGCTTATTTTGTTTTCGTTATGCTTATCTTATTATAGTTATTCTTATTTTATTTAGGTTATTCTTATTTTATTTCCGTTATACTTATTTTATTTTCGTTAAACTTATTTTATTATCGTAAAATAATTTTATTTTTGTTCCAATTATTTTATTACAGTACAATTATTTTATTTTCTTTACAATTATTTTATTTAATTACAATTATTTTATTTTCATTACAATTATATTCATTATATTTATTTTATTTTCGTGAAACTTATTATATTTTCGTTACAATTATTTTATTTTCGTTACAGTTACTTTATTTTTGTTATAGTTACTTTATTTTCGTTATACTTATTTTATTATCGTTACCATTATTTTATTATAGTTACTATTATTTAATTTTTGTTACTATTATTTTATTTTCGTTACATTTATCTTATTTTCGTTACATTTATTTTATTTTCGATACGTTTATTTTATTTTCGTAACAATTACTTTATTTTCGTTATACTTATTTTAGTATCGTTACAATTATCTTATAATAGTTACTATTATTTCCAATCATTTTATTTTCGTTACATTTATTTTATTTTCGATACGTTTATTTTATTTTCGTAACAATTACTTTATCTTCGTTATACTTATTTTATTATCATTACAATTATTTTATTATCGTTACATTTAATTTATTTTAGTTATGCTTATTTTATTATCGCTATGCTATTTTATTTTCGCTATGCTATTGTTACTTTATTTTCGTTATACTTACTTTATTATCGTTACAATTATTTTGTTATAGTAATTATTATTTAATTTTCGTTACAATTATTTTATTTTCGCTATACTTATTTTATTTTCGCTTTGCTTATTTTATTTTCGCTGTTTTTTTATTTTCGCTTTGCTTTTATATTTTCGCTATGCTTTTTTTATGTTCGCTGTGCGTTTTTTATTTTCGCTATGCTTATTTTATTTTCGATATGCTTATTTTATTTTCGATATGCTTATTTTATTTTAATAACATTTAATTTTTTTTTCGTTAAACTTATTTTATTTGAGCTATGCTTTTTTATTTTCACTATGCTTATTTTACTTTCATTCGCTATGCTTTTTTTATTTTCGCTATACTTCTTTATTTTCGCTATAGTTTTTTTATTTTCGCTATGCTTATTTAATTTCTTTTTTTGCTTATTTTATATTCGCTATGCTTTTTTATTGTCGCTATTCTTTTTTATCTTCGCTATGCTTTTTTTATCTTCGCTATGCTTTTTATATTTTTGCTCTGCTAATTTTATTTTCGCTGGTTTTTTTTATTATATCTGGGTTTTTTTATTTTCGCTATGTTTTTTTTTTTTGTTTACGTTATGCTTATTTTATTATAGTTATTTTTATTTTATTTATGTTATACTTAGTTTATTTCCGTTATACTTATTTTATTTTCGTTAAACTTATTTAATTTTCGTTACAATTATTTTATTTTCATTACATTTATATGTTGGATATTCCGTGAACTACTCAATAAAATACCATATTAGATTCCAAAATATATTGTGCATCTGCACAGGCAAACGATCAGAACAGACAAGCTACTGACATCTGTCTAGAAAACTTATTCTAAACTACCAGAGTTTATAGAGGGACATATATACAAACTCCATGTATGTAGATCATTGCAAAAATGCTGCGCCGCACCGCTGTCAACGTACCAAACGTTACGTTTGACTCCTGCGGCCAACGCTGTGAGATGCGCCTGGCTTTTCCGGCCACTCTTCTTGCCGTCAGAGTTGTCAGGACAATCCTTCTTGATACACCCACTCTTTTTGAACCTGAATCACTTAATTGGTTTCGGTGCTTTCCGAGCTGCTAAAACCGTAACATCTTCGCTTTTCACATCACGTCTTGCATTTTCCAGAAGCAATTTCGCTTTGACATTTTCGTTTGAGAGTGACGTGTTCGAATTTTCTAGAGCCATTATCAACGGGTCGTAATCGCTTGTCAAACCGCTGAGCAAAATCACGGCCACGAAGTCATCTTCCAAAGCCGCTCCGATGTCGCTCAGTTGTTGCGATGTATCCATTACCTTATTAACGTATGCCTCCATGCTCGCACATTCGCTTAATTTAATGGCGAACAATGTGCGAAGCGGTTACACCGGTCGACATGGCGCGATCACCGTCTCTTTGGGTTGAACTCTCGACGTGTACGGTTGTGTTGTGCTTAGTTTTGCGTTATTAAAGTTGAGATTGTCTGTATTGTCTATATTTGTGAATATACAAGTTATTCCTCACTTTTGTCTTGTTTATAAATCCCTTATCAGCAGTACGAGTAAAAATAGTTAACATCAGAAGTGGGATAAGAAACTGTTTGCCCCAGATCACACTATGGGTAATTAAAAAGAAAAGCAAAACTAAGTGCAAACATAATTCGTGCTAGATACGCGTCGAGTAGCAGCAGCGTAATGTTGACAGAAACTGTGAGTACAAATCCGAATATCCTGATGATAGGTACCTGAGTTTGAGCCGTGTGACTTTGTGACTGAATTTAATCGAAATTGATACATCTACATTTAAGTGGTCAGATAGTATTGTTTGTTATGAAGTTAAACTAAATACTTAGATCAAAGTTTCCGCTAAGAGACGTAACGAGTGTGTGATTACGTATCCATAAAATATGACCGGTTTGCTTGTGAAAAAAAAGGATTTCTTTGTCTTTTAAAGTTAAAAAGAAATATATTTGGCTTCATGTTGGTAGTTGAATTTACAAGAAAGGTGACGTAAAAGTATTATTTAAAGAACCAGACTGAACGAAAACGTGTCGGGAACGGTAAGTATTATACTATTATTTTGTCTGTAGTACAAGTCAGTAGAGGTCAGTTTTTAAAATATGCGACTTTTAGCGGGTTTTCTGCATAGTTATGTCTATAAACCAGGGCATGTAACCAATCATAGTAGCTCAAGTATTCGGGATTTAATACTAAAGGGACCAAATAGTTGTAATGTTTCATTAGTTCGGAAAAGAAAGTAACTATTGCGGTGGTAATCACAAATAAATTCAGTGTAAAGTGTAAGTCTTGTGCAAGAATCCGGAGGCGTCTCGTTATAATAAAAAGATCGAAGCGGTCGAAGGTAGAAAAATATGATACCGTCCTAACTACTTGCCTTTGTAGAAATAGGTACCTAGTAGTCGGATATCATATTTTGTTATGGAACGCAATTTAGAAATAACTGAATTACCTGCTATTGTGAATGATAATTAAAGGATTTTCAAAAAACAGTGTTAACACGGTAGTTTGATAAAAATAGATTCGGTTTTGACGTTAATGATATCGAAATTTATGTTCTTGATTCTTTATGTGATTGTGAGGTGTTGATTGGTCGTAACGTAACAGTACCTACTAATGTACAGACAAATAAGCGATAGACTGATATTTCAGTTGCATTGAAACATTTTAAAAATGGTAGACGTATCACGTTCGTATAGTGTGAATAAGTATATTGGTTAACATAGTAAAGAACTAATGTTATTATTACTAAATAGGCCATGGGGTGTTTATAAATGTGAAAGATTTAATAACACGATATTATAATTAATGTAAAGTATGAGAGCTGGGTCAAGTCAGGATAGTTGTGATGAGTGTATATATGTAACATTACAACAAGCTTATATAATAGTTAAGACAACCAATAAGGGCCGTTCGTTTTGAAGAGTTCTTGGACTAGATAATGCGTAATGATAGTGACAGTTATTGTCCTGTGCTTGGAGACGTTGATGTGCATACTATGGACGTCAGAGAAATATGAAAATGGTATTGAATAGAGAATATGAGAGGAAGTGAGAGATCAAGTAAATGACATGAAGGAGTGGCCGAGGCGGAGAATAAAATCCTTAATAATCGGTATTTTGAGTAAACCACGCTTTGGCAAGTTAAATAGATTATACAGGCATTTATTTACAATTAGCCCTATTCATATTTCGTAAGTGTTCACGATTTAGGGTAGGAGTGGTGTGCTGAAGCAGTTACTGCCTAAGACTAAAGGAGTAAACTGGACCAGGCACTACTTCCAACTAAAGGAGTGAAATAGGTTTCACAATCATTTATTTACAACTAGCCCTATTACGCTTATTCAATTTATGCGTGTTATGGTTTCATACAAAAGAATATAGGTATGTGCTGGTCTGCCAGAACTTTGAAGTGTTCACGATCCAGGGTAGGAGTGGTGTGCTAAAGCAGTTACTGCCTAAGACTAAAGGAGTAAACTGGACCAGGCACTACTTCGGACTAAAGGAGTGAACTAGATTTCAGATTTTGTCGTCTAAAGACAAAATTCTATGAGTTGGGCAGATCAGTACATGAAAAACGATGCGTCTCGCAAGGTTTCCTGGGCCTAAAGGGGACTAGAATAATTTTCTCTAATGTTTAAAGTTTAGGGAAGTAAAAGAGATAAAGATGATGTTCCTAATGGCGGTGTTCTGATACTTGTTTTATTTTCAGATGCATAGTTTTGGCTTGTGTGACGGTGTACGCAGGTGCTGTTGGTGTTGGTTGGAGTGTGCCTGAGGTCATGCACGATGCAGGAGGGCCGTGTTGGCAACACCGAGTGAAGCTAGCGCGAGTTGTGCTGTGGCGGGAAACGAAGCGGTTACACCGGTCGACATGGCGCGATCACCGTCTCTTTGAGTTGAACTCTCGACGTGTACGGTTGTGTTGTGCTTAGTTTTGCGTTATTAACGTTGAGATTGTCTGTATTGTCTATATTTGTGAATATACAAGTTATTCCTCACTTTTGTCTTGTTTATAAATCCCTTATCAGCAGTACGAGTAAAAATAGTTAACAAGTGATACTCCAAAAATAATGCTTTTTCACCCAATCCGTGTGTACGATGCCTTATGACATCAGTTTCGTAACGGAGATTCTCAGTATCTATCTATTTTCGATATGCTTATTATATTTTCGATACGCTTATATTATTTTAGATATGCTTATTTTATTGTCGCTATGCTTATTTTATTTTAATAACAATTAATTTATTTTCGTTAAGCTTATTTTATTTTCGCTATGCTTATTTTATTTTCGCTATGCTTATTTTATATTTGCTGTTTGTTTTTAATTTCGCTATGCTTTTTTTATTTTCGCTATGCGTTTTTTATTTTCGCTATGCTTATTTTATTTTCGATATGCTTATTTTATTTTCGATACGCTTATTTTATTTTCGATATGCTTATTTTATTTTAAAAACAATTAATTTATTTTCGTTAAGCTTATTTTATTTGCGCTATGCTTTTTTATTTTCACTATGCTTATTTTACTTTCGCTATGCTTTTTTTATTTTCGCCATTCTTCTTTATTTTCGCTATGGTTTTTTTTTATTTTCGCTATGCTTATTTTATTTTCTTTATGCTTATTTTATATTCGCTATGTTTTTTTTTATTTATCCGTATGCTTTTTTTATCTTCGCTATGCTTCTTTATTTTCGCTATAGTTTTTTATCTACACTATGCTTTTTTTATTTTCGTTATGCTTATTTTATTATAGTTATTCTTATTTTATTTAGGTTATTCTTATTTTATTTCCGTTATACTTATTTTATTTTCGTGAAACTTATTATATTTTCGTTACAATTATTTTATTTTCGTTACAGTTACTTTATTTTTGTTATAGTTACTTTATTTTCGTTATACTTATTTTATTATCGTTACCATTATTTTATTATAGTTACTATTATTTAATTTTTGTTACTATTATTTTATTTTCGTTACAGTTACTTTATTTTTGTTATAGTTACTTTATTTTCGTTATACTTGTTTTATTATCGTTACCATTATTTTATTATAGTTACTATTATTTCATTTTTGTTACTATTATTTTATTTTCGTTACATTTATCTTATTTTCGTTACATTTATTTTATTTTCGATACGTTTATTTTATTTTCGTAACAATTACTTTATTTTCGTTATACTTATTTTATTATCATTACAATTATTTTATTATCGTTATGATAATTTTGTTATCTTTACAATAATTTTATTTTCGTTACAATTATTTTATTTTAGTTATGCTTATTTTATTATCGCTATGCTATTTTATTTTCGCTATGCTATTGTTACTTTATTTTCGTTATACTTACTTTATTATCGTTACAATTATTTTGTTATAGTAATTATTATTTAATTTTCGTTACAATTATTTTATTTTCGCTATACTTATTTTATTTTCGCTTTGCTTATTTTATTTTCGCTGTTTTTTTATTTTCGCTTTGCTTTTATATTTTCGCTATGCTTTTTTTATGTTCGCTGTGCGTTTTTTATTTTCGCTATGCTTATTTTATTTTCGATATGCTTATTTTATTTTCGATATGCTTATTTTATTTTCGATATGCTTATTTTATTTTAATAACATTTAATTTTTTTTTCGTTAAACTTATTTTATTTGAGATATGCTTTTTTATTTTCACTATGCTTATTTTACTTTCGCTATGCTTTTTTTATTTTCGCTATACTTCTTTATTTTCGCTATAGTTTTTTTATTTTCGCTATGCTTATTTTATTTTCTTTTTTTGCTTATTTTATATTCGCTATGCTTTTTTATTGTCGCTATTCTTTTTTATCTTCGCTATGCTTTTTTTATGTTCGCTATGCTTTTTATATTTTTGCTCTGCTAATTTTATTTTCGCTGGTTTTTTTTATTTTATCTGGGTTTTTTTATTTTCGCTATGTTTTTTTTTTTTGTTTACGTTATGCTTATTTTATTATAGTTATTTTTATTTTATTTATGTTATACTTAGTTTATTTCCGTTATACTTATTTTATTTTCGTTAAACTTATTTAATTTTCGTTACAATTATTTTATTTTCATTACAATTATATGTTGGATATTCCGTGAACTACTCAATAAAATACCATATTAGATTCCAAAATATATTGTGCATCTGCACAGGCAAACGATCAGAACAGACAAGCTACTGACATCTGTCTAGAAAACTTATTCTAAACTACCAGAGTTTATAGAGGGACATATATACAAACTCCATGTATGTAGATCATTGCAAAAATGCTGCGCCGCACCGCTGTCAACGTACCAAACGTTACGTTTGACTCCTGCGGCCAACGCTGTGAGATGCGCCTGGCTTTTCCGGCCACTCTTCTTGCCGTCAGAGTTGTCAGGACAATCCTTCTTGATACACCCACTCTTTTTGAACCTGAATCACTTAATTGGTTTCGGTGCTTTCCGAGCTGCTAAAACCGTAACATCTTCGCTTTTCACATCACGTCTTGCATTTTCCAGAAGCAATTTCGCTTTGACATTTTCGTTTGAGAGTGACGTGTTCGAATTTTCTAGAGCTATTATCAACGGGTCGTAATCGCTTGTCAAACCGCTGAGTAAAATCACGGCCACGAAGTCATCTTCCAAAGCCGCTCCGATGTCGCTCAGTTGTTGCGATGTATCCATTACCTTATTAACGTATGCCTCCATGCTCGCACATTCGCTTAATTTGATGGCGAACAATGTGCGAAGCAATTCGAGCCGTCGTGACAAGCCTCGGTCCTCGTATGCCTTCTGCAGGTTGCTCCAAGCTTCGCGAGCCGTCTTGGCATTTCGAATTTGTGGAAATACACAAAACTTCACGTTCAAGGCGATTTTCGCGAGCGCCTTTTCCTGTTTCTTCGCGTCTTCGTTTTTATTTTCAGTTGTGCCCACACAATCCCAAAGATCGTCGTGGATGAGCACCATTCGCATCATAAATCTTGGATCCCGGATAATTTTTCAACAGAAAAATTCTGAATGGCAGTTGCCATCTTTTGTTTTCTTGCGACTAAATTTTTGAAAATAATTTTACGAAATCACACTTACACTTGGAAAATAATTATTAGGGTAGTGAATTGAACCACGCTCTGCTACCATGTGAGTTATTCCGTGAACTACTCAATAAAATACCATATTAGATTCCAAAATATATTGTGCACCCGCAGAGGCAAACGATCAGAACAGACAAGCTACTGACATCTGTCTAGAAAACTTATTCTAAACTACCAGAGTTTATAGAGGGACATATATACAAACTCCATGTATGTGTATTAGGCACATACCGACATCTTGATGTAATTACGTTAGTTCCAACATTATATTCATTACATTTATTTTATTTTCGAAACAATTATTATATTTTCGTTGAACTTATTTTATTTTCGTTACAATTATTTTATTTTCGTTACAGTTACTTTATGTTTGTTATAGTTGCTCTATTTTCGTTATACTTATTTTATTATCGTTACAATTATTTTATTATAGTTACTATTATTTAATTTTCGTTACAATTATTTTCGTTTCATTTATTTTATTATCGTTACGTTTGTTTTATTTTCGACACGTTTATTTTATTTTCGTTACAATTACTTTATTTTCGTTAAACTTATTTTATTATCGTTACAATTATTTTATTTTCGTTACAATAATTTTGTTTTCTATACAATAATTTTATTTTCGTTACAATTATTTTATTTTAGTTAAGCTTATTTTGTTGTCGCTATGCTTATTTCATTTTCGCAATGCTTATTTCATTTTCGCTATGCTTATTTTATTTTTAACTGCTCATTGGGTATTAGACTCTTTGCTCCGGCAAAATGTTTGAGCCGCTTATACGGGTCTTTCATTAAGCGTGTCCTATCTTTAAATTTAAATAAAACAAAGTGTGTGTGAGATATTATCGAAATTATTTATTTATTTGAAAGATGTAGTGATGCCATTATGTGTGGAATATGACATCATTCAAGTGTCCGCCACGGCTTCTCTGGGTGGAGCGCATGCGAGGTATCCAATTTTCCATGACTTTTGCGCATAAATCAGGCTGAATTCGACCTATGGCATAGGTTATGTTGGCTTTGAGGGCCACCGTGATTTGTGGTTTATTTGCATAGACCTGCGATTTAAGAAAACCCCACCAGAAAAAGTCTAGCGGGGTCACAAGATCTCGGTGGCCAGTTCACAACAGCTCCACGTGAGATGACCATGCCCTCAAATCTCTCATGCAGAATATTCAATGTGGCATGAGCTGTGTGGCACGTAGCGCCGTCTTGTTGAAACCACATGTCGCTGGTGTTCAGATGAATGATCCAGTTCATGCCAAAAAAAAGTTGGTAGTCGTTGACAGTAATGGCCTGGCCAATGTTGTTCTCAAAGAAATATGGCCCGATGACGCCGCCAGCCCACACCAAATCGTAACTTTTTCGGGATGCATTGGACGCTCTTGGATCTCATGTGGATTGGTATCGTCCCAAATTCGACAATTTTGTTTGTTTACGTACCCATTCATCCAGAAATGGGCCTCATCGCTGAAGATAATTTTTCTGTAAAAATTACGGTCAATTGCTAACTGCTCCAGTGCCCATTCAGCGAACACACGTCGTTGTCTATGGTCGTTTACCTTCAATTCCTGGGTGAGTTGAATTTTATACGGGTGCAGGCCCAAGTCACGACGCACAATTCGCCAAGTTGTGGTCTGTGAAAGGCCGAGTTCTTGTGAGCGACGCGAAATCGACTGCCTCGGATTTTCCTGCACACTCTCACGGACAGCGGCGATGTTTTCGGCAGACCTTGCATTTCGTTGACGTACGGGTGTTGGTCGATCATTTACCGAACCAGTGGACTCAAATTTATCCACCACACGACGAATAGTCTTCTTGGTAGGACGATTATGGCGACCGTAAAATGGGCGAAGCGCGCGGTGCGATGCCCGAACAGAACACTCATTTAGATAAAACAATTTTATCATTTGCACGTGTTGTTGAATGCTATAGCTATCCATGATGATTTGGCAAAACAGAATGAATAAATGACAACCAATTTGACAGATGTAGCTTCAACAAGATGGCCGCTACTAACTGTCTAAGTTCGGACGTGCCTATTGGAAGACCCGTTATAATGTGTTTTATTGATTCCTTCCGTTTTGATGATTCCGAATAGCAAAGTTAGTAATGGTTTATGATCAATAAAAGTATACAATAGCAGTGGTTCAAATACACAATGAGTAATACATAGTAACGCTAATGAAATCCTAATGAGGGTGTGCGGTCGGACGCACGGACAATAGATAAGAAAAGGTGAGCAATGAAAGTCTATAATGAGGGTTCAGGTCTCACCGGAAATGAAACAGATTGTTGTTAATTGATTTCCATATCTCCGGAACCATGTATCTTACGCAAAAATGGATAGCAGAAACGTGATCAGCGCACCCCAAAACTTTTTTTTTTAGATTCGTGTGTGCCAGGACTGGTACTACCTATCTGCTT